>BSBK01005205.1:240000-372500 GCA_027943335.1 Chamaecyparis obtusa
AGCTTTCACAAAGCACATGATTGTTTGGCTTCCTTAAAAATACAATGGATGTAGAGGTGGGCATTTTTCTTTAGCTGCTTTTGTAGGTCATCTCTCAGACTAGAGGACTCGGGGTACATGGTATGTTATTTTATGAATGGTGCACAAGGTTGTATTTGGGGAGATTCCCTGATGATTACTTCCTGTGTATCTGAAATATAGTTTAGATATCCAATATGTTTTCATTTTGTTACATGCAACAATTCAATTTTTTCTTCGCATTATAAATTCTTTGTGGGATTTTGCAACGTGGGTCACTCTGTATCTCACTAAATTAATCTGCAATCAATTTTGCATAATTTGAAATATACGATGGGACTAGGTGTGCCAAATTAGATGCCACTTACTATGGTTGTAACATTTGTGTCAACATACTCCACCACAAAGGATATAATTTTGATTACGTAAGAGAGACTATGTCTCTTTATACTTTTGATTATTGTGAGGGTGACGTAGATACACAACTTGATTTCAGTACACGGGACTACAATGGTGTTGCATGGAGTAGCTTCATGATTGACTATTGATAATGTGTGCTTTCTCTAAAATATGGGCTTAAAAACTACTGCTATCCAATAATGGCTATTAGGATAAATAGAGGCGTTGCTTTGTGTGCCTCTTGTTGTGTTTAATATAGGAGTAGTTGAGTCTAGAATTTCATTTCGTGTGGTTTGTTAAATCTAGTAAGATTTGTATCTAGACTTTATTTCTTACAACTGCAGCTCTTATTATAACCGTAGAGGATTTCTGGAACGAAAGAGAAGAAGTTGTATAAAAAGGACATTTCAATCATTAACTATCCAGGTTTCTTCTTATTTCTTGCATAAGTGTATGAATGATAATGTTGTCTAGAGCTATTTTTTTATTAGAAAATCTTGAGGCTAAACTTTAAAAGAAAATATAAACAATTTAATTAGTAGACATTTTACCTTGTCCTTGGCTATGATACATTTATTGGAATTTTGGGTTTTAGTTCTTGAAAATCTCTCTGGAAATGTAGAAGAACTTAAATACCTCCCTAGGAATTTGTTCTTCACCAATCCAGAATGCTTAAAGTTTTATCTCTCCTTTAGTATTCAAACCTTTAGTAGAGCATCTTCCAGCTATCACACTATCTGCATTCTAAGTTTCCTGCAATAGAATGACTGCAAATCCTTTTAAAGCTGCGATGGTTTCTGCGAACATGTGTTTGGACTCCCAATTTGTTTGTTGTTTAACATTGCCTTGATTATCATAGACTGTCGCCCCTGGGGAGAATGTATTTTTGTAATTTCACCTAGTGTATTTGTTGGAAAAAATTTCTCCTAAGAACTGATCGACTTGTCATCATGACCGCCAATTACCACCGCCTTTGTTCACCAACTTTCATCAACACTTAATCACGCCATTTGAAACAATATGATGTCACACGGAGGTTTCAAAATGACTTGACAGATAGGGAAAAAATGACATGTAAAGTGGCAGGCAAAAATGAACGCTTCAGATGACTTCAATGGTAGTCAATCTATTTACAGGATTAACAACTATCAGATGAAATTTTTTTCTTGAACCCTTTCATAGGGAAACGCCTACGACGTAACTACAGGATTAACAACTGTCAGATGCAATTTTTTGCTTGAACCCTTTCATAAGGAAACGCCTACAATGTAATGAAGAAAGGACATCAGTAGTTGGGAAAGAAAGCATAGGTAGTGAAAAAGTTGGCATCCTTATCTTGATAGTTGCAACCATAACTACTTAAAAACTAATTTCTCCAAACCATAATGGCTTCACTTGGGTTCCCCTGTTTGAGACGGAAGTCTTGCAGATTCGGGGAAGGAATTACAATTAATCCTTCATTGGAGAAGTGTAGCCATTTCAAACGCATTTTAGGTACCAAATGGGTAAGCTTTGATGTCTGATCTGGCTTCAATGTAGACTTATTCCTTCGTAAAATTGTTTCAGAGGCGACAGAAACCCCCTTTTCTGAGAAGCTTCAGCATCCGTTCTCCAAGCATCCAATTTTCCAGACCACCGTCCACGATTCTCATGCTCTGATTTTGATTTACTGCATGAAAATTGTTGAAGAAAGATGTAATCTGGGTGAAATAGCTCCCGCTCTGTAGGGAAAGATCTAGAGAAAGTGAATTCGAAGAATGCATCATGATGATTGGTGGTGTTGTTCTTCAATTTCACTATGTCATGCCCAGAATTTTCACTACTGGGCAGAACACAACAAAGATACTTTATGAAAACCAGATGCCTATTACAATAGGAATAGGAGATAAATAACTTTCAAAATTATGATGCTTTATTTCTTTTGTAAGCTAAATACAAAATACTCTTCTAATCTAGTTTCATCTTACATATCATCTTTTATTTTTGCACAAAAATATGTCAAAATGTGCATTCAATGAAATCTTTTTAATTCTTAGAAGCCATGTTTACATAGATCTCTTTCTTTCTTTTTTTCCAAATATATTGTTTTCAAATATATATCATGCATATGCAAGGAGACACCTAAACTTCAAATGAGAAATACATATATTTACACCTTCTTATACAAACATCAAACTTTTGAAAAGAACATAAGAAAGAGATCTTCTCCTTTACATTTCTAAGAGGACCAAAACTCCTCCAATACAAGAATATTGATCTTTTACAATTTCTTCAAGGAAACAAGTTACTGCAAAACCTGCAAAAGAAAGCTTTTTAGGATGGCCATGGGAAGCTCACCTCCTAGCCTAGGCCTTTACAAGGCTACCCCCGAGCTAGGAGAACCAATGCTGACCCAGGTATGCAAGAAACTAAATGAGACACATTCAAAACACAATACACACATAATTACACCCCTCCATGGTTAACACAAGGAGCTTGAAATAAAGCTTCCTAAGGGTGAAGGTGGACCAAGTACCCAATGGGAGACAAGGCTAGAGATGAAAATGCAAGCCTTCAACAAGGCAACAATACTTACATACCAAAGCAACATAACTCCTCTTCACACCCCAAATCATAAACAGCCAAACATGGCCAAAACCCTTATGATCCCCCAAGCATATCAATGCTACTAGCCTACCATGGACCCCATAATCCATGGTGCATCCCTCTCTCCCAAGGAGAGAGACTCTACACCAAGAGGCTATCAAACTCCCTTCACCCACAAGGCCACTTTTCCCTCCCAAGGGTGAGTGAGACCTTGAACAAGAATCCCTTAAACAATAGACAAATTGACAAGAGAATACATGCAGATTTTTACTTCACATAACAACACTTCATACTATAAAATCAGCATACCAGTAAAATTTACACAATGCTGCAAGAACTAACCTTCTTCATTCTTTCATGGAAGCCATAAGCAAGACACCATAAAAGAGAAGGGTAAAGCTTGAGAACTACCAACCTCTCCTTAGAAGTTATGAAAAAAATGAAAACTGAAGTAGAGCCCTTCCCTTTTGTCTTTCCTTCCTTTTCTCCTAAATCCCTTAGTAGTCTCTAAAGTTAGAGAGTGGGTGATTGAGAGAAATCTCTCCAATTTCCCCTCTATAATCAAAATCCTCCCATTCTTCCAATCCTTGAAAGAAGTGTGAACTTCTATTGGTCACTCTTCCCAACCCCTCACATATTTCTAAAATAAGGGTTCTTAAAAGGATAGTGGCATGGAAAGAAGACATGATTTTCCCTCCCAATGAAAGATAATCTTCCCAAGGGCATGCTTCCCTTTGTGATTTTCGACCAAATTGAATAAGTAACTCTTTGGAGGCTTCCCAAGGCCTAATTAGGGTATCCTAGGGTCAAAAACTCCCCTAACCCATAGGTATATGAAGTGGGCTAGACAAAAATAGGTTAAACTCAACCCTAGGTGGTCATGTAACCCCTCAAAAACCTCAGTTAAGATTGCATACGAATTTCAGTGGGTATGATTCCACTTTGGCTCACAAATCAATTAACTCTTATGGGGAACATTGCTAGGTACCTAGTGGGAAAGGTGGGTCCTCAAGCTTTCCAAGTGGACATGCCATGACACATCATTTTTACAACAAGTATGCCAATTGGCACTACATAGCACATCACAACACACTTGGAAATTCCACTTGTAAATCTCCTAATTTAAATGAATGCAAATGCAAATAAAATACACACTATACACTTTACGAAGGAAAATACATTACAATGATTTTTTGTCTCTTCAATAGACACGGCCTTCGCTTTACAGGATTCACATAGGGTTAGTCATGATTCTCCAAAAAATTCCATGGCCATGATTCTTGCACACTCAATTTAAACATCAGTATCCTCAAGAAGTATAGTCATTGAAATTCAAAATGCAGAATCAACATTAACATTAAATTATCTATCACACGAGGTACATTCTTTTAGTCTCTATAATCCTTCATCATAATTTTAATCGTCACTTTAATCATTACTTTCAAATGAACAAATGTAAATTGAATTAGGAGAACATAATCTCATTAACTCATATGTCACACTAATCATTCCAGATCTATATAAATCATGATGTAGTTTTAACCAATTTACATAAGCATTAATTTTGTCAATTCAAAATCATTTATATGTCATAAAATCAAGTGACCAAATCATCAAGAAAATCTCATAATAATGTCCTGAAAATTCATCAATATATTTCATCACCTAACCTTTAACCTTCACAAAATTTTACATCGCAACAATAATTCAATTTGTGATTAATCATTTTCCTAAACAACTCATATCAGCATATATTTATATCTAAATTGTGACAACTTAGTATTCAGCTAAATCAATCATCAAAATGTCAGTCCTAATGTATCATAGGGTTAACATTGTGAGTATAGAAAGCATCATAAAATGTAATGTATTCACATCTACCATAATCGAACCTTGTCAAAAGAGTAAAATCTTCTTAATTAATCATAATTTAAGCCAATTATTTGGTCTTCCGTAATGATAATGGAAAAGCTATGTTGGGTCTAGGGTGAGGCCTCACACACTGAGAGCCCTGTGCTCTCCTTCACAAGGTAACACAAAGAAAAAATATCTTCTTCCTCCTCTTTCAATTCCATGAACCATACTTTGAAATTCCATCTCCGCAAATGCCATTTTTTTAAACCCACAAATGCAGTGCCTCAAGTCCCTTAACTAATGTTTTTTGGTAGTCGAGCTTTTATCATCTATGGTTTGTAGAGAAGATTGAAAAAATGAAGGAACATTCCACAGTGAGATTACTATTGGCTCTTCCCTTCTTCATTTTTATTAAATGCAAATAATAGATGAATAGATTTCACAGTTTTATTAAAATTTACATAGAAGAAATGGTTTTCATGTTTTCAGCCCATGCGATCTTTCGCATATACTTCACACTGCTCTAAAAGTCTCAGAAATTTATTCTTTTAAAATACAAGAAATTTTTTTCAAGTGTTTACAATGTGGTTGTCGTGTCCTCCACTTATAGGCAAACTTGTATCATGACACTCATTGATGTGTTTTCATTTATTTGAAATCGAGCCCCCTCTTTCTTCTGTCCCTCTTTGTCGGTGCAATTAAATTTAATGGACTTTTAGGTGGTTGTTTGTGGTCAAATCAGTATGTGAATGTAATGTGCCCTCTTTGCAGAGGTTCTCTTCTTCTTTGAAACATGGACCCGTGATGTAGATGTTGAACAAAGGGCTACTCATAGTAGGTAGGCAAACTGGATTAAATTTTTAGTATTCACTTTCAAAAAATCTATGTGTGTAGATCTACTATAGTAAGAACTTTGTTGGAAAATGATAAGTATGAAAAACTTGATAGTGTGTGGATCGATTGTTCATCCAAGGATAACAAACTAGTGACAAAATTGTTGTCTGATCGCTTGATTAGTAGAAGGGTTACAATTTGTAGTGTTTCTGGTATGTTACTTGCTGAGTTAGTATTGAGTACATTGAGATTGAGTTGTTGCAGTTTAAAGAAGATTATTTGAAGGTGGAGAAATCTATATAATGAATAAGTGTAACAATGCAAAATAGAGACTCTCAAGAGTTATCAGTGAAATAAAGAAATGTGTGAAGGATATCACTAATATTTATAGATATTGGATTCGGTGGCTTGTTGTTGTAGATAATTTTAGTGGTCAGGGTGAAGTAATTGAGAAAGAGATGAATGAGCTTGGAAAGTTGTATGATGTTTCCCAGGACCAAGATGGAAAAAAGAGAATTAGAGTTGTTGAACTTTAGATAAAATGGTACTGTTGTAGAGACAGAGATAAGATATGATAAAAACATTTTGGCTGGTGAAAAAAATGATTGAGGTTCGGTTGGAATTTTATTCAAGAATTCTAACTAATGTAGAGGTTTATGTGTAGTGGTTTTAGTCTTTGGACTGGACGAAATATTTTGACAATCCGGTGAAATGTGACAATTTATGTGCTCTTATGGAGGCATCAATTTATGAGTGGAAGAAGGATCTTCCTACTCAGAAGGAAAGTTATAAGAAAGTATGTTTAGTTAAGATTGTTGTATTACCTCGAGTTTGTTTCAATTTTTTTTTGGATCTTTTCCATTGTGGAAAAAAGGGGGAGATAAAAGGAGAAAGAAAATACATGTACATGTTGTATTTACTCATGGGATATTTTGGAGATCTTTGATTTTTTAATGTTTTGGTGTGAGCTTTTGGACATATTTGATTTTTTGATGTTTTAGTGTGAGATTTTGAAGATATTTGAGTTTTTGAAGTTTTGGTGTTTTGCCATCAGTGTCAAAGGGGGAGATTGTTAAACTTATTGAGTTGTTCCTAGGATTGATTCTCATTGATGTCAAAACCTTCATACTGACACTCTGGTGGTATTGGTCAAGGTTATTGACAATTTTAGCTATGTACATGTTGGTTATTGGCTATGTAATAGGAGCTTCAGTTATGCATAAAATAGGTTCAATATGAACACTTTTGGTGTTCATGGTGTTTCTTGGCAAGTGTACATTGCTCTACTCATAGTCTATTTGTTTTGATGCATCGAGTAAAAGTATAAAGTCGTGTCATGTTTCAGGCTAACTTATCAACACAACTGAATTTGAGTATTTCTAACTAAAAATTAAAATTTCCTCAAACATATGGTCTAGCTATATTCATACTAGCTAAGTTAGATAAGTGCTTCAATGTTTCCAATTGGAAATGTCTATTAAATGCATGTTTTATACCAATTTGGGTCCAATTACCAATGAAATAAAATTATTTTAGAAAAGTGATGTTTTAATAACTCCTACTCTTTTAATGATATTTTTTTTTGAAAATATAAAAATACCCTTTTGTAGAGCTCAAAGTCAAGATTATCATCATATAAATTTTATAGTATTTTGATTAGATCTAATATATATTATAATTTCAAAATACTGCAAGTAGGTATTTTAACATTCGAGAAGACGTTGCTTCAAAAAAAGAAAAAAATAGTATAAAATATCAAAAAAATATAAATTTATATTTAACACTAAACCCTAGAGTCAACATCCCAAAGGTTATTATACGTAGCACTCCTAAAAAGATATCAATTGCCTCACTATATAGAACCTCCACAACCAATATGTCAGCCCAAATCGGTCATAGTTTCCAAGAAAAAGAAAAAATAATATAAAAATATAGGTCAAGTCCCAAATCATAAGGATCTCAATGCCAAGTTGTTAAAATAACATGTGATCCTAGAGAAATGTCAGCCAAAAATCAAAGATCATCGGGATATGAGCCACCAAGATTTTATAATCGGGAAATTGCTTCATGGCATCAAAAAAATCCCACTATCAGTTAGAACATGAAGAACACTCAAGCTTGAACTTAAATCCAAGATAACTCCACTACAATGTATTAGATTGAGGTGAAAACCTAAACATAAGTAAAACATGATGTTCGAAACATACCATAAGGTCTGTAACAACAAATGATCCAACTAGAAAAAACACAACCAAAAACATAGAAGCTAGCTAACTGGAACAAACTACAAACAAATTGAAAATAAATCTTTTTGGGTGATGCAAGATTTCCAACAACCCAAAGATGCTCTTGTATCACATGCAATTTGAGAATGAATACAAATATGGATCACAAGAAGATCAATAACTACCATTTGTTTTGCCAAATTTACACTATGCAATAATAAAAAACATAGAAAGGTAACTTAAAAAAGATAAGTTATCATCATAGGGGCATAACATCTTCTAGTATGAATCCATTTAAAAGAAAATAAAATAATATTAGTTGATGATTGAATAGTACCTATGGTATCAACCAACATTTTTTTAAGGTAATGATAAACATTCTGTAGGATTTGAGCAATACAAATCCACAAGACCCGAAGATCACATGCATACAAAAACCTATTACAAGGAAGTAGAGACAAGAAGAGGGCAAGGGTTTCACTCAAAAATATGTTGAAGAAAATATCCTCAAATAATGAATGAATTAAATGTACAATGGATCATCCTTATAAAGGAGATCAAAAGTCTTGAAAGGAAAACCCTAAAAAGAAAAAGTGCATGTAATAATTAGTTTAATTATTACATGACTAATGCATGCAAGTTTATATTTAAAACAACAAGTGCATAAGTTTAAATCAACTAGTGCATGTGTGTTTAAATAAAAACAACTACAGCAAAAGAGTTGACATCTTAAGAAGGGATTAAAGTTAATTAATAAAATTAATACTTTACTCTAACACCCCCCTTAAGATGAGCAACAATGCAACTACAAACAATGCAAGAAGAAAACAAAGGAAACTATAGTGCTAAAAGCATAAAAATAGGTCTCGGCAACATGGCCTGATGAGGTACCCATGTACAAAGGAGTCTCTATAAAGTGGAGAAATAGAGAAAATCACATGGGAAAAACTCTACTCCAAAAATAGACAAAGACTAATCTAAATGACTAAAGAAGCCTCCAAAACTAGGAATGTTCCAGAAAATAGGAACAAGAATGAACATGTAGAACATCACCGAAGGAAAAAGATGCAAACTCTGTCAAAAGGTAACTACTGATCTGAAGATCCTCCACAAAAATATGACCAGGTAGAGAAGACTGTAATCTGCATGAGTGCCCTCAAATGACACTACTCGATTCAGGAGGCAATCAAAGGCAAACACCTGAACTCGAAGATACAGATGGCATAAACACCAAAAGCCTGAAGAGCTGATCAATCAAAGCTAGAAGAGTGCATCCAAAAATAGGAAAGAAAGAGTGTCTATATGGTAAATGATCCATCTCATCGAAATGCATAGGTACCGAGCCACTGCATCCCCCTAGTGCATAGGAACAAATACTGAATACATAGCTCACACTATCGAACCAAGGAAGCAGAAGAATGATCAATAGAAACCCCCCATAATGCTGACAAGAGAGAGGTGACAAGTATACTGAAAAGAGTGCCAATAAGAACTGCATCGTGAAGAACCAGGAACATCGAAGGTGCATAGAAAGTACAAGCACAAATAAAGATACCCTAAGGCTAATGTCGTGGAAGGAACACTCACTTGACAAAGGTAGATGGAAAACATCAAACCCCCCATGGCACTTTATAATGGAGTGCGAGTAAAAAGAGCATGAACATGTGCAAGATCTCATACATGCAATAGAATGACACTTTATCTCAGTGCGTGTGCATAAAAAATGCTACAAAAGTGAAGTATACACTACTCAAAGAAGAGCAAAGGTTGTTGAAACAAAAGAACAACTTAAGAAGAGCCATCCCTTAAAGGGAAGAGATCCCAAGACATGTAACATCCAAGATATCCACCACAGTGCAGAAATGCAAAAAACTGAATAAAATATACCTAGAGCAGATTCTAAAAAAAGACTCATATTTTAGAAAGCTCTCAGAACAAGCTTTCCAACGATATCCCGCTTTCCCAAAATGGAGTTCGGATGCGCAATATAGAGCTTCCGGAGTGAAAAACTGAACATCTATCTTTGACAGTAAACAAAACCATCAAAAAAGAAAAATAAAAAATTCAAACCTCCAGATTTGGATAGAGCTTGGAACCAATTTTTCGACGATATCTCGTTTGCCTAATTTCGACACTGTATGCTCAAGTTATGAGCAAAATACGAACTACTATGCTGGAGGGCCCAAATGGTGTCTAAATGTGCTGATGTCATCAAATGAGGAGCTTAAATTTGATGGCCAGATGGTCGTTGCCACCCAAAATGAAAAGAAATATATATATACACACACATACACATACACATACACATACACATACACATACAGATATAGATATAGATACAGATGTAGATCTATCTATCTATCTATCTATCTATCTATCTATATATAGCAAAATCGCATGCACATCTTGGGATCTGTGTTAATCTTTTAGTTTTTTTGCTTCGATTTGTGTGCCAAATTTTTTTTGTCTTGATTTGTGTGCCAGACCGCAAAATTTTTGCCTCATTTTGCATGTCAAATCTATACAAATTATGTCTCAGGAGCATGCAAATCCGTACAATTTCTACCTCGTGAAGTGTGTCAAGCTTATGGTACCCAAAAAAACCCCAAAATGAAAATTTGTCCAAATTGGATGTGCCTTATATCGAAATAGGGGTTTTGGGGCGCTGCGAGCTCAACGATGAGGTCTGTTTGAACTCAAACTACACCAAAATTTAGAGACCCCCTAATATCAATAAAAAAATTTAAAAAAAGGCCCTAATCTGAATCCTTCAAACGTGAACAAGCTGTAACAGATTAGGTAGCATGTAGGATTTGATCAATACAAATCCACAAAACCCGAAGATCACCTGCATACGAAAACCTGTTACAAGGAAGTAGAGACAAGAAGAGGGCAAGGGTTTCACTCAAAATATGAATAAGAAAATATCTTCAAATAATGAATGAATTAAATGTACAATGGATCATCCTTATATAGGAGATCAAAAGCTTTGAAAGGCAAACCCTAAAAAGAAAAAGTGCATGTAATAATTAGTTTAATTATTATATGACTAATGCATGCAAGTTTATATTTAAAACAACAAGTGCATAAGTTTAAATCAACTAGTGCATGTGTGTTTAAATATAAACAACTAAAGCAAAAGAGTTGACATCTTAAGAAGGGAGTAAAGTTAATTAATAAAATTAATACTTTACTCTAACACATTCAAATGGTCTATTTATTCTAAACAATAAGCTTATGAAGAAGATCTTCAAACCTAAACATGTCGTAAGATTTATCCTTTAATAATGAGACTTTGATGGTTCCCTAAGTTTTTATGTTATACATTAATATTTGATAACTTATCTTTGTCCTAAATTAAGAAATAATATGATGGAAAAGGAACTATGTTGATTCTCTAATTATATTATGTTGTGGACTACATACATGAACATGATCACATTACATTAGAATTATAGGTTTTTGGTGATAATCATTCTCTTCACCAATATACAACAGAAATTATAAAATCCTAATAAAATAATTTAAAAAGTTACTAATCATTTTAAAGGACGATAAAAATCTAACAAAATTTCAAATTTAGACTCTTTGTATATAAAGATTAATTAAAAAATATATTCTATACTCATTAGTTTTGTATCCTAAATAAAATTTATGATTCTTTGTACTCATTTTTCTAATTAAAGATTAACTTAACATTTAAGTTATAAAATCTGAGATATAAATTTCTATATAATCTAAACATTAACTTAAAATTTAATCTAAATTGGTTAACTTTTGGTGGATGTCCATACCTTGTATTGAAGCTCCAAGTTTACCACAACCAAGGAGGATGTTGGAAAAGATTGTAGAGATTGGCTTTACACCAGACAACTATATTTGAATGAATATTTCTAAATACATTTCTACAAATGCATTTTGTGCATATCTTGCAATCATAGGATCAAGCATGAGAAGACATTTATGTGAAGACTTCTATTAAATAATTCATGTACCTTGTTTATGCTTCTACATTTTGCATACATGTTTATCAAAGCATTTCTAAATATTATGTTCTAAAAATATACCCCCTTCCATTATCCATACTATTCTTGAAGCTCCTATTGTACTTTTTGTAGCAACTATTTGCATAAGAAAAAGCCAATGAATTTCCCTTTTGTAGAAAAAAAAGTCACCACTCAAAATGATGTTGGCCTAACATTAAAATGCTTACAAGTGGGACCACACTATGAATAGGAATAGACATAAAAAATAACAGGGATACATCTGCTACCTTAAGAAATCGAAGCTCAAAATGTGTTGGTTACTTGCCCTAGCTTCAAAAACAAATTTGTTGTAATATCATGTTAAAATAGAGACCTACTAAAAAGAATGTCAATAATAATTCATTCGTGAATAAAGCTCACTTGTGCTCATAGTTGCAAGTAAATGTAAAAATAGAAAATGATTTCTAAGTTTTTTATATGAATGATTTTTTCCTTAAAACACTATCTTTTATTTACTTCGAGTTTTATATAATGAAACTTTTTCCTGCACTCAGTGGAAATAAAGAGGTGTGATATAAACACCATGGGACAAACCATATTTTAATATTTCAAAATTGTACAACAATAGGTGAATAATTATAAAAAATTCTCCTTATTAAAACAGAGACACGTATTCTTTACTTTTTCTATTTAATTGAAAGGAGACTACAATAAAGTAGCTAGAATTTGAGCCAACATTGAGAAAGCCTTAAGCTTTACGATTGTACCCAACTCTGAGACATACATATTCTTATTGAAATAGACTTGAAGTGACTATTGCCACTACTAAAGAGGGCGAATCCTCATATTTTTATCAATATGAGATACACACGTGAACTTATTGTTATGGGGAAAGCGGGGAGATCTTGATGCTTCTAGCAGTGCAAACTGGGATTGGCAATAAGAGGTTCCTCGAGCATCCTGAACAAAGCAATGCTTCCGGCTTTGATCTCCTCAACTCTCCCTTCATCGTAGAGAACACCAGGGAGGGTATCATAGCTGCAGGTTGTGGTTGAAATGGCTCCACCCCCTGCTTTCGGTGTAATTTTAATCTTGAAATTGGTGTATGCTATCTTTGTCCCAACGACCCCTCCTTCCACATGGCTGAAACCGTAAACCATGTTGGCCTCGTCGATTAACTCCACTTTCTCTTTCACAGAGCTATACTCCTTGTTGGCTGCAACAACAATTTCATATCAATATCTCTATAGCTCAATAGATTCATAATTCCATCTAAATAATGTTTTATCAAATATCTAAGGATTGAATAATGGGCACATTGTATTTATGAGCAAAAATGATTACCTTCAGTGAAGTTAACTTGTCGAATGGTGCCAACTCCTCCATCTCCTTCAAGAAGCGTGATGCCTGAAATGAGCGCTGGGACATGCTTTATTCTTATCCTCTAGCAAAAGTATCTTTGTCACATGTTAATTTTCATTATTTGTTACTTATGAAACTGTTCTACAAGCTTAAACGGTTGGATATTTGCTAATGGTCAGAAGCGATCGATTTTCTTTGCTTAATTTGTTTATAGATCTGTTGACGCTTGTTGACTGAGTGAGTTTAGACGAAAGGAACGCGAGGGCTGACTTTGTCGCATTCAAAGTCATGAGACACGGAAGACAGAATGAGTAGATGCTTTCATCTTATCCTCTACCAATCGATTTCCATTACATAATTCTTTCGAAGCTTCGTGGCCCCCCTCTCATTTATGAAACGAGTAGAATTTTTGTTCTGGTAGAGCTCAGCAATATTTTTCTTGAATTTCCATTTTTAATGAGTATAAGCGTAAAGAAATTATAGTGAATGGAATGTACATAATATGCTTGGAGATTACTATTGTGGGGTTTTAGGGATTTGTTTAGGGTCGAGGGCTTTTAGAGTGGGTGATTTTTTGTGCTTATAGAAGAACAAGTTTAATACATAAAAAGAAAAAAAAAATATCTATAGTTAAACAAAAAAAATAAAATTATTTTTCAAACCTTAAAACAAATTTTTTTTTTTTTTTTTTTAAGTTGGAGAAAATAAACAAAAATAGAAAAATTAAAGTGGTGTACCTAGTTAAGAAAAATGATGGTTGATGGGAGGGATGGACATTTATGAATGAACACCAATTATGTCTGTGAGCTCCTTTAGGTATAGCTACTTGATCAAGTGAAAATTATCTGAATAACATTTTTTTAAATAAATACTTCTATGGAATGGGTACCCATTTTGCCTCGTGTACATTATCATAATGGATATCTATTATTTTTTAAATGGGCGCCCATTTTAAATTTGAGAGCATTCAAACATAAATGGGTACCCATTTTTTTCAAAAAAGGTAATTGTTTCTAGTGGGATTCTCAAGGTTGGCAAAACTTCTCCCGAATTGGGACCCAACTTCTTGCACATACCTACATATATTAGATAATTTATGTAACTGCAATATTAAATAAGCACATGTTTAGAAAGAAAGTCCTATAATAGAAATTTGTCCCTCAAAATGATAGTGCAAGGGTACGAACACAAGACACATACTTTTTGAATTATTAGCCTAATCATCTAAAATAATATTATACAAGTGTGTAATATTTAAACTCTGTTAATATTTTTTTCATTTCATTTCTTCTCACTCAATAATAAAAAATATAAGTAGATGTATCTTTAGAAAATATTTCTCTCAACAAACATCACTATCTCTTATCAATGATATTATCAAGAAGCAAATCAATTAGAATACTCTACCACTTCATTCACAATCAATCCACATCAGATCCTCTCATAATCATTTAAAATATAAATCTACATGGTTCCAAATAATATGTCTAACACACATGATTTATGAAGATGAATGATGATAATGCTACTAAACTGTTGTAAATAAAATATTTTAAGGAAGATAAATATCTTGATTACCATATGAATGACTTTGGTAGTAATCAAAATGATTCAATAGGTTATAAAGTTTACACCAACACCCAACACCCCAAACTCTTCAAACTATCATAATAGGCCTAAAATTCCTACTAGCCCTGCATTAACCTAATTGAATACTTTTCTTCAACTTTCTCCAAAACACTCTACAAACAAATTAGCATTTTAGATACCTTTTGTCCCATATTTCAACATATCACAATCTTCTGTGATATTGTTTTGAACCAATTGCCCAAACTTCACATTGTACCCTATTTGTAGGCCTAAAAAGTGCTCATTTAACAAAGTAACTATACCACATACTTATCCCCTGACCTCAAGACTTTAAAAAGTCTTCACAAATGACCCTAAATGAAATATTATCAATTCAATTAGACCCTATGGTCTCAGAAAACCCAAAATCCCCAAATTGGCTTCAAACAACCCCTAAAATTAAGGCTTCCCCAATGTCCAACCTCCAATCACTTCTCCACCCTAACAATGATGGATTAAACTTTAGTTTGAAATTTCAAGAGACTTCCAAGTATAAAATATACCCCTTATTAAGCCAAATCTCCCATTTTTTCTCATATCCAAGCAATTATCATCAAATCATTATACCATGTCACAGTGATCACCTAATTTCCTCACTTCATCTACACATTATCATGTTAGGAAAGTATTGTACATGTTAGAACAGGGTCATTCCATGAGAATCAAATTAGTATCATTCATGGAATGACCATATCTTTATAAAATTTACCAACTGTTATTAGAAACTAGTGACTTTAAATGACTGTCAACACCAGATATATAAAACTGAGAACAAAACATGTCCTCAATGCATTCAAAGGAGACAAAAGTCTCTAAGAAAGGTTCTTAATACATTAGAATCAAATTTAACCTTTACAAAAGCAAAGAAACCATGAAAATTATAGAAAAATAGTACTTTATTGAATTTCTTTGTTAAAGTTCGTACACTAGGAATCTATATGTCGTACAATGATCAAATAAAAACTTATAACCTTCTACCCAAATCCCCATCAGTTTCCAAATGGTTTGGATTCCTTTACAAAGCCAAAAGACTCTTAAACTTCATTTCCCTCCAAGAGACAACTAATCATTGCAATTTGAATATTTGAATTTTCAAATTTAGCCAAATGACTTATTTCTACTTTAAAACTATGACTATTTCCACCCAAGGGATTCAAATGTCTTATTTAACTTTTCTAATATCTTTTGGACCCTTTAAACATCAAACTCCTATTACATCCATGTTTTTAGTCCTAAGGTCCTTATCAGGACCTTTATAAGGAATTACAAATTTATCACATTTATTGACCCCAAAGGCCATAATGGGCTTCAAAAGGTTCCAATTGATCTCCTTGGATGTCTTCAAGCCCTTATGCATTCCTTGAGCCTTCATGTTGTTTTTTTCCCTTCTAGGTGCTCCTGTACCAGATGGTCTCAAAGAACTTCCTAATAGCCCATGGGCATATTTCAAAGTACCTAGCCCTTTCTTGTCTAAGGGGTTTAGCCTCCAAAGGGAAGGTATGAAAGAAATCACTCACATAAAACTAAGGTATAATTTGACTGCCTCATCCCATCTATAGCCTCCATTCTCTAAATAAAATCCATTGGCCATCTATTCCTCTAAACTATCTATTAGAGACCAAACTCCTAGATATGGAAATTTATACTAGTAAGTTCAAAACAAACATGTTAATAGTTGCAAATAGAAAAAGGCCTAAAAATTAAATAAGGTAAGAATATAAATTAAATAATTATATTAAAATTATAGTGTTAGAAAATGTAAAAATAAAAGTTAAAAAGAATCAATATTCCAACATTTGATATTCCACTATAAATAAAATGAAATAAGCCATTAAGGCTAAAGGACCATGAGAATTCCAATTTTAATTACATACTTCATATTCGATAGTGTTGGTGTAATAATTAATTAAATAACCATCAATAGATAAATTATAATAAATTACATGCTTAAAAAATTTGAACATTACATATATGCTATGTTGCTTTGGTAATGTTTCCTAAGGAGAGGAAGGGAATGGTGTTCTCAAAAAGTGTGTGCACACACGCGCCCACATGCACACACACACAATAGTTGAAAATATCACGGTGGTCTCAAACTACACAGAGAGCATAGTTATTATGTCTTAATGAACAATCATTGTCCCACACAACCCATGATATGTTAAGCCACAAATTGATAACTCATGTTCCTCAAGTATCCTATATGCATTTTATCTATAAAAACATGATTTACTATGATAAATCTATGTCACCATCACTATCAGACCTATCATTTTAATCACTAATAGTTTTTTTCTAATAGCTTTGGGGAAAAAACATTTACCTTAATAAATAAAAACTAGTGAAAAAGTAAGTGAAATTTTTAGATCCCAGTTTGAGCTTTAAAAATGTGTAGTTCAAATATGTAGGCACAAATGTGATCTAGATTGCTTCTATATTTATGGCCCATAATAAAGTTGGTGGCTGATAAAATTAAGGTACGATATGGATGTATGTGGGTGCATAATGCCAACATTAAGAGCATAGAAGGTTATTTGTCAAATTCAATATAAAAATGTCACTTTAGATAGTAATCAATATATTTAAAACTAACATTAATCATGGTGAATCCAAAATATTTTACACACTAATTGATATGTGTACAACTAAATAAACTTGGAGAATTTAACCTAAGGCTTGATCATGTGAGTTCTGCTCATATATGTATAGAGTCATCCTTGCCACTAATACAGTTGTGAGATAGGTTATCACATAGCTGTGGTACTTCAATCATGTTAGTGTTTATATTATTTATGCACATTGATATATACATGGTGTAAAGCCTAGTTAGATGTCCTGATAGAAGAAAGTTAACTTGCCACTTCTTGTGAGATTTGGGGAAGATAACTCACAACCACTCATTGTTAGTAGAAGTCAACTACTTAGTCTTCTCTACTATTCATTACAATCATCACTCCCCTCTTTATTTTATGTACATCTCATTCTTGGATTAATTCATACTTTGATTTATCTATTCTCATATTCTCTTTTGCATTGTACTATTTTTTTCAATCTTATAAATAGAGCATATGATTGTTTCTCTAGTTGTGTGACCTAAAACTAATTTAAATTCACAATTCCAATGACAATTACAATTTCGAGCCTCTTGGACACACTCAACTTAAATCTAATTTGTTCAAACTCTCTAAACACTTTACTTTTCTATTCTTTCATCAACACAATTTGATGGTGTTAGAAATAGGGAATACTGAGAGGGGGGTGGGGGGGTGAATCAATATTCTACAAACTTTTTCTTTTGCCCAATTATGGATATAACAAATTAACTTGATGCTTGCAAAACAAAGTAAACTAAATAACATGTAAAGCAATAAAGAAAATAAACTCATAGCACCATGTTTGTTCTCGAGGAAACCGTGGCCAAGGGAAAACCCCGATGGGGATGATACCCACAACTGATCCACTAATCAAAAGTATCATGTTAAGGATGTTGACCCTGTTAGGAGTCTATTACATACATATAGTGTCTTCATCCTAATTAAAGGACTCTAGGCCTTGTTAGAAGCCTCAACCTTGGTAAGAGTTGGTATTATAGAATAGAGTGATTACAAGATGAGCTCACAACCCAAACATGTAATGTACAATGATATTTGATTACAAAAAGGTAAAGTACATAACCTTTCACTGTTGTCGAATAGCTTTCCTATTCTGATTTAACTTTCTAGCTTCTTCGCTTTCACATAAAAAGTCTTCTTTCTTTCCTTTTACAATATATATTTTCTCATCATATCATTATAATGTCTTATTACATCATACATACATCTTCGCATTACATACTTCTTACATTTATACAAGTTATTAAGAATAATAACTTTACGGTCATCTTTACAAAGCATAAACTCTTTCCAAAATACAAAACTAACTTCTGCTTCCCAAGAGTTAACATCTAGGATGTCATTCCTTGTATGGTTAAGTCATTATTTTGATAAACAAAATAATCCCTTAACTATTTTACTTGTTCTATCTTCTTACTCTGCTTAGTCGGCTTCGACTTTGTCTTGGTAATCATGCAATAGCTCCTTCCATACATGTCGTACAGACTTGCACTTCCAGATGTATCTTTGTCATACATAGAATTATCCATGTTCAAGTGCACATGCACTGAACCTGCTTCTATCAACATCGCTATCCAAAACTATCTCTGGTTAGACTGGAAAATACTACTCATACTTAGACAATTTTACTTGCGCTCTAACATAAATGCTTTTTATCATAGTGTGATCTTCATACTGATTATATGTTGCCATAATGACAAAAACTTGATAACCCACTCAACCAAATTGCCAAAAATCTCCCCCTTTGTCATTGGTGGAAACATATAAGAAAATTGGCTAACTCATACATAAACTTCAAAATTGTGGCCATAACAAAAATTCTTCAGTATGCTTATATATCCAAATATCTATAGAATATCTATACTCCCCCTAGGAGTATGCCTTCATACTATCTATACAATATATCATACTGTCTATACAATTTTTTGCTATCACTCCCCCTTTGACAACAATGACAAAAAAGGGTGCCAAAACTATTCAACCAAAAAAAGTTTACCTTTGGATTCAAAATTGCAGAGCTGATAGGTTTGCAACACAATCTGCAAAGTTTATCTTTATGCTCTCTATCTCCTTCTCCCATGATTTCTTGATGGCATCTAAGACACTAAGGAGTGCACATAAACCATAAGATGCTATTTCGCATGCCTGAAGATTTCCATAGTGAAATTTCTCATAAAATGTCTTAGACATAAGATATTCTTCCAACTAATTTTCAATAATGCTTATCTTAATTGAAACATGCTATCTTAATAGATCAAATCTTCTCAATTTATTTTCCTTTTTATCTCTTAGAATCCTTATGTCATCATACAACTTACTTATTCTCTTCTCAATATCAAAGATCTTCACATTCAGACTAGATAAAAGGTTTGCTACTATCTGAATTTTTGCCTCTTTTGTTTTCATCTTCTCTGTTAATTCAGATACATGATCCTTAGATTTTGTACATTGACTATACAAAGATTTTCCTCTTTCCAAGCTTCTTCTCAGTTCTTTTATGCAAACATCCAGATTATCAATATCATTTCTAATATTCTGACATATATCCTGAAATATTTTTTCTTCATAGGCTGCTTGTGCTTTTACTATATCCATGTATGATAAGTTTGTGAATTCATTGTCAAATGCTTTCACAAGTTCTTTTTCTTTGACCTATGGATCTTCTTCATTTATCTGATTGGTTATAACATCTGTAGTTTCTCTGTTACTTAAATCAATGATCCCGCAAGGATTTTTACCTTCTTGTTCTTGCCAATAATTTTGTTCAAGGATGAGATCAACTCTATTTGATCATCATCATCAACTTCCTATCCAAGACTAGCAAAGATGGATTTAATCTGTGGCTTCTCTGTTGCTACCTTGGGTGTGGGACTGATTTCTGCTTGATCTTGTGTTCCTTCATGTCCTGCTGCCTTTGTATTAGCTTGTGTTTCTACTTCATCTTGTTGTCTAGTTTCCTTTTCTTCCTCATTCACTATCATGTTGTGCTGCTCCATAGTTGAATTGTCAACAATGTCCTCAAGGTTTCTAAAATCGCATTCAATTCCTTTGTTGCTTATTTCCAAAAAGTTGTTCCTTCTTTCCTACAAAACTTCATACTTCTCGCAAACTCACATACATTCATATTAGCTCATGTGTTCTTAACCATAGCATCATTATATCACATACTACCTTACATTAACTACGCAAGACTCAATTCATTCTACTCTAACTTCTATATTATCCTAAGTTCCTATTCTAATACATTTTTTATGAATTAAGTTCTTTGAGATGGGTTAGGAAGAGATTCACACTTACTATTAGATACTTCACCTATCTGATTACCTTGTGTACTGAGTGTGTCTGCTTGATCTGTGGCTTTAAAAAAATTCACTTCTTTTGAATTACTACAATATCCTTTTTGACTATTGCTTGCATTCTCATTTCTCCTTGTATAGTTTCTAGGATTATGGTTTCTCATGTTGTTCATTCTTCAAAATCTTACTGTATGACCAAATTTTTTACATATCTGGAAAACTACTCCATTGTTTCCATATCTCAGTCTTGTCTGATTGATTTGTGATCTACAATTCCTGGCAATGTGTCCAATCTTGTTGCATCTATAACACACAACTTCATTTCTTCTGTTCATATCTTCAGTAGGTCTCTTATCTACATGGTTAGTATCTCTAAACATTCTACTACTATTATTATCATTAGATCTAGGTTTCTTACATTCAATAGCTCTATGTCCAAAACCATGACAATTATAACAATAACCATTGAGAGGTTTGAATTTCTTACCTTTGCAATCTTTCTTCATATGTCCAAAAGTATTACATGAAAAACATCTACCTTTGAATTTTCTTTGTGTATCTTTAGGTGGTTCATCTTCTTTAGGTGGATTAGGTATGTCTTCAAATTTGTTAGCTTCATCAGATTTATTTTCATCTTTGTTCCTAGAAACTTTTAGATCTAGTTCCTTGATTTCTTCACTTATCTTAGATGAGTTAAATCCAAGACCAGTTGTATCATAATATGGCTTTTGATAAGATATTTTTTCTTCAATCTTATCATTGGTGGAATACAGTTTCTCAAGATGTTGTTTAGACTGTGTTAATTCACCTTTCACAATTGTATTATACTTTTCAAGTTCAGCATACTACAATTTGGTTTTCTCAAGTTTAGATGTTACTTTACAAAGTTTAGACTTCAGATCTTCATTTTTAAATTTTAGATTTGATTCATTCTTGCTATTTCCATCTTTCAAACTTAACTTTAGATCTACAATCTTTAATTCATGTTTAAGGATCTCATTTTCTTTCTTCAGATTTAAATGTTATCACAATCTTTGATTTCAATTGTAGGTTCTTTCTTTGATTTCAGTTCTTCCAACTTTTCTTTTAGCTTCTCAATGAAGTTCTTCGCATCATCATATTTCCCTTTCAGAGTATCTCTTTCTTCAGTAAGAATATCAATCTATTCAAGAGCTTCTTCAATATTCTTCTGTAATTAATCCATATCCATAGAGATCTTACTCAAGCTTCTAGGCTTTCTTTAAATAACTTTCTTTTGAGTAACTAAGATATGATACCAATTGTTAGAAATAGGGAATACTGAGAGGGGGGTGAATCAGTATTCTACAAACTTTTACTCTTGCCTAATTATGGATATCACAAATTAACTTGATGCTTGCAAAACAAAGTAAACTAAATAACATGCAAAGCTATAAAGAAAATGAACTCATAACACCATGTTTGTTCTCAAAGAAACCGTGGCCAAGGGAAAACCCCAGTGGGGATGATACCCACAACTGATCCACTAATCAAAAGTATCATGTTAAGGATGTTGACCCTGTTAGGAGTCTATTACATACATATAGTGCCTCCGTCCTGATTAAAGGACTCTAGGCCTTGTTAGAAGCCTCAACCCTGCTAAGAGTTGGTATTATAGAGTAGAGTGATTACAAGATGACCTCATTGCAAAAACATATAATGTACAATGACATCTGATTACAAAAAGGTAAAGTACATAGCCTTTCACTACTATCGAATAGCTTTCCTATTCTGATTTAGCTTTCTAGCTTCTTCGTTTTCACATACAAAGTCTTCTTGCTTTCCTTTTACAATATATATTTTTGCATCATATCATTACAATGTCTTATTACATCATACATACATCTTTGCATTACATACTTCTTACATTTATACAAGTTATTAAGAATAATAACTTTACAGTCATCTTTACAAAGCATAAACTCTTTCCAAAATACAATACTAACTTCTCCTTCCCAAGAGTTAACATCTAGAATGTTGTCCTTTGTATGGTTAAGTCATTATTTTGATAAACAAAATAATCCCTTAACTATTTTACTTGTTCTGTCTTCTTACTCTGCTCAGTTGTCTTTGACTCTATCTCGGCAATCTTGCAATAACTCCTTCCGTACATGTCGTACAGACTTGCACTTCTAGATGTGTCTTTGTCATACATAGAATTATCCATGTTTAAGTGTGCATGCATTGAACCTGCTTCTATCAACATCGCTATCCAAAACTATCTTTGGTTAGACTGGAAAATACTGCTCATACTTAGATAATTTTACTTGCGCTCTAACATAAATGCTTTATGTCATAGTGCAATCTTCATATTGATTATATGTTGCCATAATGACAACAACTTTATATCCTACTCGGCCAAATTACCAATAGATGGAGCCATCAATTTTTTGGACGTGTTTACTCTAAGAGGGGGGGTGAATCAGAGTACAAGTAATCTTTAAAACATTCAAAAGAGATTTCAAAACCAGATTATTTTCCAACATTCAACAATATAATGAATGCTTCAAAGTACTAAATTTTAAACAAAAGACTACAAGAAAAGATATGGAAGAAATGTATCGGAGCACACTAATTGAAACATAAGCATTCACATGACACAAAAGACACAAGATATGCCAAGTGGAAAACCCTCTTGGGGTAGATAAACCACTCCTAAACTTGTATATTTTATTCACTTTCAATAGAGAACCCACTTTGTTACAATGTTTTGTAGCTTAAACTGCAAGGAGCTTCAACTCACCCCTTGCAAATATGATAAGAAAATATCAACTTCTCATATATCTCTTTCAATATTGTAATGTTTTAAGACAATATATACATTCATTATTCACTGCATATCTTCTAATATGTACACCTATCTATTTAAGAAAGCATATACTTTCTTACATACATAGGGACACTTATGTCCATAACTATCCAATGGAATAATAATATCAGATTTCGATAATTCATACATAATTATCCAATGGAACTCGGTGAATTTTATTCACACAAAAATTTCATCAATTTATATTTTTTAAACTGTTCAAGTAAATCAAACTATCTACAATTTTGGAATGTACAATGTGAAATTGAGTATCAAATCTAACCAAGTGTTCCACCAATACCCTCATGTTAGGGTATGAACAAAATAACCAAGTCTTTAAAAACAATATACCCAAAATTAGAAATGTCCATGCTTCAAAACACAAAATCATACTACAAGATATCTAGAATATACTATTCCTAACCCAAGTTAGGGCCTTTGAAAAATGGATAAAAATTTATAAACAATTGTTTACCAAATAGGAAACAAATTGATTGCTTTTCCTTTGCGAAAATGAAAGATTTTCTATTTACTTCTGGTTGAAAAAAACTTTGAGACTGAACAAAACCCAAGTTAGATGTTACCTGCAAAATCGTTCAAAAAGGCAATATAATAAACTCACCATGTATCTTGCTGTGAATCCCAACCATATTCATAAATAAGATCATCAAAATGTGTCTCTATCACCATTAACTAGCATATCAAAAACCCATATTTGAAAACATGAAAGATCAGCTCAAGGAAACCGATTGATATCTATGGCGGCTCATTGTTAGGGTTCGAAAGCCTCCTTTCAACATCACATAATATTCTCCATTTTCCCTTTATTCCCTATTTATTTCTATCATCAAATCAAATGTATGATTATTCAATGTCCATTTAAATAAAATGAATTCTATTTTGACATCTAAAATGAAGGACATTTCAAACCGGTCCACTTTGTTGAGTCATACAAAAAGTGTCGTGTCACCAATCATGCTGCTGGTCTAAAGTGATAGGACCAAATCAACATAATCATCACCAAATAAAGTGCCACGTATGCTAGTCTCTTTTTTTCATCGAGTAAAATTGAGAGTCAACAAACTCCCCCTTTGTCCTTGATGGAGAAAAAGCCATCATTGACTGAGAGGGGTGTAAAATGAAACCACCTAGGTATAAAACTCTATAAGACATTATGTGGAGAAGTTATCCATATTCACATGAGTATCATTATGACCAAAACCAATGTCATTATTCAATGTTAAATCAAGAATAGGAACCATGGTAATATAAGAAACTTAAGAACATTGCAAGTCCATATATGAAAGCTCAAAAAAAAAAAAACACCCTGTTTCAAAAACATCAACTCTTCTCCTGAGCATATCAATGTTGTCAAAACATATGTATACATGTATCAATACAAGTATCCAAAAGTTGTATCACAAAATTGTAATGCCAGAACAATGATTGGTAACCTATACCAATGCCAAAATAGCATCAAATTTGAGCAAGCATGTGCATGTATCAATGCCATCAATTGCATATCAATAACTATCAACCTGTACCTAAAACCTCTGAAAATTGACCAAACTATGCAAGACATGCCAATATCATATGATCAGAACAAAAGTATCAATGTGAAATTCATTGCCAATACCAACTAGAAGAATCAAAATGCAACTGTGAATACCAAACTTTCAATGATGCAATAATATCATAATGCCATTGTCAAGTCAACAACACTATCAATATGTGTTGTCAATTATGTTGTTTCTCCCCCTTTTTGTCATAAGGACAAAGAGGCATGCATGAGGAGGATAGAGCTCCCCCATTCTCTAACGCAGGATTACTGAAGGATAGATTGAGAGATAACTCCCAAGTGAACCTACAACCATTCAAAATTATCCTTGGACAAAGCTTTAGTGAAGATATCTTCCACTCAGGCTTGATTAGAGACATATACGAGCTAAATTTCATTTTCCAAAAAAAATTCATGAAGAAAATGAAACTTAATAGCAACATTCTTAGTATGGGAGTGCATGACATGATTTATGGATAGTTGAATGACACTAGTATTAACATAGAAAATGGTAAGAGGATCACCTAGATCTATGAGTTGATGAGACATCCAAATAAGTTGAGTACAACAAGTTGTAGTTGTAATGTATTCAGATTCAACATTAGAGAGTGTGACACAATCTTGTTTCTAGATGCGTCATGCAACCACCATTCACTCAAAATGAAAGTGGTACCACAGGTGTTACATTTATCATTTGAACATCCACCCCAATCAACATCAGTATAACTAGTTAATGAAAAATCATTATTGCATGGATACCAAAGAACAAAATCAAGTGTGCCTTAAATATATTTAAAAATGTGTTTCACGACATTTAAATGAGATCAACTAGGAGTTGCTTGATATCTAGAAACCATGTAAGTTTCTTGCATTATATCATGGCAAGAGGTTGTTAAATAGAGAAGACTACCAATCATAGATTAGTATTCTGATTGGTTTACCTAAGGAGAATCATCAGATTTTACAATTTTATAGCTAGTTTCCATAGGAGTGTTGACTGGTTTGTAGTCTGAATTAAATTTCTTGAGCATTTCTCTAGCATATTTGGCTTGTAAAAGAAATAAACCATGTTCAAGTTGGGATACTTGTAGACCAAGGAAAAATGTGAGTTCTCCTAGCATGGACATTTCAATTTTTGCTTCCATAAGAATTGAAAATTTTTTAGATAAAACATCATTCTTTGACCCAAAGATGATGTCATCTACATAAATTTCAAAAATTAAAATATAATTTTTAATAGACTTAATATACAAAGTGTTTTCGACCTTTCCTTTGGTGAAATTTTTGGAGAAAAGATAAGTATCCAGCCTAGCATACCAAGCTCTAGGACCTTGTTTTAGGCCATGAAGAGACTTTTTTAACTTGTAAACATGATTAGGTTTTTCTGTAGATACAAAACCTTCAGGTTGTTCCATATAGACTTCTTCTTCAAGGTATCCATTCAATAAATTTGTTTTAACATCCATTTGATATACAATGATATTTTTATAGCTAGCATAAGCTAGAAAGATTCTAATTTACTCCATTCTTGCCATGGGTTCATAAGTCTCTCAAAAGTCAATCCCTTTTTGTTATGCATAACCCTTACACAAAAATCATTCCTTGTTCCTCACTAGTTAACCTAATTCATTATGTTTATTTCTAAATGATGCAGGAGCATCTCATGTCCTTGGAAATCCTGTGTCACCAAAAACAAGTTTGAGTTTTATGTGTTGCTCAGTTCCTTCTTTGACCAAGTTGGCTCGGTAGTTGCTCAAGTTCCTTCTTTAACTGAGTTGGTCGGTTAATTCCCTGGCACTTGATTATCCTTTCTTGGAACTTGGTTATCCTTGCTTTCCAAGTTGTTTGTTTTAGTTTTTTGTTGAGGTCGACTTGTGCACTTAATTGTGGTCATGGATTTAATGTTGGTATCGATCATTAGGAAGCGTGTGGACCTAGATTTGGTTGTCCATTCCATTAGTGGTGGATTTGAAGGCCGACTTGTTCGGTAGCCTCTTGTATATAATGTAGTCATTGGTTGTAGTTTTAGGACATCATCTTAGAGATAGAAGATTAATGGTATCAAATTAGAAGTTTGGAGGTAGTTTTGAATCCTCGCATGTTGGAGGACCGTTGTAATTGAATTGTAATATCTAGCCCTAACCGGGAAGGCCTTACTGCCTGGCATGTATGAATCTATTTGATGAAATATAAGGATATGATATGCATTCTCTCTCTCACTTTTTGTGTTGTTTCTTCTATGTGTGATCTCTGCAAGGTAGATTTGGACTAGGGTGTGCCTTTGGCCCCTCTTCCTGACCTACCCTGCATCACTAAAGACCCATTTTGGACACCTATTACATTTTTTTCATCAGGTCTAGGCACTAATTCCCATGTCTATTTTTTCTCAATCTAATGTATTTCTTCTTTCATGGAATTTAACCAACAAGTATCAAGTAATGCCTCAGAAACCAATTTTGGTTCAGTTTCATCTATTAAATAGAAATTTTCATCCATATGTGCTTGTTCTTCTTGCCTAGCTTTTCTCCAAGTAATAATTCCAACATCTTTATCACCAATGATGAGAGTTTCAGGATGTCTCTTAGTGATAATTTGAGAGGGTGTAAGAAGGGTATCTATATTGGGACTCAAGTTACTCTCCTAATTATCTTTTATTTTTTCTTTAGGGTTAACTGAATTAGGAACAACAAATACATAAGTATCCTAGAGTCCTACTATAGACTCTTCTTCAACATCATGTACACAGTTATCATCAAGAAGTAATTTTTCATCAAAGGTAACATTGATAGACTCAATTATTTTATGCAATCTAAGATTAAAATGTTTGTATCCCTTGCTCTAAGTGGAATAGACCAGAAAGATACCTTCATCAATTTTGGTACCAAAACTTCTCAAGTTCTCTTCTTCTCTTTTGATGTAGCATTTACAACCAAAAATTCTAAAATATTTTATAGTTACAACTTTACCATACGAAATATCATAAGGGGGTATAGATTGATTTCACTCTGATTTGAACACAATTTAGAGTATAGATAGTTGTGTACACAACCTCTTTCCAGAACTTGTTTGGAAGATTTTTTGCATTTAACATTGTTCTAGCCATTTCCTTGACCATTCCATTATTTCTTTCTACCACCCCATTTTGTCAAGGTATGCAAGCAACAACATACATCCATTTTATACCATGTTTCTCACAATAATCTATGAATTCTTCAGAGGTAAATTCAGCTAATTTATCAGATCTTAGACATTTCAACTTTAGATCTAATTATCTTTCAACCATCTTCCTAAAGAATTTAAATTTGTTAAAGGCCTTGTTTTTGTGTCTCAAAAATGTGACTCATACCATTATAGTGTAATCATCAACAAACAACATAAAATATCTATCACCGTTGATATATTGGACTCTTGTAGGTCCACATAAATTTTTGTATGAACCAATCGCAAAGGTCGTGTAATTGAATGTTCTTTGGAATTGAAAGACACTTTGGTTTTTTTACTCTTTAAGCATTCTTTACCTATTGTATTTCTAGGTTTACTTAAAAGAGGTAAACCCCTAATATTATGATTTGTACTGATTCTGACCATATTTTCAAAATTTACATGTCCTAGTCCTTTATGCCATAGCTATTTTTCTTCTACTTGACTCATTAGACATATGTCATTAGTAGAATCAATAGGTGCAAAATCAAATAAATTATATAAATTACCATCTATTCTTAGGCCACTAGCAATTATTTTTTTGGACTGAATTTTAATATCACAACCTTTGTCATGAAGCACAAGTTCATAACCACTGTCACAAATTTGGATAACAATTAATAGATTTTATTTTAATCCTTCAACAAACTACACATCATTAATATGTGTATTATTTCTTAAATGGACATATCCTTTACCTTTTATGTAGGCTCCTGAATTGTCCCCAAAATGCACAAAACCTCCATCAAAGTCTTCAAAGTGATGAAATTTTATCCTACGACCTATATATGATGGGAGAATCCACTATTAAGAACCCATGAAACAACTCTATTTGAAAATAAGACAGATTGGACCGATAAAGACTTCTCAATGTTAGGAATTAGTTTAGGTTTCCAGACCTTAAGAACCATTTGTTTTTAATTACATTGAGATAATGTATGCCCATAATGATAGAAAGTATGTCATCCTATTGTTTTAGGAAAGCCATAAGACTGCTTACACCCAAACTTGGGTGTCTTATGTAATAAGAATTTGTACATGTTTATTCTATGCCCAAATATATTATAATAATAAAAAAAACCATGAAATAAGCCTATATTCAAAACAAACATAGAATAAGGTTGATTCTGGTTAATGATATTCTTAGAGGATCCACTTGAACTCTAGTACATATTTGTTGTTTCTGTAATGTTTGCACTTGCTGCTCTAGACAAGTAATTTGTTATTCCTTTTTAGCAAGAAGATATTTTTGACTCACTATTATTCGATTTGTTGTTTCAATTTAAACTTGTAAAACTTGATTAGCATTCTATGTGTAGCAACAAGTTTCTTAAAATTTTTAACTTCATTGATACCACACAAAAGTTCTTGTTCAAAATAAATTTCTGCATCAGGTTCTTCTCTAAAATCAGGATTAGAAGATAATTCAATTTTAGAAGATGTGGATGGAATATCGATTGTATTTCTTCCATAAATAATACTACTTCGCCTTTACAAGGTGATTCATCTAATTCCTCTTCCGAGTACTCTTTTGAGAAGAGACTCTTCTTTTTAGAGTTATTAAGTTTTATTCTTGGAGTCTAGGTTTTCTTTTTAAAAGATCTTTCAGATTTGTCTTCATCATCATTTTGATCTATGTAGGGACATTTGGCAGTGAAATTTCCTACTTTACCATAGTTAAAACATTTGAAGGAAATTTTTCCCTTATATTTCTTCTTAAGTTTACTAACAATGAGGGCTCCAAAAGCATCAGATAATTCAGAGTCACTTTCTAGCACAACTTTCTTTTATGCTTTAAAAATAGACTATTTGGAGGTAGAGGGATTACAACCCATCCTCATCTCATAGGTTATAATAATGCCTTGTAGTTTGTGTAATGAGATCTTATACAAAATTTCCTTTTCTTCGAAAGTCAATATTTTAGTATCAAATTTAGGAAGCAAAGTTCTTACAACTTTTGTGATGACATCATATTCATCAATGGTTTCTCCAAGACCTCTACGGGCATTTACTACTTCATCAGTCCTAAGAAAATGTATCATCTTAAAATGGAAGCACTTCCATGTTAAGAGTTTTTAGCCCTCTAAGTGAGTGGTCTGGGTCATGTCAAGCACCTTGAATCAACTCTTTGCTCGAATCATACTTGTTCTCCTCATTCTGCTTCTATCTGTCCCTGATTTTCACTCCAATATGCATTTCCTAGCATTCTAGGTCAGGATCCTGAGGTTTTTGACCATAAGGTTAAAGTTGAAATTTATGGGTCAAAGTTGACCTTGACCCTGACCTGGTCAGGATCGACCTCGACCCTGACCCCCTGTCTAGATTTCAAATTTCCTTGATTTTCGGGTGTCAGGTTTTGGGCATATTTTTTTTCTCGCCTCCGGGTCGGCCATTTTGGGTTTTAGAATGGTAAATCCTCAAATTTCATTTAATCTAGGTATATTTTCTAAAGGTTAGGACCTAATTGGGATTTAATTGTCCAAGGTGGCCCCTCTAGAGGATTGTGCCCTAGATCACTATAAAAGGAGGCCTTCCTCTCTCATTTTCTCCATCAAGTTTTCATGCTCAAGCACTCTTGAAAGCAAGGAGATCAAGAAATCATTTCATCATGAAAGATCAAGAAAGCATCCATTCAAGCATTCAAGTTCTCTTCTCCATCCAAGTTCTCCATTGAAGATCAAGGATTCAAGCATTCAAGCCATTGAAGGGATTTGGTTCAAGCATTCAAGATTCATCATTCAAACCCTAGATCTAGCCATCATGATGGTGTGATCTTCCTTCAAGGTCATTTTTGTATCTTCTAGATCCATTCATTCTTCTATCAAGGTGGATTCCAAGCATACAATCATGGAGCTTTGATTTACATTTATTGATATTATGTTCAAGCTTTCATATTAACATACTTGATTACATTTAAAATACAATTTGCATATCTATTGAATATCATAGCTTCATTGTTAGATCTACTTCTACTACTTGCTAGCATTCTCCATTTCAATTTCAATATTAAGGTTAATTCCAAACCAGGGTTTGACCAAGGAAAACCCCTCAAACAAACAACAAAAACCCTCTTTTTCTTGTAGGTACAGGTGCAAAATTTTGGATCTGAGATTGAATTTGGATACCTTTTTCGACAAACTTCTGAGATTTGTGAACAAAGTCAAAATCAACCTTCAGAATAAAAAAATAGCCTTTGACCTTTTATGAGGGTCAAAGTTGACCTGATCTCATCTCAGAAAAAGATTTCTAGGTTTTGTAGATCTTGCAGTTTTGATTTAGAAAAGCGGAAATCAACAATTTTTGAGACCATTTGACAGGGTTTTCAGCCGATTCTTTTTCATAGGTAAGTACCTTTATTTCTTAATTTCAATATTAATCATCTATATTTACTTTCTATATCAATACAATTTCATGTAAGTGTAAAATATTGGCTCTGGGGTCTCTTTTATGTGCAAACCATTGTTCTAGGACCTCATCCACATTTTATCTATTACATTTTGGTGAACCTGACATACTTACCCCTTTCTTTTATTGATTTAGATGCTCTATTGTGTTAGATATCCCTTTCTATTATCTTGTGTGTTCACCTTTATCTATTACATTTTGGTGAACCCGTTTTATGAATACTCTTTCTTTTGTGGAATTAGATGCCCTATTGTGTTTGATTTCCTTTTCAAATTTTATTTGAATGCATTTGGATATATCTAGATCTATTTTTTATCATGTTGCACAAGTTATTTAAAATATTTTCCAACACTTTTGGGATTACACAACATCCTCCTCTTACCTTGCCATTGCATGGCGTTTCACCTAGCAAGACTTCATCTAGTGCATGTGATGATGTTTTGTCCTCTTTTGAATTACCTTATAAGGATATATTAGAGCAAGAAGATGACCTTAGGCTATATCTCCATCATATTTCTCTTTATGGAGATGAGTTGAGGATTGATGTTAATTCTTCTCCTAATATATGTCCTTTCTATGAGCCTACTTTAGAATATAATTTACCTTCTTCCCCCTCTAGGGATCAAGTTTTAGTGAATTATGGCGACCCTACAATGTGCTTTTGCAATGAACCCTTGGATAAAGAAATTGATTTATCCCCTCCTTATGAAGAATCTTTGATGCAAGAGGGTGATTTATTAATACATGATGTTGAATCTCTTTCTAAAATACACTCCCCTAATGCAGACATTTTAGTGAAAGAAGATGACATTATAGATGTTTTACCTCCATTTGAGATTCCTTCTAGTGATGAGGCATTAGTGGAGAATGATATGAATTCCCTTAATGCTCTCCCTTTTAGTGATGATCCTATGGAGAATCAAGATCTTACCTCATCTCCTCCTAGGATGTCCTTTTTTCTTCCTTCTTGTGAATCTATTTGTAGTGTTGAGACAACTAAAATGGTTTATCCCAAACCCTTGTTGACTGTCAAAGGTTGTCCTCACCTTACTATCAAAGGTAAACCTATGGAGTCTTTCAATTATCAAGATTCTATAGCTCACACTTATCATGCAAGGAATAACCCTCAACCTAATCTGGTGGTTTCTACTTCTTTTCCACCTTCTCAACCTATTCTTCCTCCTCCACCTCATCTTCCTAGCAAGGAGTATGATTTGATAAACCAATTACAAAATACTCTTGCCAAGATTTCTTTATGGGATCTTCTTCAAACTTCACCTACCTACTATGAAGCCTTGCAAAAAGCTCTAGCAACTCTTCCCACTCCACCTCCTAATCAAGAGAACATCAATAACTTCTTACAATGCATGCATGCTACCCCGGGTCCTCCTGACATTGTATTTACTCAAAAAGATATACCTTCTAAAGAAGTTCAGAATCAATATGATGCTCTTATGGTTGCTGTAACTATCAATAAAAGTATCATTCATAGGACCTTGATTGATAATGGATCTGGGCTTAATGTTTGTAGCGTGGACATGCTCAAAGTGAATAATGCCGATCTTTCAACTATTCAACCTAACAATGTTCCTATACGTGGCTTTGATAATATTGCTAAGAACACTTTAGGCATCATTACCTTACCTATCAAAGTAGGACCGATCATCTTGAATACACCTATTCATGTTATGCCTGCACCTCTCAATTATAACCTTCTTTTGGGTAGACCTTGGTTGCATGAGATGCATGTTGTTCCTTCCACCCTTCATCGTAAAGTCAAATTTATACATAACAACAAGATGTATTCACTTCATGCAAATGATGCACCTAATCCTTGTTTAAATATTCAAACTCACACTACTCCTATTCCTAATAGTAATCCTTCTTCCTCTAATGCTCTTCCCGACGATGATTGGGGAACCTTGGATTTTAATCCTACCTTTATTAGAGAGTATAAGATTAATGATCTTGATTTCATGAAGCAACAAAGAGAATTTGAACAATGAGTTTTTACTTCTAAAGCCCTTCATAATAACTTTATGACCACTTCTACCCACAATAAATTTGTCAAGAGTACTAAGGATGATGTAGTGACTACTGAAGTTCCATTGACTCCTTCTGATATGGCTTCTTGTTATAGTCCTGGTAAATCACTTCCTAGTTAAACAAGGATTTAATGGTCAAGTATGTGGTAAGCATAAATAGGGAATTCAAATGCCCTTACACACTAGGGGGCATGAGCATTCTTATGGATTAGGATTTAATCCTCGACAATAGATCAATGTTAACAACATCTTGAATAACACTTCAAAACATGATGAACCTATGAAGGAATTTGACCAAGAAGTCCTTTTGCCTAAACTCCTTCATGCTAAGATGATTACTAGACCTAAACGCAAAAAGAAACGTAGTCCACACTTGAAGACTCTTCCTTTTTGTTTATATCATAGATTTCATGATCACTCTACTAATGAATGTCAAGCTTTACATTATAAGATTAGGCAGCTCATTGATAGTAATGTTATTTATATATCAAGTGGTAATGAGTTGTATTTCCATCCTATTTTCTCTAAATAACATTCATGTTCCTATTATGGAGCTCCACATTATGTAAACAATGGTAGCCTAATACTTGGGGGCTCGTTGTCTTTCATAGCATTGTGAGCGATATAATAGGTCCCCTTTCATCTTTGTTCCTACACTTGGGGGGCACGGATGCCATCTCCTTCATTTCTGTCTTTCCGAGATTCACCTCTTTCCTTAGTTAAGCAGTATCTATCTATTATGTGATATCCAATTATACATGAACATTTTGGTTTACATTGAGGATCTTTTTCCCTGATCACAACCGATTTCATTGTTTGACATTGGGTTCCCATGGTTGATATATATCTCACCTTGGAAATTGAACAATGTGCTATCCCTCACAAGGGTTACTTTTTCACTTCTTGCATGATATCTCTTTGCATTCGTCCCTTCCCTTCCATGGCCTCATAGGAGTTGTGACCTTCTTGGCTTGGACTGGGTGTTGTTTTTGGATATTGTCTTGATGTTGAAGAAGGATTTATCCTTGTTCTTTTCTTTCCTTAACATGTCAAAATAGTATGTTTTTTCCATATTAAGGAGGGGGGCATATATGGCCTCCCTCATTCTATATTATGTATTTTTGTTCTAACCTTTTATTTTGCAGCATGCTAAATCTTGGAAGGTAACGCACATAAGTTGCTAAATCATGAAGAGAAACACATTTTTCAATTTTCAATATGCTAAATCTTCTAAAGGTAATGCACATAAGTTTCTAAATCCTAAAGAGACACACATTTTTTAATTTTCAATATGCTAAATCTTCCGAAGGTAACGCACATAAGTTGCTAAATCCTGAGGAGACACACATTTCATATTCATAGTGATACAAGAAGGTGGATCTATGGGTATTCCAGAAGCCATCAGAAGATGCATTACAATTGCAAGCATAGTTTATGGGTGAACCTATTGGGCTCTCCCTCCAGGGTGATTCACGGTAAGGTGGGCATCTTACTGGGCAAGGTAATCACTTTCTCCTTTCTCTCTTTTCACTTTCATGCTAGTAGGACGGGATCATGAAGCTATGTTATTTATAGTGTTGCTCTTGTCTTTCTTATGTAATCATTTATGCTTTTATGATAGCTTTCCAAATATGATGTTAGTATAAGAAATGTTTCTTAGCAAGGTTTCTTATGCTAGTTGATTTGGGTTTGTTTTAGTACTAACCCCTTTTTTGTGTCCTTTTATTTTTCGCACCCTCATGCGTGTATGTTGAGTTATAATCCTTAGCATGGGGGCTTGTGTCCCTAACTAAGTGTCATTCTATCTCATTTTGAATCCACTGGGATCTCTTCTTCCTTCTCCTTTACCAAGAGTTTACATCGAGTCCATACTCTTGCTAAAGTGGGGGCTTAATGTATCATCTTAAAATGGAAGCACTTCCATGTTAAGAGCATTTAGCCCTCCGAGTGAGTGGTCTAGGTCATGTTAAGAACCTTGAATCATCTCTTTTCTCATATCATACTTGTTCTCATTCTGCTTCTATTTGTCCCTGATTTTCACTCCAATCTGCATTTCCTAGCATTCTGGTTCAAGATCCTGAGGTTTTTGACCATAAGGTCAAATTTGACATTTATGGGTCAAAGTCAACCTTGACCCTGACCTGGTCAAGATTGAACTCGACCCTGACCCCCTATCCAGATTTCAAATTTCTTTGATTTTCGGGTGTCGGGTTTCAGGGATATTTGTTTTCCCGCCTCCGGGTCGGCCATTTTGGGTTTCAAAATGGTAAATCCTCAAATTGAATTTAATATAGGTATATTTTCTAAAGGTTAGGACCTAATTGGGATTTAATTCTCCAAGGTGGCCCCTCTAGAGGATTGTGCCCTAGATCACTATAAAAGGAGGCCTTCCTCTCTCATTTTCTCCATCAAGTTTTCATGCTCAAGCACTCTCAAGCAACGAGATCAAGAAATCATTTCATCAAGAAAAATCAAGAAAGCATCCATTCAAGTATTCAAGTTCTCTTCTCCATCCAAGTTCTCCATTGAAGATCAAGGATTCAAGCATTCAAGCCATTGAAGGGATTTGGTTCAAGCATTCAAGATTCATCATTCAAACCCTAGATCTAGCCATCATGATGGTGTGATCTTCCTTCAAGGTCCTTTTTGTATCTTCTAGATCCATTCATTCTTCTATCAAGGTGGATTCCAAGCATACAATCATGGAGCTTTGATTTACATTTATTGATGTTATGTTCAAGCTTTCATATTAACATACTTGATTATATTTCAAATACAATTTGCATATCTATTAAATATCATAGCTTCGTTGTTAGATCTACTTCTACTACTTGCTAGCATTCTCCATTTCAATTTTGATATAAAGGTTAATTCCAAACCGGGGTTTGACCAAGGCAAACCCCTTAAACAAACAATAAAAACCCTCTTTTTCTTGCAGGTACAGGTGCGGAATTTTGAATCTGAGAATAGATTTGGATACCCTTTTCGATGAACTTTCGAGATCTGCAAACAAGGTCAAAATTGACCTTCAAATAAAGAGTGTAGCCTTTGACCTTTTATGAGGGTCAAAGACTAGCTACCGTCAGAAAGATGTAAAACATTTCTGGGTTTTCTTCATCTCGGTATTTCTAGTCCAAAATAGGTTACAGAATTTCCCTAAACTGTACACAAGCACCAGAAAATAGGTATTTCCAAATTAATTTCATCATGAGGTATGTATCTTATTTTATCTGATTTCAAGTATTTCCCTTACAATTCAAATGTATGTGGAAAATATTGGCTTTGGGGTCTCTTTTATGTGCAAACCATTGTTCTAGGACCCCATACACTATTTTATATTATACATAAAATAATTTGCAACAGTCTCATCCTCATTCATTTTAAGAGCGTCAAACTGAGTTTTGAGGGTAATAAGTTTTGACTCTTTTACTTTTTCTTCTCCTTCATAAATCATTTCAAGTTTTTCCTAATTTCATTTACAGATTTTCAATACATGACCTTCACAAACACATCCTTCATAAGACCACACAATATGGAAAATTTTTCTCTAGCATCCAATTCATACTTAATTTTTTAGTAGGATTAGTAGGCACAAAATTTGGTACAATATACTTTCTAGTAAAAACCTCCCAAAAAATGACATCAAGAGTGATCAAGAATGACTCCATCATAACTTTCCAAAAAACATAATTAGTACCATCAAAAAGTGGAGATCTTGTAATAGAAGCACCCTTTGCTAAGTGATGAGCCATAACAAACACTCCAAAAGGATAGGAGAAATCCCTAGGTATGACCTATATGGAGGGACCCTACACTCTAATACCACTTGTTGGAAGTGTGTACTCTAAGAGGGAGGGGGGGTGAATTAGAGTACAAGCAATCTTTAAAACATTCAAAATAGATTTCAAAACCAAACAAGATAAACAATTTTATGCTTAAGTATTTTCCAAAATTCAATAGTATAATGAATTCTTCAAAGTACTGAATTGTTAAAAAAGACTACAAGAAAAGATATGGAAGAAACGTATCAGAGAACACTAATTGAAACATAAGTATTCATATGCCACAAGAGACACAAGCTATGCCAAGTGGAAAACCCTCTTGGGGTATAAAACCCACTCTTGAACTTGTATATTTTATTCACTTTCAATAGAGAACCCACTCTATTATAATTTTTTCCAGCTTCAAATACAAGGAGCTTCAACTCCTATCCCTTGCAAATGTGATAAGAAAATATCAATCAATATGCTAATGCTACAAATTTTTGTGCAGCAATAAGAATATCAACTTCTTAGATATCTCTCTCAATATTGTAATGATTTAAGACAATATATACATTCAATGTTCACTTCATATCTTATATAATATGTATACCCATCTATATAAGAAAGCATATAATTTCTTACATGCATAGGGACACTTATGTCCATAACTGTCCAACCAAACTTAGTGATTTTCACTCACACAAAACCATCCTCATTTTACATTTTTCAAACTATTCAAGTAAATCAAACTATCTACAGTTTTGGAATGTACAATGTCAAACTAGGTATCAGATTTAACCAAGTCTTCCTCCAATTCCCTCATGTTAGGGTATTAACAAAATAACCAAGCCTTTAAAAACAATATACCCAAAATCAAAAATGTCCATGGTTCGAAACACAAAACCATACTACAAGATATCTAGAATATACTCTTCCTAACCTGAGTTAGAGCCTTTGAAAAATGGATAAAAATTTATGCAAAAATGTTTACCAAACATGACACAAATTGAATTATTTTCCTTTTCCAAAATGAAATACTTTCTATTTACATTTTTCTATTTACTTCTGGTTGAATTTGTTTTTGCAACTGAACAAAACCCAAGTTAGATGTTACTTGTAAAATTGTTCAAAAAAGAAATATGATAAACTAGCCATGTATCTTTCTGTGAATCCCACCATTTCTAAAAATAAGACCATCAAAATGTGTCTCTATCACCATTAACTAGTATATCAAAAACCCAGATCTGAAAATGTGTAAAAATAGCTCAAGGAAACCGATTGAGATCATCTATGGAGGCTCATGGTTAGGGTTTGAAAGCCTCCTTTCAACATCACATAATATTCTCTATTCACCCTTTTTTTCCTTTTTCATCATTAACTCAGATGTATGATGTTTTGATGTCCATAAATAAAATGAATTCTATTTTGACATCTACAATGAAGGACATTTCAAATTGGTCCACTTTGTTGAGTCATACACAAAGTGTTGTGTCACCAATCATGTTATCAGTCTAAAGTTATAGGACCTAGTAAGCATAATCATCACCAAATAAAGTGCCACGTATGCCAGTCTCTTTTTATCATCAAGAAAAATTGAGAGTCAATAGAATTATCTCAAATTCACTTCACCATAATCACGTGGCTTCTAACTAATGCCTAATCGAAGCTTATACTATCATATTACTACTTTTTGATGTAGAGGGTTGGGTGGTTGAATGAGAAGCACTCTTCAAGGTTCAAATTTGGTTAAGTTTAAGCCCATACCCCAACACCATACAAGTCTCAAGTGACTTGTAACTTTACACAAACCTTCCTAGTGGGAAATTTGAATGTATTTGATGGATTTAAGAAGGATTCAAGTGGATTCAATTTTTTTTGTGTCCCCAAGAAACACCCAACACTTAAAAGTTACCAAATCCTCAAACAAGCCTAATTGCCCTCAACTAGGTCTCCAACAGTACAAAATGACATTTTACTCATAAACTCCCCTCCCCCCCCCCCCCAAAAAAAAAAAAGAGTGGTTTTAGACACCCTTTTTCCCATTTAACAACATATGTCAAAATCAATATGAAGTGTTTTGGACAAAATACCCTATATGTTGATTGTGCCTCCAAAACAAGCATGATTCTTAGCCAATTAACAAAGAAATTTGTAGTTTTATGAACTCCTTGTTGGAAAAATAGTCAATGCTCCCCTTGGGATTCATGACATGGCTTAACCACCTCTTGTGTCTTCTATAAGTCTAGTAGTTATATTGGGCATTAATAGGTCAATCTTTTGGTGCAACGGCAACCACTACTTATAACAAGTGGTATCAAAGCTTGGTCATAGGTTTGAATCCCCTCAAGTAACGCTAAGGGGGAGATTGTTAGAAAAATAGTTAGCTCTCCCCTCAAAATTTGTGACATGGCTTAACCACCTCTTGTGTCTTCTATAAGTCTAGTGGTTGTATCAAGCATTAACAGGTTGATCTTTTGGTGCAATGGCAACCACTAATTGTAACACTCCTATCCCTCAATACTTTCAAAAGTATTCTCAAATGACTCAAATACAAGGAAAATGAATTTATTTTGGTCTTTAGATCAACATAAACACAAAATCCCAAATTTGCTCACAAATAAGCCCTTACACCAAGGGTTTCTCAATTCTCACACTTCCACTCACTTCCAGGATCAAACAAGAGTTGATTCACCTGTATATTGGAAATCTAAGGTCATCTAAACTCTTAAACTCCTATGTTGTCCTTCAACTAGATCTTTTGATGCTACTCCCTAGCAAGCAACTTCATACCCTTCAATGCACTTATTTCGTGATCACCTTCCCTTTAATCTTATTTATCTGCATAAATCATGTTAGGAATGTATTTTACATGTTACAATGAGATCATTCCATGAGAATCAGGACATGTCATTCATGGAATGATCCATCTTATTGATTGGAAATCAAAATGACTTGTTACAATCAGTAAATTCCAAGGAACAGTCAGAATAAAATCGTATAAACTTGAACCAAGTATTTTATCAAAGAATGAAACTTGTTTGGATGGTTAATTATATACTCCTACTATATTTCAATAAAAAATAATGAACAACGAGATCAAACTATGCCAACAAATATATAAATGGATTCTAAAATATGAGTTTATTGGCAAAATGTTGGTTGTGTCATAAACCAGTAATTACACCAAACTTGCTTATCCTATAAAATGACTCTCAACATGTTTTATAAACTTCCTTTCAACTATCCAAACTGATTTGGATTGGTTGGATTTCATAGTTAACCCCTAAACTCTCTTAAACATGTTTCCCTCCAAACAGTCCCTAGTCGTTGGCATTTAAAAATTTGAATTTGCCAACTTACAATTTATTGTTTAAAACATCAAAATAACTTCACAAACCTATAAAATATATCCCTAAGACTCTTTTAACCATTCCTAAAATCTCCTAAGACCAATAAGGATCCATATTATATTGTTTCATCATTATGCCATTTTAACATCATTACTTATCCTAAGGTCCTTAACAAGACCTTTAAGATGCATTGCTAATTGATTACATTTCAATCCTTCAAAGGTCATGATAGGTTATAATACATTACAATTAATTGTTTGAGACACCTCCATCCCTTTGGTTTGATCTTTTCTCTTCATCAACCTCCTATCATGCTTAGATGCTCTTGCATCATACTCCCAGCCTTGAAAGAAACTCTTGTCGCAATAGTTAGGACCATGAAACTTTCCTCCTTTTTCTTTGAATAAGGGATGTATTCTCCCAAAGTCACCTACTTATTCCTATTCCAACCTGCATAATCATCACACAAAATGCCAAATTGAAAACATTTTTTTGACTATCCCCTTCTAGGACCTTGCTACCTTGTTTGTTGTCCTCCTAGTACCCTGTCATCTCTACCATCTCCTTGCAATTTCTGATCCTTTACTAGCTTCTCAACATATCTTCTATTACCCCTTTGGATAGGGAAATCTATAGCTCCCACGTTGATGCATTCAAACTCCAAACTATTCTAATTTCTAGGATTGCCTTGCTGCCCATTCATGATCCAAATTTTGTGATTCATTTCCTCATGAACCCAACTAGTATCGAACTTCTCTTTACCCTAAAAAATCTTATCTCCAATGCACATGATGATATTTTCCTTCCTCTTGTAAGAAAAAGGTTGCATTTTGTATATTTATTTACACTTATGAACAATATAAGTATTAGAATAACCATCATGCAAAGTTCTCCTAGCCCACTGCCAAGGTCTACTCAAAATCATATGTCTACAAGTCATTGGTATGACATCACACATTACTTGATCACTATGTGGACCAATTTAAAAATTAACACAAGCTCTCTGAATAACCTCTACATTCATCACTTGATTAACCCAAGTGGCATTCTAAGGGTTAGGATGATCTACTAATGTCAACCCCAATTTAGTTACCATATCAACTGAAACCATGTTATTATGTGCCCCTAAATCAACAATAAAAGTACATACCTTGCCTTTAACCAAACATCTTGATCTAAAAATTATTGTTGGTGGTAATGCCTCTCCCTTCTCATAAGTAGACATTCTCCTTCTTCTATTAGTAGTACATGATGCTCTTGCTTCTCTTCTTCTTCATGAACTAGATGCACTCTCTTATCCTTCTGACCTGAATCATTCCATATAGGACACCTATATGATTGATGATGCACTTCATTGCAATGAAAACATCTTCTTGTAAACACTCCACTTCCTCTTCCTCCTCCAAATATTCCACCTCTATGGTTATATCCTCATCTTGCCTTAGAAGTAGACCCCTTGTCCTTGTCTTTATCAATGTTGCCTTGATAATCAAAATTTTTTCTACCTCCTCCTCCTCTCATAGAAGATCCTCCTCTATTGTTACCTTGTCTTCCTTGCTTCCTTTTTATCTTTTCTTCAACCCTCACAGCAAGCTAAAAGCATTCTTCCATGGATTGTGGTAAACTCAGCCCAATCTCATCTTGAACATTCAATCTCAGTCCATTAATGTACCTTTCTATCTTGTCATCCTTGTCTTCATATCCTCCTCTGATACTTAACTTATGAAACTACTCAATATATGCCATTACATCCATTTCTCTTTTCTTTAAGTTTTTTCTCATCCTCTTTGTTTTTATCACAAATTCCATAGGAAAAAATTGACTCTTGATCATACCTTGAACATCTTTTCCCAACTAGTGATTCTTCCCAAATCTCTAGCCATTCTCTCTGATTGAACACTTGTCCACCATGTCAAGGTTGCACCTCTCATCCTTGATTTAGAAAAACTAACCTTCTTATCTTAATCCATGTCCTCTAATTCAAAAGAAAATTCCAGGGCCTCTAACCAACCCAAGACTTCTTCACTTTCCATTCCTCCCTGATACAAAGGCAAATCAGAAATACCCTTGTGACTTGTACCTTGAACTTCTTTAATCAATCTGATAAATCTATTCTCCTCAAGATCATTTGTTTCTCCACATGACCCTTATTTGCTTGTCCCTCACTATTTTCTCCTTCTCCCTCATGATTCTCTTCATGAATTTATTCTCTCCTTGGATCTCTCTTCTCCTTCCCCAAGGCTTCAATCCTCTCAATCAACTGTAAGCTATCCCTCCCTATTTGTCTTTCTTCTCTTTCTCTAGCAACCTCTATTTCTCTCTTTTCCCTCCTTTCTTTTTCTAACTCTTCTCTCAAAATTTCTAACTCCCTTGCCAACTCATTCTTAGGTGCCATTTCTTTGTCTTCTTTCCTTGATGCTGTCAAATCTTCAGATTATTTACCCTCACTCCTTACTTTTTATCTCCTCAATGCAAGGTTCAACTCAAAAACTCACCTCAAAGGATATGCTCTACTCTAAGGGTTCTCCAAGGCTCCCAATACATCAAAGATCAAAAGATTATCCCCTTCACACTTCACCTAGGATGCTCCTAGGATTTGATACCACCTGATGTAGAAGGTTGGGTGGTTGAATGAGAAACACTCTTCAAGGTTCAAATTTGGTTAAGTTTAAGCCCATACCCCAATACCATACAAGCCTCAAGTGACTTGTAACTTTATAAAAACCTTCCTAGTGGAAAACCTGAATGTATTTGATAGATTTAGGATGGATTCAAGTGGATTCAATTTCTTTTGTGTCCCCAAGAAACACCCCACACTCAAAACTTACCAAATCCTCAAACAGGCCTAATTGCCCTCAACTAGGTCTCCAGTGGTACAAAATAATATTTTAATCACACACTTCCCAAAATAATAAAAAACTAAGAGTGGTTTAAGACATGCTTTTCACCATTTAAAATATATGTAAAACTCAATATGAAGTTTTTTGGAAAGAATACCCATTATGTTGACTATGCCTCCGAAACAAGCATGAATCTTGACCATATTAACAAAGCAAGTTGTAGTTTTATGAACTCATATCCCTCAAGACTTTCAAAAGTCTTTTCAAATGACTCAAATACATGGAAAATGAATTTAGTTTGGTCTTTAGATCAACATAAAGATAAAATTTACTCACAAATAAGCCCTTACACCAAGGGTTTCTCAAATCTCACACTTCCACTCACTTTCAGGCTCAAAAAAGAGTTGTTTCACCTTTAGATTGTAAATCTAAGGTCATCCAAACTCTTACACTCCTATGTCCTTCAACTAGATCTTTTGATGCTACTCCCTAGCATGCAACTTCATACCCTTCAATGCACTTATCAAATGATCACCTACCCTTTACTCTTACTTATTTGCATAAATCATGTTAGGAATGTATTTTACATGTTACAATTACATCATTCCATGAGGATCGGGACATTTAATTCATGTTTGCCTTCATAATAGTGGGTTACACTTTTTAGACATGCTGATTTTTTCTGAAATAACAAATTTTTAATAAAATGTGATGATTTAAGCCTTAAGAGGTTCCATTTGAAGTAATTAATTACAAATGGTTATCTCAAATCTCATTAGATAAAAAAAATTGATATAGTTCATCTATACTCCTCATTCATACCTACAATGGAGTCTCCTTCACACCTATTAAAATGCTAAAAAAATCACTTCGACTTTATCTTTTGGAAGATCAAATGAATCCATTTGACAAACCTATCTATGTAGTAAGGTACTACTGAGAAAAATGGTTCCAATGATTATAAAGTTAATATGTATTAAGTTTATTATGTAATTGTATTTTTAGTTTTACTAAACATAGATATTTCACCATATGTCTACCTCTATGTTTGACGCTTATGGAAAAATACTAAATGAGAGAAAAAAAATTCTAAAAATTATCTATGCCCTAGGTATTGAACTTCTCTTTCTATAAAAAAAAATAAAAAATGAAATTGGACAAATACATGACAAGTTATAAGCTATGTAGTCAAGGTATGTCAAAATTACGGTTTGGTCAATTTCAAACGTTAATAAAATATGAAATAATCATAATAATGTTATCAAACAAATTGCATTCCATTTGTATGGATGTTACAAAACTAAATTCGAAAGAAGCACATTGATATCTATTTTAGAAAAAAAGTTATGCTCTATGAAAACAATGTAACTCTTTGAAAATGGCATTTTCAGCAACATACCAGTTTTCATTGGAGAAAGAAAAAAAAATTAAAATAAATTCAGAAATAAAAATAAAAAATATATTTAGAATCTAGACAAAAAATCCTAAAAGACTCTAATTTACTTCATCTTCCAATTTCAAATAGTTTAACGACAATATGCATCCGATTCTGAAAAAAAATTTAAAATGTAGAGTTCAGTGTCCCTTCAAGCAAAAAAGTGTAACCCACTATTGTGGGTTCACCCTTAGTTGAATGGAATGATCCATCTTATTGATTGGAAATCAAAACTGCATGTTAAAATTAGTAAATTCCAAGGAACGGTCAGAATAAAATGGTATAAACTTGAACCAAGTGATTTATCAAAGCATGAAACTTGTTTGGATGGTTAAGTATATACTCCTACTACATTTCAATAACAAAAAATGAACAACAAGATCAAACTATGCCAACAAATACATAAATGGATTCAAAAATCTGAGTTTATTGGCAAAATGATGGTTGTGTCATACACTAATAATTACTCTAGACTTCCTTATCCCGTACAATAACTCTCAACATGTTGTATAAACTTCCTTTCAACTATCCAAACTGATTTGGATCGGTTGGATTTCTTAGTTAACCCCTAAACTCTCTTAAACATGTTTCCTTCCAAACTGTCCCTAGTCATTGGCATTCAAAATTTTGAATTTTCCAACTTACAATTTATTGAACTTAAAACATAAAAAGAACTTCACAAACCTATCAAATGAATCCCTAAGAATCTTTTAACCATTCCTAAACCCTCCTTAGACCAATAAGAATCCATATTACATTGTTTCATCATGTACGCCATTTTAACATCATTACTTATCCTAAGGTCCTTAACAAGACCTTTAGGATGTATTGCTAATTGATTACATTTCAATCCTTCAAAGGCCATGATAGGTTCTAAGACATACCAATTAATTTATTGAGACACCTCCATGCCTTTGGTTTGATTGTTTCTCTTCATCAACCTCTTGTCATTCTTAGATGCTCCTGCATCACTTTTGAATGCAAAATGGAATATCAAAATTCAAAGTAAGTCCATTGTTGAGGAAATTGGAAATATCACTTATCATTTTCTATCACATAAATTTTTTTATTTTTTCAATCATGGACTATTATAAAACTATTTGTTTGGAAGTAACACTATCAACTGAAAAACTACCACAAATAAAACTACAGCTTCTTTCTAAATAAAATCATCCTAAAAATCACAAAATCACCACCTATCGAAAACCGGTACTTTCTCCAAAATCCAAAACCATTTCTTGTTCTTAATGTTCTTATTTTCTAATGCTTACTTTAAGATGCCTCACACTATTCTAAACATTCTTCAACATCCAAATGTCAAAATTTGTCCCGATAGCTCTCTTCCTTTGTCAAATGTTCTTCTTAAGTCAAATTGACTCTTTTAACAAATCACACCTCCTTGAGTGGCACTTTATTGCCAAAAGATATAAAGACTCAAAATAAGAGAGATTCTTCCCTACATAAATACCTATGCACCACCTGACTAGCCAAGACACATAAATCATTTGTCTCTAACAATCCAAATGATTTGTTGATTTTAGAGAGATTGAAATTTTTGAAAAAACCATATCAATATTCTTGTTGGTCCAAGATGAAAGACTTCTTAGTGCTCCCATTTTATAGAGCCACCAATATAAGTGTGATACTTGAAGCAAATCCACCTAATCTTTCTTTACTTCCCCTTCCCATATATATACATAGCTTCTATCTATGTATAATTCTTACGATTTCTCTCTAGTAGAGAGACGTGCTAACAAAAAGATACAAAGTTGATTCAACACCCCTTTCTCCCTATCATAAGGGGAGCATTTAAATATCAGGCGCGTAAATTTTCTTAGAATTAGTTCATAAGAAACTATCTTGGAATGTTTGAAACTGTACCTAAATTGGTAACTTATAGTTAAAGATATAGCAACAATCTAATATGTAATAGAAAAACTGACATATTTGGCTCCTCACAGATGAGTTTTTCCTTGAAAATAGACAACGTTTAGCAGAAACATTGAATGGTCAATCAAAAATTTTGATCCAAAGAAAGGGAAAAGGAATAGAAATAAATGGTGTCGTCTTCACAGCTTTGATGATTGAGAATGTTCCACACCCAAAAAATAATTCATGCTCTATTTTTTGAATGACTTTTCTCTGCTCCAAGAATCCTTTCCTCACAATTAAATCTGCATTCTCTTTCCTGTGCACATCATATTCTCTTTTTTCCTTTCCATTTAAAAATTTGTACTGCAATTCACTTCTTTGCAACACCCATCTCTTATCGATTTTAAAGTCTGCAACTTCAAAACAAAAATCTTTTATTTCCACTACCACTTTGAGGATTTTAAAGTCTCCCACCTTAGAGGATTCTCTCCTTTTACTCTCCCTTTGTTCACTGCAATGCTCATTTCTTCTAGATCATCTCTTTGATTAATTTATATAGTCTTTTATGTGACCTCCTTTACCATTCTTTATAGATCTTCTCCAACTCTCTATGTACTAATTTAGTTTTTTCCTTGAAAGTATGTTATTTAATTTGAATGGACTAATCGCTTACAGTCGAATATTTTTATAGAATTTTGGGGTGTTTTTTTTATATTTAAATTTTAAATAGTTTAGAAAATTAACCAATCATTTTTAAATATCTATTTAGATATCTATATATAAATAGACACACACACACAGATATATATATATATATATATATATATATATATATATATATATATATATATATATATATATATATATATATATATATATATATATATATATATATATATATATATCCCTCTGTTCACCCCAGTTCATTCTCTTTGAATAATTTATATAGTCATTTTGTGTGGCCTCCTTTGCCATGCTCTACAGATCTTCTTCAGAACTCTATGCACTTATTCACGTGTCTTTGGAAGTGTGTTTGTTAATTTCTACATGCAACTGAATATTTTTTATAGAATTTTTTATGTTTTCTATTTTCCATTTAAATTTTAAATAATTTTAAAAATTTATACATTAATTTTGATGTGTCTATTTATAGATGTACACGCTTAAAAATTAAACCAAAATATTATCATTGTATTGTAAATGGTTAAATTTTTTAATGCAATAGAAAATAATTTCTAGGCTAAAAGATTTTTTGAGGAATTTTTTTTTCCTTAAACATGGTATTTTACGTTTTATTTACTTTGGGTTATATATCATGAAACTTTTCCCTACACTGATGAAAATAAAGAGGTGTGAATGTGATATAAACACCATGGGACAAACCATATTTTAAAATTTTAAAATTGCACAGCGATAGGTGAATACCTAAAAAGACACGCTCTTATAATCATTATTAGAACAGAGACACGTATTCTTTATTTTTTGTATTTAATTGAAAGGAGGCTACAATAGAGTAGCTCGAATTTGAGCCAACATTGACAAATTTTGAAGCTTTATTATTTTACGCAACTCTAAGACATACATATTCTTATTGAACAAGACTTAAGTGACTATTGTCACTATGAAAGAATGGAATGCTGATATGTTCATTCTTATGGAGAGAGAAGGGCATCCTGATGCTTTTAGCAGTACAAAGCTAGATTGGCAATAAGAGGTTCTTCGAGTATCCTGAATAAAGCAACGCTATTGGCCTTAATCTCCTCAACTTTGGGAACCCCAGGGAGAGTGTCATAGTTGCAGGTAGTGGTTGAAATGGATCCACCCCTTGCTTTGGGCGTGATTTTAATCTTGAAGTTTGTGTACGCCACCTTTGTTCCAACCGCCCCTCCTACATGACTGAAACCGTAAACCATATTGTTTTCCTCATCGATTAAGTCCACTTTTTCTGTCACATAACTATAATCCTGGTTCACTGCAACGACAATTTCATATCAATATCTCTATATTTGAATAGATTTATAATTCCACCTAAAAAAATGTTTTATCTAATACCTGAGGATTGAATGTGCACAATTTATGTATGACCAAAATGTTACCTTCAGTGAAGTTAACTTTTCGAATGGTGCCAACTCCTCCATCTCCTTGGAGGAGTGTGATGCCTGAAATGAGCGCTGGGACATGCTTAGGCATGTGGTTGTGGATGTCCTTTGTTGAATTCCAGAGCCTTTTTGCCTCCACTGGAGACTCCACCTCAATTGTGTAGCTTCCTGCCACCATCTTCTATGTTTCTCAAGATATCATATTTCTACTTCAAATCTTGTTAGAGATGCTCGCCTTGGTTTGCTATGGTGTATGCGAAGATTGATGTATTGTGCATTTATAGGGTTCTTCATACTCACTTTAGAGAAGTCGTTTGTTGACTGACTGAGTTTAGATGAAATAAGAATGTGAGAAATGACTTTGGCTCATTCAAAGTCACGAGACACAAAAGACAAAACGAGTATATACTTTATTTTTATCCTCTAGCATAAGTATATTTGCCTCATGCAAAGCCATGAGATACATCACTTGTTAATTTTTCATTATTTATTACTTTTCTAATTGTTCTATAGGCTTGCTGACCCCACACTTCAGATATTTTCAAACTGTTATATGTTTGTTAATGGTCAGAAGCAATCCATTTTCATTACTTAATTTCTTTCAAAAGATATATGGTCTATTTATAGAAGTCATGTTCATACTCAATACAACAGTCGCTTGTTGACTTATTGAGTTTAGATGAATGGAATGTGAGGGCCGACTTTGGAAATCCATTTTCTTTATGTAATTTCTTTTTCAAGCTTCCTGACCCTTCTCTCATTTAAATTCATATTGTCATGTAGAATTTTTGTTTTCCTTAGAATTTCCTTTTCGCATGAGTAAAAGGGTAAAGAAATTCTTTAAGAAAAATGTTTTTTCTCTTTATTATAAGATTAATTTGATTGTAACTCTTACTTTTTAAGGCTACAAATTTGATTAAGTGGAAAAGGTGGAGGGTAGAGATTGCCTCACCAACCTAGAATTTTTTCCTATGACTTGTAAATTATTTAGATTCACAATAATTATGCTATTTTTAAATGTATTAACCAGTTGCTAAAATGATATTTCCGTTATTGAAGTTGGAAAATAACTGTGTCCATTCCCAATCTTAGCATTATTTATCCCTATAAATTCATTTACACACAACAGTCAGCACCTAAGATACTGAAGAAATAAAAGGTTATGAAGAATGAGGATAGCGAGAGGACCGAATCAGATGACGATGGTCAATTTAGAGTTGTTAAGAACTTTGTACCAAAGAAAGTAGATGAGCATGATGAAGCTTTGAGAGCATCTGGAAGTTTTGGTTCCATGCATGTATTAAAATTTCATAAGATGAATGATGCAGAAAAATTGAAAATTGAGGATGCAACTATTGATGCAATGTATACATATAGATATGTACCTATGGAACTTGCAAGGAAGATACCTGAAGATTTATACAACAAAGTTAGTGTAAGATGGAGATATGCACTGGCCACTGAAAGGCAAATAAGAGAGAGATCACTTGTCATGATAGTTCCAACATTAACAGTTCAAGAAATTGATGATGCCTTAATGAATTACAAGAAGAGATTATGATCAAAAAATGATCAATGAACATCATGACGGGAAGGATACAAGACATGGAAGAAGAAAGAAAAAAAGAAGGGAAGAAGATATTTCAAATGGCTTAACTAGAAAAGGTAGACATATCAGATACCAAGCTGCCAATAGATACACAAGTGGAGAATATGGAAGAAGACCATGAGGACAGTGTGAATGAAGTAATTGATGACGTTCCTCACATGGTCAAAGATGTAGAAGAAGTTGAAATAGAAGACATCATTGAATAAGGATCAAGATGTAATGGAAGCTACCAAGGAATCCACTGAAGCTATATCCTTTACCGAGCTAGCTGTAGAAAAACTAATGAAAGAGAAGTTGAACAACATGCGGGAGTAGAGGAAGAGGGAGGAAGAAAATGAATTTTCTTTTAAAGAAAGGATTCTTAGGGCATTAGAAGGAAGAAATGACGACATCAAAGTGGAAGTATCTAACTATGCATGTAGTCTTAAACTAAAGTCACGAATGCCTTGAGTACGATTTTTGAGTAGGCATGTGGTATTTTTGATAGTCTTAAATCTACTTGTAAAATTTCAGGGTAAGTGCAAGAAGTTGGGTGCCAATTCGACGGAAGTCTTGTAGAGTTGGAAGAAGCCACTTGAAACGGTCACCTATTTTCAAAAGAAATGCATCTGATTTAGGTACGGGCGCCCGATCCCAAATTCAAAAAATGGGTGTGCGTTTCTTTTTTTTTTATGACTAGAAATGCATTTTAACACTTTGATTTATTTTTTAAGAAATGAGTGCCTATTTTTTGAATTTAAATAATAGGCACCCAATTCTTAAGACATGAGTGGGAAACACACATCCGCCTCAAATTTCATTTCAAAATAGGTTTGGTTTAGACTTGGTGGAACCAAGCCTATGCCTTGACCTCCAAAGATTTGGTGGCAACTGAATGCCACATTTCTACCTTGTCATAATTTTTTGAGGGCCTTCCTGATCGTATTTATTTATGAAACAAAAACCCATTAGTTTTCTCACTGTCCTAATTTCAAAAGTATAAATTTTATAGTGATATGATTATTTTTACTATTTTTTCATTATTTATTAGTTAAAAGTGGTACCTAAATGTAAAATAGTTAGGATCACTAAAACTTTAATAACTTTTTTATTTTTATCTTTTTTGGAAAATAAATTATATGACATCAATCTACATAATTCTCTTGAAGATAAAAAAAAATAAGAATTTTGAAAAAATAAGAAATTTTATCAAATTATGGTGGTCGTACATCAAAGGTTTTGAAAATGTATTTTATAGTCAATTAAAAATTAATTAAAAATATATATGCAATAAAAAAATAAGAAAAAATATGGTCATCAATCTTTGGTGTCTTAGGTATATGTCCCCAGAAGGATTTGCAAAAATTCATTTATTTAGACCTCAAAATATGGTGGTCGTACACGGCTATGGTATGGTCCTGAAACATGCATTTTGAAAACATGTTTTTTAAACATTCCTACTAAAAATAACTTTATACCATGTGGGTATTTAAATAAATTACATATTAAAAAGTAAATCCGAGAACTACATTTTATATTATTAAAGTTTTTTGATATTCAATCACTAAGTGCCTCAAATTTAGACATCAATTGACAAAAAATTTGAAAAAAAAGGGAAAATAATTCTACTTTTTGCGCAAAAGTGGGACTCAACTTCTTGCAACCACCCTTCAGCCAAAATGGACAACTGAGTCAAAAGTTATGACTATCGAAAGTCCCTGCATCATAAGGCCTCACAACTCGGTGAAATTTTGTGAACTTATCAACACTTTTCACAAAAACATGTTGATACCACCTTGACATCATGTTGTCAATCATACCAAATTTTTAGGAAATCAAAACTAGATTTTCGCTACAGCTTATGCTTCAATCATCTATTGATAATGAACGAAAAGTGGATCTAAAAATATGGGGTTTTAAATCTCCTAGGATAAGTACCCACTAAATAGAATATAATAATAACAAAGTATACATCGATCTTTTGTCTTTTGTCTTCTGTATTTTCTTTGAATGACTTCGTTTATTCTCATCCTAAACTTAGTCAATAAATGACGGCAAGAGGCTGCATTTTTTTTGACCAAAAAATGAGCAGGTCATATGAAAGATGAACAACTCTTGGTGTTCCCTCTAAATACCATGTATTTTCTCATACACCACACTTCTTTATTTGCTCAAGTTTTCGAAGTGTAGAAATAAGAAATAAAATATATGTTGTCTCATTTTAATTGGGAAAATTTCTTTTATATAGAAATTTTGGCATATTATTTTTAATTACATAATTTTTTTCACTTTCTATAATATAATGATTATTTTCATCCAATTTTTAAGATTTTGTATCTATTGAATTGACACATCATAAATGGTTTTTGAATTTACCAAAATAGCTAAAAACTTGACTGAAAATAGAAAACTTAAAAAAATCCTTAAAATCCATAAAATATTATCTTATTACAAGTGATTAGCAATTTATCTTCATTCAACTACTAACCATGGAAATTAAACAACAAGATTACAAAATTAGGAGGAAAAAAATCAACTTCACAAATAAAAAGTCTATGATCTTAAGCATAGAAAAAGACAAAAGGTCAAGTTGATTGTTTATTTTTGGTATTTTTGTACTTTTGAACTAATGTCAATAGAGGCCTCCTCTCCTATAATAGTTGGGTTGGGGTTAATCAATGTAAAAATCTATTATGAATAGTGTGATTCTTCCTCTTTCCATTCTTGTGTTACTTCTACTCTCTATAAAAGCTATTATAGGGAATGGGCAGGGCAAGGGAGGCATTGGACCAAGAATCAAGTGGGTGGGGAAAGAGAGGGATCCCATCAAGAATTAAGTAGCTCTCATTAATTAGTCAATCCAATTCAGCATATTATATGTTTGTACAAGTTCAATGCAATATGAGCCATGTTCTTCTCTACTCTTTATAGAAAATGTTATTCATGCTGAAACTTCAAAAGAAGGTATAGTAGGGAAAACATTTGGAAGGTGCCCCACCTTTAGATAATGATGTCAAGTGCATAACTTACATATGCATAATGACATCAATAAAGATGGAAATTTTGATTGGTAAAGAATGAATAAGTCAAGAAATTATTCAAACACATGGCCCTATAGGTAATAGGATAATAAGGATCTTTAAATCAATCTTGAGGACTAAACATAAATGAAAACAAATTTCAAGCACCTCCAAACAAAATTCTACAATGTATATGAATCTTTAGCCTCAACATACCAATCATATAGATCATTTTCTTGAGGCTTTTTCTGCTTCTATTATAATTGATCATCCTAAGTCTTCTCTTTCTCTTACTATTCATGTTCACCTCCTCTCTTGTTCTTTTGATGACTCCAGTGCTTCTATTTAACATACATCTTCCTCCTCCCTCTTCTCCTCCCATTATTATATTCTCCACTTCTAAGATCACTGGAGCATTAAAACTATTGTTACATTGTTGATTATTGTCTCAATTGTTTGCCTCATTTCCTCACTCATACATCCATACACTTAACTTATACATATTCAAGGTATCCCTCCATACCCTAAATGATCCCTATCTGTCAAAAAATGAAGAAAATGATTTCTTACGAGCATTACATTTATATTGCCTTAAGAAAATCACCTTTTAGAAGGACAAAATCAAGAATTAACGATAACTATTGAAAGAGATCACCACTAAAGTAAGAAAAAATTTTACTATGGAATTTTTTTTGAAGATATGAATCTCAAAAGTCATGCCCTTTGTCTATTCACTTTGTGGTTGAGTTTTTATATCTATTTAGTTGATATATTTTCTATAAAAAATGGTTCTAAAAATAGAGATATTAATAATATTCTCCTACTTCAAAGTGGATGTAGCCAATTGGAAAAATACTATAAATTCGTGTGCCTTATCTTCTTTGATTGTTGTTCTATTTCTATTTTTGTTTCTCAATGTATTTTATCTTCTCAAATTTACAATGGGTATTAGAGATTAGTTGTGGAGCTAATTGGAAATTAGTGGTGAATTTCCAAAATAATGGAGGAAGCAGATAAATGGAAGATTGAAATATCCATGAGGCATAATTTCAGGCTATGGAAAGTACAGATGGAGTCACTGTTGATTAAGAAATATCTCTTAGTTATGCTTGAAGAGAAATCTACGAAGCCAACTACGATAGTAGATGAAGACTGGAATAAATTGGACAAGAAGGAAAGATCTGTGATATTTGTTCCATTGTCAAGTAATGTGTTGTTCAATCTTTTAGCAGAGAAGACTTCAAAGGAGATATGGGATAAGCTCTCTTCTATTTATGAGATGGCTTCTACCTCAAACACGGTATTGATTATGAATAAATTATAAAATTTAAAAATATAGGAAGGTGGTATTATGTCAAATTATTTGAATGAGTTCAATACCTTAGTTACCCAATCAATTTTGGTGGGTATTAATTTAGATGATAAGATCAAGGAAATTTTTTTATTATGTTCATTAACTAATAGCTGGGAAAGAGTTGTGATGGTAGATAGAACTTCAGTGGTTGCCATGAGTAACCTAAAATTTCAGCATGTTGTAGCCACTCTTCTCAACAAAGATATGAGGAAGAATCAAGAACCCTCTTTCGATGAAGCTTTATTGATTGTGAGTAGGAAAAATTGTAAGAATTTGCAAATAGCAATATTGAACCAAGGATCTAGAGATTTAAGAAAAGCACAAGAGAGAAAATATGAATGCAAGGATGGATTGAATAGATCCAATAAATTGCTCAATGCTCAATGAATATGAGTGAAATGATTATATAATAGGCCTCCTTATATAGGAAAGGCGATATGAGAGAATGATAAGGAGCTGATAAGCTATCACCTATGCTAGATGTAATCACATGTCCACCAAATGTGGATCATCCTCCAATATGCAATAAAGTATGTGCATTGGATTAGGATGATAATGTGATAAGAGCACGAAAGGTGGATCTCACACACAACGAGGTATGTGAAGATGACTATCACACCAAAAGTGGAATTCCTCCTACACCATGTGCTTAATAGATGTGCACATTCCTAGGTGTCTCAATCATAAATTACTATGCAATGCATTAACCTAAGTAAGATTAAGTAAAGTGTAATTAGGAATAATTAATTACACCAACACCCCCCCTTAAGTGCAACTTAGGGGAATGCACTTAAACTCACAATGCAAGATGGGTCCTGGCAACTAGGCCATGTTAGGTACCCAAGTACAAAATACATGAAATGCATAACTCTCATAAAGTGGAGAAAGAGGGAAAACCTCATGGGAAAAACCCTCCCACAAAAAGAGAGAATAAAAAAAGATGCATGGATGGATGGAGTGCTCAAGACCCCCCAAGAACTACATACATCAAGTATATACAAAGAAGTATCCCCCCATAAGAAGGATAGTTGGAGACATGATATCCTCCCCATAATGTAGAAGCTCCCATGTTGATGAAGAGTACCTGCAAACAATAGTTCAACCAATGCTTACAAGAAACATGTTTCCCCTTAGGAAGAAATAGATACATCAAATGATGAAGAAGCCAATCCTTGTGCAAATGGAATGAGGAAGAAGATGTAGGTCTCCATGAATGAATCTCTGAAGACTGAGTAGGAATCTCCAAGCTAGAATCTATCACTTGATATGACAAATCAAGTGAAGAAGGAGAAGAAGCAAGTACACCAATCTCCAAAGAAGGTGAAGAAGTATCCCCATCTATGATGAAACTGTCATCAAGGGAAAGAGAAACTCCCTCATGTATGTCTTCCAAATCTGCATCATGAGACTCAACAAATGTTGAAGATGCATCCAAGTAGTCATCACACTCTACAAGATTTGAAACAATATGAAGATCCTGTTGAATAGTAGAGCCCATGTCTAAAGAAGCAGGAGGTGGAGGAGTAGGAAGATCAACACTTGTCTCAACAACAAAATGATTCAAGTGCCCAAAGTTCTCCTCATAATTATCCCTTGCCAAAGGGATGGGTACATCATGAATATCATCATCATTATCAACAAAAGTGGAAAAAGAATACAAGTGGGATGTATGATCAACAACTCCCATAGCTATGACATCTCTAGTCTCCATGTCCCTAATGTAGACATAATCAGGAGTGAACTCAACAATTTTACCTTGTGCCCCATGTGTAATTTGGTAAATAGAAAGGAGATTAGTGGTCAAGCATGGTACACAAAGAACATCATTAAATGTCCCTTCTCCCATAGGAATAGAACCTTTCCCACAAACTCTCATGAATGTGTTGTTACCCATCAAAATATTAGGAGAATTACAAGGCTCAATAGAAGAAAACATATCCATAGAAGATGCCATATGATGTGATGCACCTGAATCAAGAAGCCATTTACCTTGCTTAGGATGTGTGGAAGCCATGAGTGCTTGTCCTTTACCTTTATCTTTGGATGATGATGTAGATGTAGAAGCTATCGATTGTGTAGAAGAAGGAGTAGACATTGATGAGGGAAACTTAATGTTGTGTTTCTAAATAATGTGAGTTAGCTCATCAATCTTCTTTTGAAAACACTTATGCTCATCATGTCCTAACTTTTGACAATATGCACATTTATCTCTCTTTCTTCTAGATGATTCCTCTCTTGAAGAGGACTTTGATTCAGTACTTTTTGGTGAAGAAGATTCATTACCTTTGTCATGAGGCTTAGGATCCTTATTGTGTTTCTTTCCTTTGCCATTAGAAGCCTTTGATGTAGACTCACTTGCAATCAATGCTTGATGTGTGGAAGGATTCAACTGACCCATGTGTGCCAACTTTGCTTGTTCCCTTGTGAGCTGCGCTGTAAATTCATCAAGAGAGGGCAATTTGTATGCACTACCAAGAGCATCCATAGTAGCATAGAATGTAGAAACAAAGATAGAATAATCAGGACCAAACTTGGAAAGAATAGAAAAGATCAATTGTTCATCCCCTTTAACAATGCCACATGAAGAAAGCTCCAATCTAATAGTATTGAACTTAGAGAAAAAATCTTCAATATTGTCAAAATCCCTAGGATTAAGACCTATGAGATCATTCTCTAATTTTAATTTTCTCATTCTATCAAGTTTACCAAAGAGTCCTTCCAATGTGATCCAAGCATCATGAGGATGTGTGCAAGATGCAATATGAAAGTGCAAGTCACGAGAGATGGATGATCTAAGAGAGCCAAGTACCTTATCCCTTCTATCAAACCATTTTCTCCTTTCTATAGCACCTATTTGGGGTTCTTGATCTTGCCCAAGAGTCATTCTAAGCAATCCAAGACTCAACAAATGATCACTTAAAGATACTTTCCATTTATCGTAGTTATATGGAGTGAGGATTTTAACCTTTGAATTATCCGTATTTCAACCAAATAATGACTGATAACTATTGATAACTCCTTCAAATGACTGATGCAAATCAGAAAAATGAAATCCAAGGATTAACCAAGTGCAATTATAGCCCCAAAATGACCTATTGTTGAAAGTGATATGTCTACCAAAAATCACTCAAATCTGATTGCAGATCTGGAAAGTAGATGAAAAATCATGCACTTTCAAAAAAAATTTCACCTCAAAATGTTACCGTATGTGACCAAACGAAGCCCGGGAAGTTGCAGAAAGTAGGAACAGACAGGAAAAGTCAACAAGATCTGAAATTTCTGAAAAATTTGGCCACCAAAATGCAAAATCAACACCACCACTGAAAACTTTAGGAAATTCTACCCAATTTCAAAAAAAATTGCACCCAATTTGGAGCTTGGATGACCAAGTTATGGCCTTCTGAAGTTGGACTACAAAAACCAAAATGCAAATGGTGAAGGCAAAATAATCTCAAACCCTGATGACATCAGAAATTTAATGGGTTAAATTTGATGGTCATACGGCTGTCAAAAAGACCCAATTTCTCTATGTGATGACAGCTAAATGGCCGTCAAATTTAGGCTCTTGTGAGAGGTGACATCAGCAAAAAAATGCTCTTCTTGCTTACGTGGCAGATGATTGGGCATGTCGTACCATACGGATTGGTGACGAGGATGCTTGCATGGTCTTTGTGCCATGTGGCATGCTCTGGTTGGAGACCGCAGGGCTGAGGTGGCAGCCTGCTGGGCACTTTTTGTTTGGCCGCGTGGGCGGCTACGTGGCACTATATGGGCAGAGGCTCTACTGATGGGGTGCCATGGGGCACTGAAGGTTGGCGCCATGGGGGCAGAGCGATGGATTTGGCAGATCTAGATCTGCCACCAGGTGGCGCTACGAAATTCCTAGTGGCCGATCCTGGTTGAGGTGGCGGTTATCTGGCTGCGGTGACAGGGCTTGCGTTGAGGCGGTGGATCTGGGCCGAGCGGAGGAGCAGTTGGAGCCGAGCAGAGGTGGTTGTGCTGCAAAAAGGAGTAGTTGGAAGTTGGTGGCGGGTTGAGCGACGGTGTGGGATTGCACTTTTTAGTCCCACATCGCTTGTGCCAATGGGTTTTGACCCATTTAAATATGCAAACGCCCACTAGTGATTTCAAACAAGCAAGCTACGGTCTGATTTGTGAGCTCGCCTTCAGTCTGTTGTTCTGACTCTGTGATGTCACGTTGATTGATGGAATATTCTCTATTCGCTGCAGAGATGATAGAGAATATTCTCTGGGTGCTTACCAGCCCATAATTTTTACATTAAAAAAAATTCCAAAAAATATTACAGAAATTTTTTAAAAATTATTTTTTGAAAAAATCGTACCAGTGAGGTAGATCGGGCCGTACGGTCTAATTTGCAAAAAAAAATTACCTCAAATTTGACTTTCGCCTAATATGGGCGAGTTTATAGTCGATTTTAATCGAAACAGCCTCCCGAACGCAATGGTGAGGTCAAATCTGCTCCATGACACCTCTATCGCACACTGGTTTCCAGATCTGAGATTAGGAGCTTCAAAGCTTGCATCAAGCTCTCTTCAAATCGGCTAATCAAAAACACTCCAATGGTTCTAATACCATGTAAGAATTTGCAAATAGCAAATATTGAACCAAGGATCTAGAGATTTAAGAAAAGCACAAGAGAGAAAATATGAATGCAAGGATGGATTGAATAGATCCAATGAATTGCTGAATGCTCAATGAATATGAGTGAAATGATTACATAATAGGCCTCCTTATATAAGAAAGGTGATATGAGAGAATGATAAGGAGCTGATAAGCTATCACCTATGCTAGGTGTAATCACATGTCCACCAAATGTGGATCATCCTCCAATATGCAATAAAGTATGTGCATTGGATTAGGATGATAATGTGATAAGAGCACGAAAGGTGGATCTCACACACAATGAGGTATGTGAAGACAACTATCACACCAAAAGTGGAATTCCTCCTACACCATGTGCTTAATAGATGTGCACACTCCTAGGTGTCTCAATCACAAATTACTATGCAATGCATTAACCTAAGTAAGATTAAGTAAAGTGTAATTAGGAATAATTAATTACACCAACAAAAATCCTCAAGATAGGGACAAAAATACTAATAGAAGGTCTCAATATGTAAAGTGTTTGAAGTCAAGAGAAAGAAATGGTGACTGCTAAATTTGTGGCAAAGTTGGTCACACAAAAGGAATTGTCGGTCTTACAAGAAGGTACAAGAGAAGGTGAGTGACACTAAAGCTAATACTAAAGATGACAAGGATGATAGTTTTTTAGTTTTATCAACAAGTGAAATTACTTTAAATTCTTGGGTTTTAGGTTCCAGTGCCTCTTTCCATGCTACTTCATGTATGGAGTGTTTCACAGGCTACCAAGAAGGTTAGTTTGGAAGAGTATTTCTAGGTGACAATAAAACTTGTGAAATAATTGAGAAAGGTGATGTTTGTTTTCCATTGAAAGGTGGAGTCAAATGACTACTAAAAGATGTTCAGCATGTTCCCAAACTTAAGAGGAATTTCATATCCATTAGTCATCTCTACACTCAAGGTTGCAACACTTTCTTCTAATCCAATGCTTCGAAAGTAACCAAAGTAGACATGGTGGTTGCAAAGGGATATAAATTTGGTAGCTTATCTATTCTATAGAATAAGATGGTGAAGTGGGAGCTTCTATGATAGTTGTGGATAGCAACTTAGAGCTTTGATCTCGAAGGCTCGAACACATGAGTAGGAAAGGACATATTTTTATGGTCAAAATGGAACAATTGTTGGATCTTTAAAATTAGTTGAATTGGACTTTTGTGAACATTGTCTCCATGGAAAACATAAACGGGTCAATTTCTTAAAGACTGGTCATGAGAAGAAATCCACACCTTTGGAGCTTGTTTATTCAGATATCCTATGGACCCACTAAGGAAACCTCTATTGGAGGTGCTAACTATCTATTTACATTCCTTGATTACTATACTAGGAAGGTACATAGATTTATATGCTCAATAGTAAATATGAAGTGTTTAGTAAATTTAAAGTTTTTAAAGCTTTAGTTGAGTATCAGATTGGGTATGAGATTAAATGTTTACAAATGGATAATGGTGGTGAATTCAGTTGATTAGAATTTGATAATTGTTGTGTGGAAAATGGTATTTGTAGAATTAAAATCATTCCTTTTACACCTCAAGAAAGTAGGGTAGTAGAGAAGTTAAATATAATGATTTTGGATAGAGCTAGGTGTATGCTCTCTAATGCAAGTATGCATAAAGAATTTTGGGCAAAGGCTTGTTATACAATAGTATATTTGATCGATCGAGCACTTTCATCTCGATTAAATTTTGATATTCTGGAGGAGGCGTGGTTGGGCAAACAAATTTCTTATACCCATTTTTTAATGTTTGTATGTGAAACATTTTCTCTTGTTCCCAATGAGAAACAAACCAAATTGGATCCTAAATCAAAATGTACATATATTTTTTGGTTATGGTGAGGGATCAATATAGATTCATATTGTGGGATGTTGTTGATAAAAAAATCATTCGTAGTAGAGATGTTTTCAATGAGTAAAAAAAATTATTCTTATAATCATAGATAATAAAACCAAAATAGTGTGTGCCCTTATCAGTGTTTGAAAATAATAGTTCACAGGGACAAAATGGAGGTGTTTTTAGTAGTCTTCACAAAGTAGAGGTATATATCATTCCATTTCAATCCCTCCTATTACATGTTTCCCACCCACCCTTGATTTTCCATAGTCTATGAATAAAATTGATTCCACGTAGTCATCACAATCCATTAACAATAGCACAAATAGTGGTCATTCTATCTCTAGAAATAGTGATCTGAACACTACAAGAGATGGTATTGTTCCTACATGATAACTTCCTATGTCCATGCCCTTTTCTCAGATGTTTCAAGCTATTGGAGATGCTACGCCTCAAAATAATGTCTTCCTTACCACAAAGGATGGTGTGGACACTGATAATTGCATGGTGTATGTGAGAGACCCCATACAAAGGGAAATTTTAACACTAGCACATGGCAATACATGGTAGGCAAGTAGAAATAAGTTGACCACGAACAATGGACATTCTCATATTCCACAACCTACAACTTCCCCACATACTATAAAGACTGTCCGACCAAGGTAACATACAGGAGTTTGTTTGGAGACAAGGCTTGGTTTCACTAAGTTGGTTGTCACGCAAGATTTCAGGGTCAATATGTAGTCAAGGGAGAGACTTTCACATTAATCTCAGCCTAGCTCGATGGAGGTCCAAAGTTATTATATTGTAAAGATGAGTGATGTTGGGGTATGTGCAGGATCATGGTATGCCAAAAAGTGGCGATGTGAAAAATAAGTCCTGATTGGTAGACTCTTTGAAAAACAACTATAACTTTCAAACAATATAACATTTTTAAAATATAAAATATACATCACATTCTATGATTCACCTAATACAATAATAATAAACAATGCTTTCAATTTCATGAAGTTTAGACTAAGTTAAGGTGGTCAGACATGAGATTTTTTATATTTAGGAAAATTTGTAGAAGAAAAATCATAATTAATTATTTACTGGGAAAAAAATACAAAAAAAATATACATCACATCTAGACATGAGTCTACTACTTTTATCTAGAATCTTATTAAAAATATTATCATTTGATTTTGTTTAATGTGGTCAAACATACACCTACTTGTTATCTTTCTAGTCTGGATTGATAGACTTATTGAAAAATAGCTATAAATTTCAAACTGTATAACATTTTTGAAATCCAAAACATGTGTCACATTCTATGATTTTCTTTCTACAAGAAAAAAAAATCAATTTGATAAAGTTTAGATTAAGTTAACGTGGTCAAACACGATATTTTTTGTATTCTGGAAAAGTTGTAGAAGAAAAATCATAATTAATTATTTACTTGGAAAAAAATTATAAAAAAATATGTTTCACATTCATGCATGAGTCTACTACTTATATATAGAATCTTATAAATAAAAAATTCATTAAATGATTATGTTTAAGGTGGTCAAACATACACCTACTTCTTATTTTCTTCCTGAAATTTTTGTACTACTACATTGAAATTTGAAATTTTCAACATATAGAATAATTATTTTTCAAAAAAGGCCTAGTATCTTGGAAACTAAATTCAATTTTCTACAAATTCTCTTCTTACATATTTTTTATATAATGTTTATAACTTGTCCAAATTTTTATGTCAACTTGCCAAAACCTGATTTTTTGAATTTTCATTGCCACTTAAGGGCCTAGTTTGGCATACCATGATCCTACACATACCCCTTGATTTGGTTATACATAGTAATACTAGTAATAGTACAAATGGGAACAATGTTGGAATGTAGGCATATTCAAATTCGCAATCAAAACAAAATGATATGCCATTAAATAAGTTTGACAGCCAGAGGAAGCCTCCAAAAAAAATTTAGAGTATGAATTATTATTCTCTGAAGAGGCAAAGCAAAAGTTTCTTCTCTTTGATCAAGGAGAGAAAGAGAATTTTAAAGTTGCTTGCAAAGCCATTGACTATCATAACTGGCAAGATGCAATGCATGAAGAGATGGATTCACTATTGAAAAATTAGATTTGGGATTTGGTGTCTTGATCATCCATTCGAATAGCCTTAAGAACAAATGGGTTTATAAATTGAAGGGTTTATAAACTTAAAGAGAAATGTGGAGGAAAGAAATGTTATCGAGCTAGGATGGTTATGAAAGGTTATGGTCAGTAGAAGGGATCAATTTTGATTAAATATTTTTACCAGTTGTGAAGATGACAAGAATTTGAGCCATATTGGGCTTGGTGGTTGTGTGGGATCTTGAACTTGAGAAGCCTGACATTGAGATTGCCCTCTACATGAAGATATTAATGATAAATTCTATATTGAGTAGTGTGAAAGATTTATGAAACAAAGATAGGAGCACCTTTATTGCAGGTTGAAGCGAAGCTTGTATGGACTCAAACAAGCTCCAAGGTAGTGGTATCTCGAGTTTGATTAGTTTATGACTGAGCATAAGTTCATACATTGTGAATCTGATGCATGTGTTCATTTCAAACAACTTCCAAATGCTGAATGTGTTATACTTTTACTTTATGTTGATGACATATTAGTAATCGGAACTAGCATGGGGATTTTTTGTGAGCTTAAGAATAATTTAGTTAGTCGATTTTCCATGAAGGACTTAGTGGTAGAAAGAAGAATCCTTGGACTGACTATTGGTTTGGATAGAAAGAAGAAAGAAATCAAGTTGTCACAAAAATAAAATATTGACATGATATTGGATAGATTTGGTATAATGGAAAATAATTCTATAAGAACTCCTTTAGTTGTTCATTTTCATCTATCTTCTGAAGTATCTCCTAAAAAACAAGAGGATCAAAAACTTATGAAAGGTATTCCTTATACATCTGTAGTTGGTAGTATTATGTATGTCATGGTTTCTACTCATCTAGATCTTGCTCATGCAATGGGAGTAGGAAGCATATTTATGAGCAATCTTGGTAAACCTCATTGCGAGTTGATCCATTAGATCTTAAGATATTTCAAAGGTACGGTTGATTATGGTTTGTGTTTTGGAAGGGACAATGCATAGTTAAAAAAAATTATTATTATTATCTAGTCAGGGATTTAGACAAATAAAAGTCTACTACTAGTAATGTCTTCATCTTTGTTGGGGAAGCCATTAATCAGGTTTCTAGATTACAAAAATGAGTTTCCCTTTCCTTTGTCAAGGCTGAGTACATCCTCTCTCCACAAGCGCATGGGTGATATGCTTATAATGTTTATTAAGTGAGTTAAGATATAAACAATCTGAAATTTTTCTGTTCTATGACAATTGTAGCACCAATTTTATGGCAAAACATCATACATCTCATGATTTCTCTAAGCATATTGACTTACACCATCATTTAATTCGACATGTACTCAAAGAGGGAAAGTTATGAGTTTCTAAGGTTGACACAACTTTAAATCCATCCGATGCTTTGACAAAGTGAGTTCAAAGAGATAAGTTTGAGTTTTGTAGGACTTCTCTCAATATTGTAAAAATGTGAGATTGGCTCGAATGCAGGGGAGGTCTCTGATGTGTATAGTCTTTTGATGGACTTCAAGTGGAATTGTATTGAAGATATGAAACCCAATGGTCACATCATTTGGTTGTTCACTTTCTAGTTGAATTTTTATGTCTATTTAGTTGATGTATTTGCTGCTGAAAATGGGTGTAAAAATAAAGATACTAATAATATTCCCCTGCTTCAAAATAGATGTAACCAATTGAAAAAACACTATAAATTTGTGCACCTTCTTTGGTTGTTGTTCAATTTCTATTTTTGTTTCTCAATTTATTTTCTCTTGTCTAATTTACAAACCGCTCCTACAAAATCATCAGATTGCAAAATAATACCAATAATGTGTGTTTTTTCTCACACCTATGATTTTTTTTTATTTGGCTTCTAGATGTTTACTATGTTGGCCTCATCAATTAATTCCACTTTCTCTTTCACATAGTTAAAATATCTGTTGTCTACAATAATAATTTTATATCTTATTAGCAATTCAATCAATTCATAATTCCATCTAAGGATGTTTATATAATCAATTTAGATTAAAATTTAGAGTGTTCAATGATTTATAAGTATGATTAAATGTAAACATATCTTAAATGTGAATTTATTGTTTCTGTCTGCCCATCCATCTATTTGAGGGAGAATAAATTATGCTTTGGATCAAGCTGGCATCAACATATTTTTAAAGAAGTAATTCACAAATTTTTGGTGAGTTGTGAGGGCTTATTAATGAAATCCGTGGCCACAAAATGAGCATGCTCACTCACCATCAAATACACACAATATTTTCCTCTCACATGTAATAAAATCCAATCCAATTGATATGATTATTTTTTAATAAAAAATAGTTGAAATAAACTCAACTTCAAATACTAAATATTTGATTTCTTTGGAAAATCTCATGAGAAAACAAAGTCCCACCTATATGTTCACTCACTTTTCCCACCTAACTGTAGGGAGGATTTCACTGTTGTGTCTAAGTTTGAACATGCAATTCATGGTATACCTGTACTATCCTACAATGTTATATGTGATGTGTAGTTTTAAAGAAAAATGAAAGAAAGTGAAGTGGCCTTTTACATGTCAGGCATATGTTACCATGCAAGTAAAATGACTACTTACATTACAGATACTATTTCCTAACGTTTAAAACAAGATAGAGCATCATTTTGGTTGATTATGCAATGAGATCAAATGAATACTTCTATGCAGATCTGATTCAAGGCATCCACATGAGAGGGAAGTCTAAATTTTAAATTCAAACTTTCTTTTGTCTTATGTCTTGGATATTGAATGCTTGTGTTAGGGTAGTATGATTATAATTTTAACAAATTGTTAGTGGTTTGGAAATAAACATACGGGAATAAACAAATTTGTATTTCAGGTTTTAATCTTACTCCTAATTGTAAACTTGATTATAATGAGGTGATGAGGAATTTTCATCTAACTTTTAATTGTGTTGACTTATCCACTTCTATTATACAGCTTACCAGCGTTTCTTTGGATGAGATGATTTACACACATGCCATGACTTGTGGGAGTAACATTACAGTATATTGTGGTCTAAATGAACTAAAATTTGACTTGGTCTCTCTCAAAACTGTTATGAATAATAGTCCACAATACAACTGAGAGGGGGATGAATCAGTTGTATAACAAAATATTAAACTTTAAGCTCATCAATATCAGAAACAATGAACACAATGAATGCCAACTCAATAACACAATATTTTGGTTTCGAGGAAACCCTGTTAAAGGTAAAAACCCCGGTGGGAATTAGCACCCACAAATGATGTACTGAGAGTATAGTAATCCTTGTTAGAAGATATAGCTTGTTAGGAGATTATTGAAACATTAAAGTACATAGTCCTTGTTAGAGGATAGACCCTGTTAGGAGTCAAGGAACAAAGAGGTCTGACTACCCAAGGCTCACTGCCCAAAGAAGGCTAAATCCACTTTCAGAACTCACTAGTTCGCAATAGGTGTATATGAAGAAATACACAATATTTTGAACTGTTTGCCAGCAATTGTATTTGCTTGATCAGTTCCAATGAATTCCACTAGTAAACCTCTTCTCTACATGCAGCAGACACAAGCTCGTAGTTTTCACAACCTCTCTATATCACATATATTCCATCCATGTCTTTTCCAAAGAAAATACTCTACATATATATACCTTATTACATTTTACCATGATCAGGTCGGCCCATGAGGATTTCCTAATATACAAATGATTACATAAACTCTTGCTAAGATACACATAATATCTAGAACAAGTATACAATGACTACAATACAACAATTAAGGACTGACATCCTTAATTCATGTTTTCCAAACAAAACACACGCTTCCTTTCCCGAGTTGACTTCTAAATAAACCATCTCTAGAACATACGCCATAGATGACATCACCAATCACTCCATACCTTGCGCTAACCAAGGAACATCCTTCAATACCCTTTCTTTCATTCTTCAAGCTCACATACCTTGAATCCAAGTCTTCTGAAAGATATACCAAAAACCCAGAGACTAACTCTGTCAATTCTCACTGTCACAATCTAGTGACCAGTCTTCATTAAACCATCTCTATCTCTCACAATATGAAACCTCTAAAGATGTGATCTCAGATATAAGATAACAACATCCATCTCAACTCATGTCCAACTTTACAGCATCTGAAACATCCGTACAGTGCCTATACACTATGATAACCTACCTGGTCTTCTCTCAGAAACATATGTTGACATCAGTGACAAAACACAAATGAGAATAGTATGAATGCCCATTCATAATGTAGTGATTAAACATATTAAATGTATTAATCACCACCCATGCATTAGCAATATCTAACAATCTCCCCCTTTGGCATTGATGTCAACATATGGGAAAATATTATCCCAAAGTTATATCAATCCAAAGTCCTTTAACTGAACAATCTCCCCAAACAGTAGAGATTTTCTCATAGAAACACTCCCCCTTTGACAAAAATGGAAAAGGGTTCCATGAGCCTTCAACTTCCTTTGCATATAAACTTTCTTGCATGATCACTCCCCCTAAGGAGTAGGTCCCTACATCTAGTCTAGAAAATGATAAGGCTCTGAATACTTCTGGACTAATGCATTTTTGCATCAATTAGTTCTAACTAGGAGGGGCCTGAACCCCCAACATGCCTCTGAGATGTTCAAAGGTATCTTTCTGTAGTGGCTTTGTGAAGATGTCTGCAATCTGCTCTTTTGTACTGATATATTCTAATTTGATTTCCTTTTGTGCCACCTTGTCTCTTAAGAAGTGATACTTGATAGAAATATGTTTAGTTTTGGAGTGCATCATCAGATTTTTTGACATCTTTACTGTACTAGTGTTATCATAGTGGATAACCATAGGTTCTTCAAAAATTACTCAAATGTCTATCAGCATTTGTCTCATCCAAATAATCTGAGTGCATTTTATGGCAGCAGCAACATACTCTGATTCAACAGTAGATTGTGCTATACAATCTTGTTTCTTTCTTAGCCAAGAAACCAACTTTTTCCCAAGGAAAAATGCACCGCCACTGGTACTTTTTCTATCATCAATATTTCTTGCCCAATCAGCATCAGTATAAGCATGAAGTTCAAAGATATTATTTCTTTCATACCATAAACCATAGTCTATGGCTCCTCTAAGATACCTTAGTATCCTTCTCACAGCAGCTAGATGTCTCTTTGGGTTCTTCCTGATATCTAACCACAATTCCAACAGCATTAGTAATATTTGGTTTGGTGTGAGTTAGATATTTTAACCCTCCAACCATTGATCTTATACAAAGTCTGAAAAACACATTTTGATTCATCATCAATTGTTAGCTTGTTGCCAGTCACCATAGGTGTTTCTACTGGTTTACAATCTTCCATTCCAAATTTCTTAAGAAATTCTTTGAGATACTTGGTCTGAGAAATGAAAATACCATTCATATTCTAAGTTATTTGTAGTCCAAGAAAGAATTTCATTTCACCTATCATAGACATCTCAAATTCACTTTCCTTTTCTTTAGCAAACTTCTTACATAGATTATCATTACCTCCAAAGATAATGTCACCCACAAATACTTCTACTATCAGGATTCCATCTTCAGTAGTTCTTAAATACAAATTATTGTCTGCATTACCTTTTCTGAATCCAAGCCCAAGTAGATTCTTGTCTAACCTTGCATACCAAGCCCTAGGAGCTTGCTTTAGCCCATACAGGGATTTCTTCAACTTGCACACCGTGTCTTTGTCTTTGCATAGAGGAAATCCATCTAGTTATTCTATGTATACTTCTTCTTCAATATCTCCATTCAGAAATGTAGATTTAACATCCATCTGATACACTTTGAAGTTTTTGTGTGCAGCATAAGATAGGAATAATCTTATTGCCTCTATTCTAGTAACAGGAGCAAATGTTTCTTCAAAGTCTATGCCTTCTTGCTGTGAGTATCCCTTACACACTAGTCTTTCTTTATTTCTTACAACTGTTCCTTCTTCATCCATTTTGTTTCTAAAGACCCATTTTGTTCCTATAACATTTTTATTTTTTGGTCTAGGAACCAATTCCCAAGTATTATTCTTCTTTATCTGATCCAATTCTTCTTTCATGGCTTTTATCCAAGATTCATCTTTAAAGGCTTCATCAGTAATTTTTGGCTCAACTTGAGAAATCAAACAAATTTCTTCTCTAGCTTTTGATCTACTTAGCAATCCCTGGCTGGTATTACCAATAATTTAATTTTTAGGATGGTTATTTTTTACATACCTTGGAGTTTTAGGAGTCTCAGTAGTCTTTCTTGTATAAGTATCACAAGCCTCTTTTTCACTTTCTTCCTCAACAAGTTCTTCTTCTTCTGCAGCAATAGTGGTTTCTTTCATCTCTGATATCTAACTGTTGTCATACATTCTTTCTTGTATCTAAAACTTCTCATCTATTCTTACATTATTTCTTTCAACCATCTTCCTCAATCTCATATTGAAACATATTTATGCCTTTCTTTTAACAAAGTAACCAAGGAAGATGCCTTCATCACTTCTAGCATAAAATTTCCCTATCTCATCATCGCTCTTGATATAACATTTTCTACAAAAAATTCTGAAATATTTTATAGTAGGAGTATGATCAAACCATAGTTCATAGGGAGTCTTACTTGTACCTTCTTTGATTTGTATTTCATTTAATGTGTACACTTTTGTTCCAACAACCTCTATCCAATGTACATGAGATACATTTCCTTCAATCAACATTGTCCTGGCAACATCAAGTATAGTCCTATTTCTTCACTTTTCTATCCCATTCTATTTTGGAGTCATAGGAGAAGATGTTTGTCTTTTTATCCCATGCTCTTCACAATATGAATTGAATAAATCTGACGTAAACTCTCCACCTTTGTCTGATCTTAAACACTTTATTTTCAGTCCTAATTCATTCTCTACTTTTTCTTTAAACAACTTGAATTTATCAAATGCTTCTGATTTTTCTCTCAAATAAGTAACCCACATCATTGTAGAAAATTCATCAACAAAGACTATAAAATACCTTTCACCATAGTATGAGTTTGTTCTTGTAGGCCCACATAGATTTGTATGTACCAGATCCAACTCCCTTTTGACGTAAATGATTTTCTTTTATGACTGCTTTTAGTTTTCTTTCCCATAACACATTCTCTGCATACAGTGTTAGAAGGTTTCACAATATTTGGTAGATCTCTTACTGCATTAGCCATACTTGCCTTCACAATTTTATCAAAGTTAACATGACAAAATCTTCTATGCCATAACTAACTATCATCTATCTTCGCAACAAAACAAGAGGCTCCAGATGTGTTTAGTTCAAATACATTACCTCTAGATTTTGAACTGGTAGCAATCAATTTTCCTTCCTTGCTTCTAATAAATCATTTACCATTAACAAAGCTTAACTGAAAGTCTTTATCCATTAACTGTCTGACACTCAACAAATTGTGTTTCATTCCTTCAACAAGTAGTACATTGTCTGTATTAGTCTTTCCATCCAAAGTAATGGATCCTACTCCTATGATGGATTTTGGGAGATTGTCCCCAAACCTTACAACACCTCCATCATAATTTACTAATTTAACAAACTTGTTCTTATCACCAGTCATGTGATGAGAACATCCACTGTCAATTATCCATTCAGTTTTCTTGTCAAGATGAGATACTAATGCTTTTTCTTCATGAAAAGGTTCATCTTTAATAGCAACAAATCCAATCTCTTCATTTTCTCAATCATCATCATCAGAGATTCCTTCACTAGCATAATAACATTCTTTGTCTCTTCTAATCTTTGCATAATCAAGTTTGTACTTAGGAACTCTTGTAGGACATCTAGATGCAAAATGACCTATCTTATTGCATGAAAAACATTTCAAGGGTAACTTGCCTTCAGATTTGCCCTTACCTCTTTTTCCTCTTCTAGCAATTAGTGCAACAAGTTCTTCCATCTTTATTTCTTCTTCCATTATCTTCTCTCATTCCTCAACATACTCACCGAGCTCTTCTTTTAGGTCTTCTTTGCTTGTGCTCAGAAGTGCAGATACTTTCTTATGTGTGGATGCCCTAAATGTAGATTCAACTTTAGGTGCAGCTTCTCCTAATTATGCAGCTTCAAAAGTAGTTAATTTTACAATCAACATCTCTCTGCTAAAGTTTGGAGTCAGGGGTATAGTTTCTTGAATAGACATTGCCTTGAATTTGTAAGTAGGAGTTAGAGATCTAAGAATCTTTGCAATAACTTCATCTTCATCATAAGTGCCTCCACAATTTCTGATTCCAACTATAGCTTCTATAACTCTTTGAATATAGGCCATAATTCTTTCATCTTCATTCATTTGCATTCTCCATCTTTGTCTTCCAGTTTTGCAACTTCGCTTGTTTGGTATACTTTTATCCTTCATAAAGTGCCTCTAGTCTGTTCCAAATTTCATGTGCCAAATCCAGATCTTTAATTTTAGTAAACTCACCCTCAGATAGTGCATTGATCAGTGCTTCTCTTGAAACCATGTTGCATGAAAATAACTTCTTTTCATCATCAGTGGCTGACTCCAAGTCATTCTCAGGCTTCAGAGATTCCTTTTTCTTTACAATCATCCAGTAGTCTATGCCCAAACATAGAAAATGTGTTCGCATCTTATTTTTCCAACTGTCGAAGTTTTTAGGATCAAACTTAGGACTATCCTTCCTATAGAATGCCATTTCCAAGATCACCTCAAGTTTTTAAGCTTTCTCTCTGAGGATCACACACTATGATACCAATTTTTAGGAATAGCAATCCACAATACAACTGAGAGGGGGGGTGAATCAGTTGTATAATAGAATATTAAACTTTAAACTTTAAGCTCATCAATATCAGAAATAATGAACACAATGAATGCCAACTCAATAACACAATATTTTGGTTTCAAGAAAACCTTGTTAAAGGTAAAAACCTAGGTGGGAATCAGCACCCTCAAATGATGCACTAAGAGTATAGTAATCCTTGTTAGAAGATATAGCCCTATTAGGAGCTTATTGAAACATTATATTACATAGTTCTTGTTAGAGGATAGACCCTGTTAGGAGTCAAGAAACAAAGAGGGCTCACTGCCCAAAGAAGGTTAAATCCACCTTCATAACTCACTAGTTCGCAATAGGTGTATATGAAGAAATACACAATCTTTTGAACTGTTTGCCAGCAACTGTCTTTTCTTGATCAATTCCAATGAAGTCCACCGGTAAACCTCTGCTCTACATGCAGCAAACACAAGCTCGCAACTTTCACAACCTCTCTATATAACATATATTTCATCCATGTCTTTTCCAAAGAAGAGACTCTACATATATACCTTATTACATTTTATCATGATCAGGTTGGCCCAGGAGGCTTTCCTAATATATAAATAATTACATAAAATCTTGCTAAGATACACACGGTATCTAGAACAAGTATACAATGACTACAATACAACAATTAAGGACCAACATCCTTAATTCATGTTTGCCAAACAAAACACATGCTTCCTTTCCTAAGTCAGCTTCTAAATAAACCATCTCTAGAATATATGCCATAGATGACATCACCAGTCACTCCATACCTTGCGCTGACCAATGAACATCCTTCAGCACCCTATCTTTCATTCTTCAAGCTTGCATACCTTGAACCCAAGTCTTCTGAAAGATATACCAAAAACCCAGAGACTAACTCTGTCAATTCTCACTGTCACAGTCCAGTGACCAGTCTTCATTAAAGCATCTGTATCTCTTGCAATATGAAATATCTAAAGATGCGATCTCAGATATATGATCACAACATCCATATCAACTCATGTCCAACTTTGTAGCATATGAAACTTCTGTACAGTGTCCGTACACTGTGATAACCTACCTGATCTTCTCTCAAAAACATATGTTGACATTAGTGATAAAACACAAATGACAATAGTATGAATGCCCATTCAGTAATGTGGTGATTAAACATATTAAATGTCTCAATCACCACCCATCCATTAGCAATATCCAACAAAAATAGTGTAAAGAATATTGATTTTAATTTTCATTTGGTATTGACATTTGATAAATCAATTATTATTGTTATTTTTTATTACAAATTATGAGATAATTTTTTTACATTTATTAATATATTAATATTACTTATTTAATATATTTTTAATATCTATATATAAGTCATCACAAGGTTGACACTTTTTTTGATTGAGAATATTGCACTCAAACGAATGTGCTCGCGTAATCTTTTCTGTTTTGAATTAAAATGGAGTAAAGCATTCAAATCTAATGTTTAAACTTGTTTAAGAATCAATCTTGAGTTGGTACGGCGTATTGATTCTGAAGAATCATATGCTTTCACACCCAAATGAAGGCTAAACCAAACCATTTCTTCACGTACAAGGTAAAGTTGAGGAATGTCATTGCGTAGGATACTTAAAAAATTTAAGCCTCAAAGCTAATATGCATCCAAAAGCCATATGAAAAGCAATCAAAGGTGTGAGAAAAAGTGGAAAAATTGATACCTCTTACTTTGTGAAAAATCCAATAAGACATGCATTTTTCTATTTGGAACTCATAAAGTTTTGGTATTATTTTTTAATCTAACAACTATGTCAAATTGAGTCTTGACTTCTTGCAATAGTTGTGGTTATTTCTCAAGTTAGTGGTAGTTTGTTCATACAAATGGTAGTAATTTTCTTGAAGGAAATTGAAATACATTATTCATGAAACATTGTCTTTAACTTATTGGCAGTCGAGGATCATTGGGTTATGAAGGGATACCTTGATGTCAATATGTTGTCAAATTAAGGATTTTTGAATGTATGAGTGAATGAGGGAGGCAAAGAAGTGAGACAATAACCAACAATGTAACACTAATTTTATGCTCCTTCGAGCTGTGATTATTTATATGCAACATAAAAATAAAAATTCATGCAAATGGAAATTGGGAAACCTTATCAAACAAGAGCTGTGTTACAGCAAGAGTCCCTGCCTTATGCAAAAATATAAGATTTGCACAAAGGTTGAGTCTCAGTATGCTCAATAAGGTGGACCAAGGGAAAGGGTTCAATAGGAAGTATTAACATAAAGCTAATGACAAAGCGACATAGAGAGAATTGAATAGATGGAGAACACTTTCCTTGCAAAGAGGGACTGTAAACAATTTTTACCTCAAGTTATTTGACTAGAGTTCTTATGGGATGACATAACAATGACTATACAACAGACTACAAAGAGATCAAAATGGAGAGTACAGAGTTATATAAGAGAATAAGGGTCATTGTACAAGGATTAAGAGAAATAAACAAAATAAAATTACAATGAAAAGATTATAGGAAAACTCAAGCAAATACAATTGGTAGATGCAAAGCCAAATAAAAATGAAATAATGGACTATAATGATTGTAATATATACACATACTTATTGTAAAATGTACTAAAAAATAACCTTTATAGAAGGTGTTTTAGTGTCTTTTGTTTGTACGAACTTTCAAATTTAATTGTGAAACATTAATTTCATTGTCAAATTTTCATTTGTGTCAAATTTGACAAAATTTCAAATAATCAAATTTGAATAAAATTATAGATCTTGCCCAATGATTTTGAATTATTTGTAATTAATAAATTTAAATTTCAAATAAATAACTATGAATATTTTTATTAATTGATATTTAATAATCTTAATCAAATTGTTATTTAAAATTGATTTTAATTAATTAATTTTATTTATTACATATAATTTTTTTATTATAATAATCATTTACTTATCATAAAAAAATAATTATTACTAAACATAAATTATTGATAAATTTATATTAAAAATTAAAACCGACCAATTAGAAAAATGCAAAATAAAAAAAAACTAAACATTTTAATAAATATATCACCGTAGAGCGAGAGCATAGGATAAGAGTTACGCACATTTTCTAAAGCACATATTGATTAATTAAAAATATTATTTAAACACATAAATATTTGATTGGCTCAATTCTTATAATACTATGGGAGTACACCTCTGAAGTACCAAGTGCTATGAATAGTTTACCTATCATTCACTAATAAGGATAAAGGTAAGTGGAAATGAAAGTTTGACAAATAAGAAACCACAAATATGTAGACAAATTTCTTTTATTTCGGAATGCAAAAAAAATAATAAAACCACTGGTAAAAATAACAACAGCCAATCAACAAAAAAGTAAAAATAATAACAAATAAATTTAAAAAATAAAACAGCTACAAACCATAGCTTATGTCTTTTAATTTTTCTATGGCACAATTTTCAGTATACAAATTAATTGTAAAAGTTGCATCGAAAACATTAGTCTCTGCCTTAAAAGGCAAGGACTAATAACTTAATTTTACAATTACAATTTGTTATACAATATTTCTATACTAAATTTTTAATACAAGAAATTTTTTCAAATTAAAATACTACATATTATATATTATACCTTTTATTAATTAACTTATACTTAATGTAACCCTTTTCTACATTTTAAAAACGAAAAATAAAGAGGTCTAAATACCATAAGACAATCCGTAATTCTATATTTCAAAATTGCACAACCAAAGATGGATATTTAGAAAGCCTCGCTCTTGCACTTATTATTAAAACACAAACACGCATTATTTTCTTTTGAAAGGAGGTTACAATTGAGTAACTAGGATTTGGGGCGACATTGAGAAAGTTACAAAGTTATTATTGAACCCTGAAATACACACAATTATTATTGAGCTACACTTAAGTGGCACTGCTGCTGCCATTGAGAAGACTAGAATTTCTATCAGTATGAGATACCCATATTCTCTTATTGAGCAAGTGGCAAGCTATTACTATTGGAAAAGAGGCAGATCCTGCTTCTTTTAGCAGTACAAACTGGGATTGGCAATAAGAGGTTCCTCGAGCATCCTGAACAAAGCAATGCTACCAGCCTTGATCTCCTCAACTCTGGCTTCATCGTAGGGAACACCAGGGAGGGTGTCATAGCTACAAGTAGTGGTTGAAATGGCTCCACCCCCTGCTTTCGGTGTTATTTTAATCTTGAAGTTTGTGTACGCCACTTTTGTCCCAACCACCCCTCCTTCCACATGACTGAAACCGTAAACCATGTTGGCCTCATCGATTAACTCCACTTTCTCTTTCACACAGCTATACTCCTTGTTGGCTGCAACAACAATTTCATATCAATATCTCTATAATTCAATAGATTCATAATTCCATCTAAATAATGTTTTATCTAATAGCTAAGGATTGAATCATGGGCACATTGTATTTATGAGCGAAATGATACCTTCAGTGAAGTTAACTTGTCGAATGGTGCCAACTCCTCCATCTCCTTGGAGGAGGGTGATGCCTGAAATGAGCGCAGGGACATGCTTAGGCATGTGGTTGTGGATGTCCTTTGTTGAATTCCAGAGCCTTTTTGCGTCCACTGGAGACTCCACCTCAATTGTGTAGCTTCCTGCCACCATCTTCGCTTTTTTTTATCTCAAGATTTCAGATCTCTGCTGCAAATCTTGTTAGAAATGTTTGCCTTAGTTTGGTGTGGTGTATTTATAGGGTTTTTCATACAATTCCGTATGAACAGATTTTTGGGTTTGTGGAATACGGCCAGTCGTCTTTTTTGACTGAGCTACCTTTGGATTGAAGGAATGCGATCGAGAGGAGTTTGGCTCATTTAAACTTGTCATGAGATACAGAAGACAAAAGATATGAGTAGATTCTTTCTTCTTCTTATCACGTATTTTAAATGTTTGCTAATGGTCAAAAGCAATCCAGGAAGCTTCTGAAACAATATAAACTTATACAATATAGGAACTTTTATCAAAGCCACAATATAGTAGGCTATTTAATGTATAATTTTTGTGAGGATGTAATTTATTATGATTTATCAATCAATGGTTGTTTAAGCTTATTGATGGTTTGAGATCACCATGATATTGTCGGTTATTATCTATATGTGGTTCTAGACTATCCTTACTCTCTTCCCTTTAGGCATCTTTATCAAAGCCACAATATAGTAGGCTATTTAATGTATAATTTTTGTGAGGATGTAATTTATTACGATTTATCAATCAATGGTTGTTTAAGCTTATTGATGGTTTGAGATCACCATGATATTGTCGGTTATTATCTATATGTGGTTCTAGACTATCCTTACTCTCTTCCCTTTAGGCATCTTTATCAAAGCCGCACAACAAATGTAATGTGCAACTTTTGTGAGGATGTGATTTATTCTATTTTATCTATTGAATCATGGGACTAATATTTGAAATTCTCATGTGATCCTTTAAGCTTAAGGACATAATTCATTTTATTTCTATTTGAATAGGAGATGTTCTAGAGTATTGATTATTTAACTTTTATTTTTATATTTTCTTATGTAAGAATTTTATTATGGTTATTCCATTCATATTCTTACATTAATTAATTTTTAGGAATTTTATATTTGTAACTATTGACATGTTTATTTTAATATGACTAGTGTAAACAATCATATCTAGGAGTTTGATCCCTAATAGGTTGTTTACAAGATTAGATAGCTAGGAGAATTTTATTTAGACAATAGGAACTACAAATGTCATCAATGAGATGGATGTGAATTCATTCCCACCAAGTTTTATGTGAGTGATTTCTTGCATATCTTCCTGTTGGAGGTTGGCCCCTTACACAAACAAGAGGAAGGCTCTTGGAAACATATGGAGGGCTCCCTATAGGACTACTTCAAGACCATATCTCCTAATTTGATTCTATAGTAATCATGATATTGATCTTTCATAAAATACACAATTTATGGCTATCTAGTGGCATTACCATTGTTCATCTTTGTGAATCCTAATTATTTGGTATCACATGTAGATTTATTTGAGATGATTTTAAATTTGATTATGAGTGGCTTTGATTTTAAATGATAACTTGTTCTAACTAATTTAATGAAGTTTAATGTTTCTTTATAATATGGTTGGTATAAGATAGTGGTAATTGTTGAGAGAAATATTTTCTAAAGACACATCTACTTAAAGTATCTATTATTTAATGGGAAGAGATGAAATGGGGAAAAAAATAATATGGTTTTATTATAAAATTTTGTGTAGCCCTAATTTATATGATCAAGATATTAATTCAAGAACTATGTGCATAGTGTTGGTACCATTGCATTGTAATTCTAGTTCAAAAAAAAATTCTAAATTATAGGACTTTCTTTCCTAAATATATATATTTTTTAATATTGTAGTTACAAAAATTATATAATATATACTTGTTGTTTAACTTATCTAAATTATTTAACAAGTTGATGTGGCTTACCATATTGCATAAGGATTACATTTCCAAAGCTTATGAATTTCCAAGAGAAAAAGAGGAAGTGAAAGTAAGGTCTAACATAATATGTGACTATTAAAAGTCCATAATATGTTTTTTTTTATTGATAGTGATTTGTACAACCTTGTTTTGCTTCATTTTGTCATCGGTCATATGGATAAATTATGTGGGTTGCTTATTCTTTCTTTCTCTCTTTAAATGACACATCAAAAGCATGCATGTTATCATCAATAAATATGCCTATTTTATATCCAAAATATGTATTGTTCTATTGAGGCTATTTAACTCAAATGGTTAAGTATTAGACTCATTGATTACCTAAATTTAGACTTAATAATTGGCATTAGTTATTTTAGATAATTACTTTTGGATAAAAAATCAGCTCACTTGGCTATAGATTGGATATGATCTTCCACGACTAACATTACTTACAAGAGATCTCATATAATAGGTAAATTTACTTGAATAGGAGATAATGAATAATGATATATCTAATTTTAGTCTTAAGGAGATATTACTACATAATTATATATCTCTTCATGAAGATATAGTGTCATTTGATTGACTAGTCACCACCATGCACAATACGTTGATGTAGATAGCTCAATGCACGCTCATAATAAGACAACTAATCCTTCGTTAAGCAATGTATCACTAGATCGGAAGGCACATTTAATTATTGAATAGGGAGATATATACTTGGACGATGTTGGCATTATATGTGCAACAAAGGATTTTATATGTCACCTATCAACTCATGCAAGAAACCTAATTAAAATTAAATTGGTTAAAATAAAATAAAATATTGTAAGAAAAACCTTGTCTATTCAACAATTGCTATGGGTAACTAGAAACCTATTTTACTAGTGGTTACGAGTAGACTTATCTAACTGATTGTAACAATAAATACTAATTATAAATAGTAACTATATTAGTCAATTACTTATCTTAAGAATGGAACATAAGAATAGAAACAACAAAGAATTGATTGGATTTTTAGTTGTAACATTGAGTCTCTTCCGCTTGCTTACCTTGGGATACCAATACATTTCAAAGTTCTAGATGGTTTCTGGTTAAAAGTCATTGACAAATTTAAGTCTAAGTTGGCTAGATGGAAGGGTTCCTTATTGAGCCAAGCTAATAAGGTACAATTATTGAAAGACTCCTTCAAAACATTCATCTTTATGCAATGACCCTATTTAAGATCACTTCTAACTATGTAGAGGCTATAGAGTAAATTTGCAAGCACTTTATATGGTCTAGAATGAAAGAAAAGAAAAGAGAATCTCCCTTGTGGCTTGGGATTCTATGTGTAAAATAAAAAAGATTGGAGGCTTAGGTCTAAGGATAGTTAGAGATTTCAACCTAGATTTGTTAGCTAAGAAAGAATGGATAATGTTCAAAGCTAACATGGTTAGTGGACCTTGATATGGCGTGATAAATATTTCAGCAATCTTCATTGCATTTTAGATTTTATCTAGGGGTCACTTAGGATATCCTTAGAGGATCTTCTCTTTGGAATCATGTTTGTGGTTGTAGTTCTTTTTTGGAAAAAGGTCTTACATGGATAGCTAGATTATGTAGGAGGATTCATTTTAGGGATGATTTTTGGATTAAGTATTTTCTAATGTATTCATCTCTATTCAAGAAATATAAGAATGATTATATCAATAAATTTATAGTTTTTGAGGTTGATTATGTTCAGTAGGGAAAATAGAGATGTATGACTAAACTTAATAGGAATCTATCTCAACAAAAAGCTATTTTGAACTCTATTAAGCTTTTGAATGAGACTCCTAATTATCAGGTTTTGGATCTTACCTCCTTGGGTGTCTATTTGATTTCCTATGTTGTCCCCTCTCTTTATAGATGTGAGAAACCCCTCCTTGATAGTCTCATTCTTGGAATCCAAATTTGATTCGAAAGATTAATATATTTCCCTAGAGTACAATTTAGAACAAAATTATCAAATTGGATAATCTTTGTAAAAGAGGCTTTTCCATTACTAATAGATTTCCTTTGTGCTATGAAGGTGTTTTCAATTAGGATTGCATCTTAAATTCTAAGTATAAAACTTAGCAATCATGTTGAAACATGGAAACACTCTCAGATTGTGGATTATGTGTGATGAAAGTGAATATTTGGATTATAGGTTGGCTTCCTCTTTATGATCACATAAAACTAGCTATGTTGGGAAAAAGGATAAGAAGGATACATGAAAAGTAAATAAAAATTTGAAAGGTGATACACTAGAATAATTAAATCCTCAAAACTCTCACACAAATTGGATTTAAGATGGTTATATGTCCAAGAGGCTTGAGATTGTAATTGTCATTGTAATTATGAATTAAATTAGTTTTATCTCACACAAGAGAAACAAGCATATAAGATGAACATGCACATGTTATATCTATGAGATAGAAAATAGAGAAATACAAAAGAGAACATGAGAATAGATAAATCAATGCATTAACTAAGACAAGAATGAGATGTACATAAAGAAAGGAGAAAAGTGATTGCTAGTATGAATAGTGGATATTGGTTGACTCCTACTAACAATGAGTGGTAGTTAATTAACTTCCCCAAAGCTCACATGAAGTAACTCTTTTTTATCAGGACATCTAACTAAGTTTAACACCATGTATATATCCATTTGCATATAATAATATAGACATTAGCACAATTGATGCACCACATGTATGTGGTAACCTATCTCATAACTATAGTAGTAAAAGGTTGGACAACCTCATAAATATATGGGAAGATCTCACATGATAAAGCCTTGGGTTTAGTCCTCAATCTTCATACTAGGATCCCTAATTCTCATATGGCCATGTGTTTGAATAACTTTCTTGACTTATTTTTTACAAATTAATATTCATATCTTTCTTATTGTCAATGCTAGTTATGAACTAGTAAGTTATGCACTTAACATGATTATCAAAAGGTGGGGAACCACTTGATTCTTGATAGAGCCTCTCCCTCGTCCTGCCCATTCTCTACAATAGCATCTATAGAGAGCAAAAGTAGGGAAAGAATCAAAAGAGGAAGAATCCCCCCACTCTCAACAAGTTGTTGCATTGATAATAATTATAGGAGAGAGGGGTTATATTGACATTAGTGTTTTAATTTATATGGTTAATAGTTGAATGAGGCTAATCACTTGTAATTGGATTTTTTTAATGGATTTTTTGGATATTCTTATAATATTTTTCTACTTTCATCCATAATTTTTTAGCTATTTTATTAAATTCATAAACTGCTTTTGATTTGCCTATTGAATAGATGTACATACTAGAAAGTTGCACAAAAATATTATTACTATATTATGAAAGGTAAGAAAATTAATGTTGAATATTAAATATATAAGTGATTCCTATCAATTAAAATATTACACATCATATTTTTTATTTTTTATTTAACTACACTTCTGAAATTAGAACAAGTAAAAAGATGTAATATAAATACCATGAGGAAAACCATATTTTTATATTTCAATTGCATAGAAATAATTAAATACTTAGAAATCCTCATTCTTTAGCTCATTATTAGGAGAGACACACATATTCTCCTCCTTTTCTAAGTAACTGGGAGGTGGCTGAAATTGGGGAGCTAGAATTTGAGCTAACATTGAAAATGTCTTATAGCTTTGTCATTGTACTCAACTGTAAGACACATATTCTTAGTGTAAACTATCATATCTAGGAGCTTGATCCCTAATAGGTTGTTTACAAGATTGGATGGCTAAGATAACTTTATTTAGACAATGGGAACTACAAATGTCATCAATGAAATGGATATGAATTCATTCCCACCAAGTTTTATGCGAGTGATTTCTTGCATATTTTCCTTTTGTAGGTTGGTCCCCTTACACAAACAAGACGAAGGCTCTTGGAAACATATGGGGTGTTCCTTAAGGAAGTACTTCAAGACCATCTTTTCTAATTTGATTCCATAGTAATCACGATATTTATCTTTTATAAAATACATAGTTTATGGCTATCTAGTGGCATTACTATTGTTCATCTTTGTAAATAGGCAATTCAACAACCTTCTGCTTCAGAGTCTCAAAACTTTTATCAGCTCCATGTGTCCACTTGAATTCTTGTTTATCTCCTCTCATAGTCTCAGTCATAGCATTACAAATTGAACTAAAATTCCTAATGAACTTTCAGTAAAAACTTGCCAAACCATGAAATGATCTTACCTCACTAGCATTCGCAGGTGTAGGCCAATTCAAAATAGCTTCAACATTTTCAAGATCCACCTTCAAACCATCAACTAAAATCACAAATCCCAAATACACAATCTCCTCCTTCATGAATGAACACTTTTTTAGATTTGTGAGCAAATCATCTTCTTTCAACCTCTACAATACTTGTTTAACATGTAGCAAATGTTATTCTCTAGTCTTACTGACTATCAAAATATCATCAAGGTAGACAATCACAAATTTACCCAAGAATTTCTTCAAAACTTCATTCATCAACCTCATAAAAGTACTCAGTGCATTAGTTAAACCAAAAGGCATAACCAACCACTCATAAAAACCTTCTTTTGTCTTTAAAGCAGTCTTCCACTCATCACCTTCTCTGATTCTGATCTGATGATACCCACTTTTCAAATCAATTTTGGTAAATTACTTTGCTCCAGTCAAACTGTCCATTATATTGTCCATTCTTGGTATAGGAAACCTATATTTCATTGTTATCTTGTTGATTTCTCTAGAATCAGTACACATTCTCCATTCTCCATTCTTCTTCGGTGCTAATACAATAGGTATTGCACAAGGACTCAAACTTTCTCAGATCAAACCTTTCTGCAATAATTCTTAAATCTCTCAATTCAATTTATGATTCTTGGTAGGTGTCAACCGATGTGGTGCCTTATTCAGTAAACTAGCTCCATGGATTAGATCCATAAAATGATCAATGCTTCTCTTCAGTGGAAAACCATCAAGTACATTATCAGAAATGATTTCACTATACTTGGTGAGTAACTTATCAATCTCCTCGGGGACACTATCCTTTGTTTTCTTACTTGGTTTGTTAGGAATCACACCAAAATATACATCACTCTTCTCCAAATCCTTAACAAAATTTCTTCCTTCCATCAAGAAAACTTTCATAGATGTGCAAACATTACTAACAGGTTCTTCAATCAAAGGTAACAAGATTTGTCTTCTCCCATCATCCCAAATAGTATATTTATGCAATCTCCCATCATATATAGCATTTCTATCATATTGCCAAGGTCTACCCAACAAAATATGACAACAATCCATATGCATGATATCACATAACACCTTATCATAGTACTTTCCAATTTTCAAATTCACATAACATTGTTCACTTACCAAGAGTGTATGCTCATCTTTGATCCATGAAATCTGATAGGGCTTTGGATGTTCCAACCTTTTTAACTACAACTTTTTAACCATTTCCTCAGATGCCACATTCTCTGAGCTACCACTGTCAATGATTACCTTCCAAACTTCATCATTTACTCTACATTTGGTCTTGAACAAACTTTTTCTTACCAGATCTTCCTTATTACTTTCACTCTAAAGTGCTCTCCTTACCATCAAGTTCTTTTCCTTCTCGGATTAATTTGGTGACTCTTCTTGCACCAAAGCATTTCTACTACTACCAACCTTCTTACTTGCATGTGTACACTCAAACGATCTATATCCTTCTTCTCCACAATTGTAACAAGTTCCTCAGAAACCACCTCTATTATAACCACCTCGGTAGTTACTGCCCATGTCTCTAGATGAACTTTCACCTTTCCACTCGGTCTTGCCTTTATCCAGATTTGTCTTTTCAAGTTCAGATCTACTATTTTCACCATAAGATCTACCTCTTCCTCTAGGGAATCTACCACCTCTACCTCTTCGTCTTTGCTCATGTCTCTTGTTCGATTTCTCCTCGTCCTTCAATGCAACTCGATAAGCCTCTTCAATGTTCTCCAATTTGACCAAATTGATTTCTTCTTGGATGGAAACTCTCAATCCATTTAGGTACCTAGCAATTCTTTCCACACCATCTTCATCATGTGTTCAAATCTGATATCTAATCTATAGAATTCCTCAGTATATTCTTTTACCAAGCTATCTTTCTGCCTCAAACTTTGCATTCACCTAACTAGGTTAATCTAATCATCAAAAGATAAGAACTTTCCTTTCAATTTATTTACTATTTTATTCCATACCTTGATTTTGTCTTTTCCTTTCCTCTTTCTGTCCAACTATAAATGTTCCCACCACAAGGATGCGTGACTTTTCAACTTTGTGCTTGCAATTTTCACCTTCTTTTCATCAAGTACATTTTCATATTCAAAATACTTTTCCATCTCAGTGATCTAGTCCACCAATTCATCATAATCCAATTTTCTACTATATTCAGGAGGATTAAAGTATGGTGTAGACTTCAGATTTTTCAAAGCCTTCAAAAATATTTCCTCCCCTTGATCCATTGCTAGTGTAGGTTCTACATCACCTTGTTCTTCCTTAATTTCATCATCACTAACATCTTCAAGATGTCTTCCTCTTCTCTGGGTTGTTTCAACAACTTCTAACCTAGCAGCAAGTTATCTCAACATGTCTGCCAATCCTGTATCCGTATCTCACCTCCCACGAACTCTCTTGAAACCCTCTACAATTGTAGGCTAGATCAAAATCTTCTACCCCACAACAAATCAACTAGGGTTTGACAAGAAGGAACCCTCAACCTAGATTCGCAAACCTAGATCAAGATCTCACCTCTCTCTAATACCACCTAACACAAGGGAAGATGGGGAGAGGGGCTAAAGGCACACCCTAACCAGATCCACCTTACAGAGATCACACACGAAAGCAACCAAAACACAAGTGAGAGAGAGAATGCAAATATCTTTCATATATTTACTTCAATTGATTCATACATGTCGGGCTATAAGGCCTTCCTGGTTTAGGGCAGATATTATAATCAAGTACAAAAGTCCTCCTACATGCGAGGATTTGCCAATCTCTAATCTTCAAGTTTCTATCTTCTATCTCCTAATGTTGATCTCCTAAAACTACAAACAAAGATTACATTATATACAAGAGGCTATCGAACAAGTCGACCTTCAGATCCACCATCAATGAAAGGAACAACCAGATCTAGGTCCACACGTTTCCCAATGATATATACCATCATTAAATATGTGACCAAAATTAATTGCAAGAGTCGGCCTCAATAGAAAACTAAAACAAACAACTCGGTAAGCAAGGATAACCGAGCGCCAGACAAGCATCACCGAGCGCCAGGGAAATTCATCGAGCGCCAGAGAGATAGCTGACCAACCCCGGTAAACAAAGGAAACTGAGCAACACCAAACCAGCTCGGTCAAAGAAGGAACCAAGCAACATAGGAAAACAAAAACATGTTTTTGGTCACACAGGATTGCCAAGGACCCAAGATGCTCCTGCATCATGTTTTAAAATAGACCTAAAAATTTAAAAAAACATATTAAATTTTTTATAAATTATTTTTAAAAAATTATAGGCATAAAATTCATCCTATTCCACACATTTCATCAGTTTACATCATCTTCAAATTATCAACGGAAATGTGACTTTTATTCCCTTGAAGTTTTTTAGTTTTGGTGTTGTTAGCCGTTTCCTTTGTAAAAGGGTGACAACTTATTGTGCTTTTACCCTGACAGATATTTTATGCTATTTGTTGATGATTACACTAGAATGGTATGGGTCATATATTTGAGACACAAACACGAGGCCTTTAACAAATTTAAAGTCTTAAATAGAAAGATGGTTGAAAAAGAATCAAATCTAATGTTGAAATGTCTAAGATTCGATAAAGGAGGTGAATCCACCTCTCAAAAATTTATATATTATTGTGAGAAAGGTGTTATAAAATAACAGTATGTTTCTGCTCACACACCTCAAAAAAATGAGGTGGTAGAAAGAGAGAATGGAATGGTTAAGGAAATGGCTAGAACAATGTTAAATGCAGGAAATCTTCCAGACAAGTTTTGGAAAGATGTTGTGCACACAACTGTCTATACTCTAAATCATGTTCAAATCAGAGTGAAATTGATGAAGGTATCTTTCTGGGAAATTCCTCTCACAGCAAGGTATAAAAATATTTTAATATTAGATTGCATAAAATAATTGAGTCTATCAATGCTACCATTGATGAAAAAATACTTCTTGATGGTAATTGTGTATAGGATGTTGAAGAAGAGTCTGTAGTAGAAATCCAGAATACTTAAATGTATCTATTGTTCATGATCTAGTTAACCCTAAAGAAACAACAATGGATAATCAAGAGAATAACTTTAGTCCTAGTATAGATACCCTTCCAAAAACACCCTCTCAAATTATCACCAAGAGACATCTTGAAACTCTCATCATTGGTGATAAAGATGTTGGAATAAATACTAGGAGAAAATATAGGCAAGAAGAAAAAGAACATGTATGGCTGAACATTTCTATTTAATAGCTGAAACTAAACCAAAATCCATTTTTGAGGCATTACTTGATACTTCCTAGTTAAATGCCATGAAAGAAGAAACATGTCATATTGAGAAAAATCAAACATGGGAATTAGTACCTAGACCTGATGATAAAAATGTAATAGGTGGAAAATGGGTCTTTATAAATAAACTTGATGAATCGGATAAATTGGTGATGAACAAGGCACGATTTGTGTGTAAGGGTTATGCATAACAAGGGATTGACTTTGGAGAGACTTATGCACGTGTGGAAAGAATGGAGTCAATTATAAACTTTCTAGCTTATGCTAGCTATAAAAATCTCATTGTATATTAGATGGATGTTAAAACAACTTTCTTGAATGGATACCTTGAAGAAGAAGTCTATATGGAATCGCCCGAAGGTTTTGTATCTGCATAAAAACCTGATAATGTTTACAAGTTGAGAAGGTCTCTTCATGGCCTAAAATAAGCTCCTAGAGCTTTGTATGCTAGGCTAGATACTTATCTTCTCTCCAGAAGTTTCACCAAAGGAGAGGTTGACAAAACTTTGTATATTAAGTCTATTGAAAATGATATTTTAATTATTGAAATTTATGTAGATGATATCATCTTTGGGTCGAAGAATGATATTTTATCTAAATAATTTTCAGTTCTTATGGAAGCAGAATTTGAAATGTCCATGCTAGGAGAACTCACATTTTTTATTGGTCTACAAGTATCCCAACTTGAATATGGTCTATTTATTTTACAATCCATATATGCTAGAGAAATGCTTAAGAAATTTAAAATGTCAGGCTCCAAACCAGTTAGCACTCCTATGGAAACCGGTTGTAAACTTGTGAAATCTGATGATTCTCCTTAGGTAAATCAGTCAAAATATTGATCTATGATTGGTAGTCTTTTTTATTTGACAACGTCTTATCCTGATATAATATAGGCAACTTATATTGTTTCTAGATATCAAGCAGCTCCTAGACAATCTCATTTAAATGTTGTGAACCATATTTTTAAATAAATTCAAGGCACATTTGATTTTGGTCTTTGGTATCCATGCAATAATGATTTTTCATTAACAAGTTATAATGATGTTGATTGGGGTAGATGTTCAGATGATAAATGTAGAACTAGTGGTTCTTCTTTCTTTTTGGGTGAATGGTTGATTGCATGGCACAACAAGAAACAAGATTGTGTCACTCTATCTAATACTCAATCCAAATACATTGCAACTACTTATTGTTGTACTCAACTTATTTGGATGTCTCGTCAACTCATAGATCTGGGTACTTTCCTATTTCCCATCCTCTTACCACTTTATGTGATAATACTAGTGTCATTCAGCCCTACTAAGCATGTTGCTATAAAGTTTCACTTTCTTCGTGAAATTTTTTTGGAAAATGAAATTTAAAAGGTTCTATATGTCTCTACTCAAGCCCACGTGGCATACATCTTCACTAAATCTTTGTCCCAAGATTATTTTGAATGGTTGCAGGCTCACTTGGGAGTTATCTCTCAATCTATCCTTCAGTAATCCTGCCTTAGAGAATGGAGGAGCTATGTCCTCCTCGTGCAAGACCCTTTGTCCTTATGGTCCAAAAAGGGGGAGAAATAACATCATTGACAACACATATTGACAGTTTTTTTGACTTGACAATGACATTATGATATTCTTGCATCATTGATAGTTTGGTATTCACAGTTGCATTTTTATTCTTCCACTTGGTATTGCCAATGAATTTGGCATTCATACTTTTATTCTAATCATATGATATTGGCATGTCTTGCACAGTTTGGTTAGGTTTCAGAGGTTTGAGGTACAAGTTGACAGTTGTTGATATGGTATTAATGATATTGATATATGCACATGCTTGCTTAGCTTTGACGCTTTGCTTTCTTATATAGATAGGTATACATATAAGAAGATATGCAGTGAATAATAAATGTATATATTGTCTTAAATCCTTACAATATTGAGAGAGATCTCTAAGAATTTGATATTCTTATTGCTACACAAAAATTTATAGCATAAGCATATTCACTAGTCTTTTCTTATCACATTTGCAAGGGATAGGAGTTGAAGCTCCTTGCGGTTTAAGCTGCAAAACATTGTAACAAAGTGGGTGCTCTATTGAAAGTGAATAAAATATACAGGTTCGGGAGTGGTTTTTCTACCCCGAGAGGGTTCTCCACTCAGCATATCTTGTGTCTCTTGTGTCATGTGAATGCTTGTGTTTCAATTAGTTATATTGTTGAATGTTGGCAAATACTGAAGCATAAAATTGTTTATCCTATCTAGTTTTGAAATTTGTTTTGAATGTTTTAAAGATTTCTTATACTTTAATTCACTTCCCCCCCCCCCCACTCTCAGAGTACACACTTCCAACAAATTCATGTCTCCGTCAGATTATGTTGATGCAAGAATAGAACAGTAAATTTTTTAGAGAGTTTGAACAAATTGTATTTAATTTGATTGTGTTTCCAAGAGGCTCAAAATTTAATTGTCATTGGAATTATAAATTTAAATTAGTTTTAGCTCACACAACTAGAGAAACAAGCATATGCTCTATTTATAAGATTGAAAAAAAATAGTACAATGCAAAAGATAATAAAAGAATAGATAAATCGAAGTATGAATTAATCCAAGAATGAGATGTACATAAAAGAAAGAGGGAATTGATCGCTATAATGAATAGTTGATAAGACTAATTAGTTGACTCCTACTAACAATGAGTGGTTGTGAGTTAGCTTCCCCAAATCTCACAAGAAGTGGCAAGTTAACTCTCTTATACTGGGATATCTAACTAGGCTTTACACCATGTATATATCAATGTGCATAAATAATATGAACACTAACATGATTGAAGTACCATGCCTGTGTTATAACATATCTCACAATTATATTAGTGGCAAGCATGACCCTGTAAATGTATGGGAACAGCTCACATGATCAAGCCTTAGGTTTAGTTCTCCAAGTTTATTTAGCTGTACATATCAATTAGTGTGTAAAATATTTTGGATTCACAATGATTAATGTTAGTTCTAAATGTATTGATTACTATCTAAAGTGATATTTTTATATTGAATTTGAGAAATAACCATCTATGTTCTTAATGTTTGCATTATGCACCCACATACATCCATCTTGTACCTTAATTTAATCACTCACCAACATTATTATGGGCCATAAATATAGAAGCAATCTAGATCACATTTGTGCCTACATATTTGAACTACACATCTTTAAAGCTAAAACTAGGGTCCAAAAATTTCACTTACTTTTTCACTAGTTATTTTGATTACTTGGTAAATGTTTTTTCCCTAGAGCTATTAGAACAATACTATCAGTGATTAAAATGATAGGTTTGATAGTGATGGCGACATAGATTTATTATAGTAAATGATATTTTTATAGATAAAATGCATATAGGATACTTTCAAGGAATATGAATTATCAATTTGTGGCTTAACATATCATGGGTTGTGTGGGACAATGACTATTCTTTAAGACATTATAACTATGCTCTCTATGTAGTTTGAGACCACCATGATATTGTCAACTAATGTGTGTGTGTGTGTGTGTGTGTGGGTGTGCACGCACACACACTTTTTGAGAACACCATTCCCTTCCTCCCCTTAGGCAACATTACCAAAGCAACATAGCACATGTAATGTGCAAATTTTTTGAGGATTTAATTTATTCTAATTTATCTATTGATGGTTATTTGATTAATTATTGCACCAACACTATCAAATATGAAGTATGCAATTAAAATTGAAATTATCATACCAATCCTTTAGCCTTGATGACTTATTTCATTTTATTTATAGTGGAATATCAAATGTTAGAATATTGATTCTTTTTAACTTTTATTTCTACATATTCTAACACTATAATTTTAGTATAATTATTTTATTTATGTTCTTACCTTATTAAATTTTTAGGCCTTTTTCTATTTGCAACTATTGACATGTTTGTTTCAAATTATCTAACTAGTATAAATTTCCATATCTAGGAGTTTGGTCCCTAATAGATAGTTTACAAGATGATGCAAGAGCATCCTGGGTGTAAGAGCAATCTTGCATCACCCAAAAATATTTTTGTTTTTGTATTCAATAAGGGCTATTTTGTGTAGAGCTGCTATTTATGGAAAGTTACTATTTTTGGTAATTTTTGTATGTGCTCAGAATGATCTTATTTCTTTCTTGGAGGTTCATTTTGGTCATATAAGTCTGCCAGTAAAGTTTCATTGCCAGATCAAGTGTATATTGGAAGATATTGAAGATTTTCGGTATTGGTAGCAGGGTACAGAAATTTTGAACTCAGTTTTGAAGGCTTTAGAGGCCCCAGATGAGGTCAAAAATTTGGGTGACAAGCGCTTGCGCTAGTCAAGCCTGTAGAGCGCTTCGTGGCATTTTCGAAATGGGGTTATAATAGCCGAGCGGGTCAACTGGTGATGACTTATGGTCTTCGGAAGTTGGACCACCTGAAATGGCGAAAAATAATTTTCTTCAAAATTTTTGTTCGGGTTTCAAAGGTTATCTTGAGCCGACTATGATGTAATAAAATGTAAAATAAAATAATTCTAAGTTGGTCGGCCTTATTGGCTAAAATTCTGGAACCTTCCCAGGCGGTGGAAAATTGCCTATATAAGGAAAGGCTGTATTATTATCTTAGGCAGTTCAGAATAGTTTTGGGTAGTAGATCTGGTTATTGATTTGAGGCTTTGTCCTAAAGAATATTGTAAGGGAATGCCCATGTGGCTTTGCATATTGTAATTCTGAAAGTTTGTAATTCCACATTTGTGGAGATAATAAGAAGCCAATTTTCTATTCTTGCATATTATTGTTGTTGTTTCTCTATTTCTGTTATGTGTTTGTGGCATTAAGGGGAGCACCCTTCATCAAGTGGTATCAGAGCAGGAGTTCTTGAGTATGTAAACAGATCGCCGACCGTGAGGCAGTTTACACTAGGATCGTGGCTAGGGTTTCAGCACGCATCGCGAAAATGCCTCCACGAAGGGAACGTGGTGGAAGAGCTGGTGTTGTAACACCTGAGGTCAGAGAGCTGCAGAGATAAGTGCGAGCATTGCAAGAAGAGATTCGCAGATGAATGAATCTTAATGTCAGAGATGAAAGCGAGCATGAAGCCGAAGAAGAATATCAAGGAGAAGTCGAAATTGTGAACCAGGAGGAAGAAAGACTTTTTCGGGCCATTTCTAAGATTGGGAAAAGACCTAAGATTCAGGTTCCTACATTTTCTGGAAATCTTAACCCAGAAGAATTGATCGACTGGATCAACGAATGTGAGGAATATTTTGAGTATGAAGATGTTGAAGATCCTGATAGGGTCAAATTTGCGAAGGCCAGACTGAAAGGTCATGCGAAGATATGGTGGCAAGAGATTCAGTTGGAGCGAAATAGAAGGGGAAAGGAGAAAATCACGAGATGGGATTGCATGGTGGATAAATTGAAGCGACAGTTCATTCCTGTTGATTACGAGCTTGACCTACTGAAGAAAATGCAAAGTTTGAAGCAAGCAGGAAGATCTGTTCAGGAGTATACAGAGGAGTTCTATAGACTTCTCATCAGAACAGGCCATGCAGAAGCTGATAAGGAGAAAGTTGCCCGATACCTTAATGGGTTAAGGCCAAGCATTCAGGAGGAGCTGAATCTGGTTCGAATGAACAGTATTAAAGAGGCATACCAGTTTGCCCTAAAAGTAGAGGAAAAGTTGAACAATAAGTTTGAGAGCAGACAAAACGGAAGAGGTCGCGGTGGACGATCTGGTGGACGGTCATATGGTGGCCAAAATGAAGATCCGAAAAAGAAGGATGAGGCTAGTAGCAGTCAGAATCAGCGCGGAAATGATTCCAATCACTTCCAGGATCAGAATAATAGAGATCAGAGAGGAAGAGGAAGAGGGCAAGGATCTAGACGAGGTGGCTTCCGTGGAACATATTTTCACTATGGAGAAGAAGGTCATAGGGCATTTGAATGTCCTCAGCACAAAGGAAGAATAGACAGAAGAAATGAAGGCCAGGCCAGAGTTGCACATGTAGATGAAGATGCCAGATCATCAAATTCTGAAGATGCTGAAAGAGGAGAAACATTGATTAACAGAAGAGTCCTGTTGAGTGGTGAGAATGAACCTCAGCAAACGAGGAGCCTGTTTCGCACCAGGTGCAAGTGTGAAGGTAAATGTTGTGATGTGATTATTGATAGTGGAAGCACTGACAATTTGGTGTCAGAAGAGATGGTGACAAAGTTGAAGCTCAAGAGACAGAAACACCCACATCCATATCGGATTGCCTGGGTATAGGATGACCACAAGGTCATGGTCAATGAACAATGCCTGGTGAAGTTCAAGATTGGCGGATACCAAGATGAGGTATTGTGTGATATCATATCTATGGATGCATGTCATATGTTGTTGGGTAGACCATGGCAGTTTGACAGATGTGCTGTACATGATGGTCGTGCGAATACCTATTCACTGACAAAGGATGGAGTGCGACATAAGCTAAAACCATTGAAGGAGACTGAAGAAAATGTATGTGGTAATGCAAGGATAACTTTTGTTGATGGAAAATTTCCTAGATGGTATGAGGCATGAGCATGTATGTTTTACTTTAATTCCAAAAGCTGGTAAAGAGGAAGTAGAAGATGTTCCTGTAGAAGTTGCAGATTTGTTGAATGAGTTTAAGGATATTGTATCCGATAACGTGCCTGATGGATTACCACCAGTCAGGAAGATCAGTCATCAGATGGACTTGATTCCAGGAGCGAGTTTGCCGAATAAGGCAGCACACAGAATGACACCTGCAAAAAGTGAGGAGTTGAACAGACAAGTACATGAACTGTTACAGAAAAGATTGATCCGTGAGAGTCTGAGTCCCTGTGCTGTACCAGCAGTATTAGCACCAAAGAAGAATGGAGAATGGAGGATGTGTATAGATTCTAGGACAATAAACAAGATCACAATCAAGTACAGGTTTCCATTGCCACGAATGGATGATATTATGGACTGTTTGAGTGGAGCTGTGTATTTCTCAAAGATAGATCTGAAAAGTGCATATCATCAGATTCAGATCAGAGAAGGAGATGAATGGAAGACTGCCTTCAAGACAAAGCAATGACTATATGAGTGGTTAGTCATGCCTTTTGGGCTAACCAATGCACCGAGCACTTTCATGCGGCTCATGAACGAGGTTCTGAAAGAATTTTTGGGTAAGTTTGTCATTGTTTACCTAGATGATATTCTGATCTTTAGTAAGACATTGGATGAGCATATGATGCATATTCGTATGGTATTTAAGAAGTTTAGAGAAGAGAAATTGTTGATTAATTTGAAGAAGTGCAGTTTTGTGAAGAATGAGTTGGTGTATTTGGGATTTGTAGTTTCAGCAGAAGGTCTAAAAATAGACCTAGAGAAGGTACAGTCTATCCTTGAATGGCCTACTCCAAGGAGTGCTACTGAGGTAAGATCTTTTCATAGTCTAGCTAGCTTTTACAGAAAGTTTATCAAAAATTTTAGCAGTATTTGTGGACCCTTGACTGAAACAATGAGAGGGGATAGAAAAAAGTTTAAGTGGACTAAAGGAGCAGAAAAGAGTTTTTCAATTATTGAAACAAAAAGTTACAGAACAACCTGTTTTAGCACTTCCAGATTTTAATAAGGTGTTTCAAGTAGATTGTGATGCTAGTGGTACTGCAATAGGAGCTGTTATGAGCCAAGAAGGTAAACCTATTGCTTATTTCAGTGAGAAGTTAAATGATGCCAAGAGAAAATATTCTGTTTATGATCAAGAATTTTATGCTATAGTTCAGGCATTAAAGAAGTGGAGACATTATCTGTTTCCTAAGGAGTTTGTTTTGTATACTGATCATCAAGCTTTGCAATATTTGAATAGTCAAGAAAAATTGAATCAAAGGCATTTGAAATGGGTTGAGTTTTTGCAGAGTTATACATTTGTTTTGAAACACAGGAGTGGAAAGTCTAATAGGGTTGCAGATGCTCTTAACAGAAGGCAACTATTGCTGATAGAAATGCAGATTGAAGTGGTTGGGTTCAAGGAACTCAAGAATTTGTATCCAGAGGATCCTGATTTTGGTGAAGCTTAGAAAGCTTGTACAAAACCTGTTACTCTAGACAGGACAAAATGGTTGGATTTCATCATCCAAGATGATATGCTATTCAGAGGGAGTCAGTTGTGCATTCCACGAAGTTCTATGAGGGAGAATCTCATCAAGGAGAAGCATAGTGGAGGATTGGCTGGACATTTTGGTCATGATAAAACTTTTGGTTTGGTTAGTGAGAATTATTATTGGCCACAGTTGCAGAAAGATGTGAAGAAGTTTGTACAGAGTTGCAGAGTATGTCAGATGGCAAAAGGAGTGAAGCAGAATACAGGGTTGTATCAGCCATTATCTGTACCAGAGAAGCCTTGGAAAGATATCAGCATGGACTTTGTTCTTGGTTTACCGAGGACACAGCGGGGACACGATTCAATTTTTGTGGTGGTTGACAGATTTTCAAAGATGGCACATTTTATTCCCTGCAAGAAGACTAATGATGCTGTTCATGTAGCAGAATTGTTTTTCAGAGAAGTAGTGAAACTTCATGGTTTGCCAAAGACCATAGTTTCAGATCGGGACACTAAGTTTGTTAGATATTTCTGGCGTACGTTGTGGAAGAAGTTGAAGACAGATTTGAAGTTTAGTTTATCACATCATCCACAGACTGATGGACAGACAGAGGTGGTGAATAGGAGTTTGGGAAATTTGCTGAGATGTTTGGTTGGAGATAAGCCAACAGGATGGAATTTAATTTTATCACAGGTAGAATTTGCATACAATAATTTTGTCAATAGAAGCACTGTTAAATAACCATTCCAGATTGTATATGGAAGTAGTCCACAAAATGCATCTGAATTGAGGAAGATAGATAAAGGAGAAATAAGTAGTGCTGAAGCTGAGGATTTTGCAGAACACTTGAAGAACATCCATGAAGAGGTGAGGAAGCATATTACCAAGATGAACGCACAGTATAAGGCTAAGGCAGATGAGAAAAGGAGGTATAAAGAATTTCAGGTTGGTGATGAAGTCATGGTTCATTTGCGGAAGGAGCGGTTTCCAGTTGGTACATATAAAAAGCTGAAAATGAAGAAGTTTGGACCATGTAGGATACTGAAGAAACATGATTCAGGAAATGCATATGAGGTAGAATTTCCTACTGAGCTAAATAATTCACCAGTGTTTAACATTTCAGATCTGACAGAGTATCATGAAGGAGGTGTTGAAGATGAGATCACAGCAGCATAGTGGAGTATTCCAGCAACTAGTTTAGACACTAAGGAGATCGAAGATATACTGGACAGTCGTGTTGGCAGAAGCACAAGAAACATGACATATGAAAAATATTTGGTCAAACAGAAAGGATTACCTATTGAAGATTCATCATGGCTGACAAAGGAGGAGGTTAGCCGTCTTGGTTTTCCTCTGCACACCTGAGTCGTGACAGGGTCACTTCTCAAATTACCCCGGGTGTCTGATGCAGGAGCATCCTGGGTGTAAGAGCAATCTTGCATCACCCAAAAATATTTCTATTTGTGTATTCAATAAGGGCTATTTTGTGTAGAGCTGCTATTTATGGAAAGTTACTATTTTTGGTAATTTTTGTATGTGCTCAGAATGATCTTATTTCTTTCTTGGAGGTTCATTTTGGTCATATAAGTCTGCCAGTAAAGTTTCATTGCCAGATCAAGTGTATATTGGAAGATATTGAAGATTTTCGGTATTGGCAGCAGGGTACAGAAACTTTGAACTCAGTTTTGAATGCTTTAGAGGCCCCAGATGAGGTCAAAAATTTGGGTGACAAGTGCTTGTGGCGGTCAAGCCTGTAGAGCGATTCGTGGCATTTCCGAAATGGGGTTATAATAGCCGAGCGGGTCAACTGGTGATGACTTATGGTCTTCGGAAGTTGGACCACCTGAAATGGCAGAAAATAATTTTCTTCAAAATTTCTGTTTGGGTTTCAAAGGTTATCTTGAGCCGACTATGATGTAATAAAATTTAAAATAAAATAATTCTAAGTTTGTCGGCCTTATTGGCTAAAATTTTGGAACCTTCCCAGGCGGTGGAAAATTGCCTATATAAGGAAGGCTGTATTATTGTCTTAGGCAGTTCAGAATAGTTCTGGGTAGTAGATCTGGGTATTGATTCGAGGCTTTGTCCTAAAGAATATTGTAAGGGAATGCCCATGTGGCTTTGCATATTGTAATTCTGAAAGTTTGTAATTTCACATTTGTGGAGATAATAAGAAGCCAATTTTCTGTTCTTGCATATTATTGTTGTTGTTTCTCTATTTCTGTTATGTGTTTGTGGCATTAAGGGGAGCACCCTTCATCAAGTGGTATCAGAGCAGGAGTTCTTGAGTGTGTAAATAGATAACCGACCGTGAGGTAGTTTGCACTAGGACCGTGGCTAGGGTTTCAGCACGCATCGTGAAAATGCCTCCACAAAGGAAACGTGGCGGAAGAGCTGGTGTTGTAACACCTGAGGTCAGAGAGCTGCAGAGACAAGTCCGAGCATTGCAAGAAGAGATTCGTAGAGGAATGAATCTTAATGTCAGAGATGAAAGCGAGGATGAAGCCGAAGAAGAATATCAAGAAGGAGAAGTCGAAATTGTGAACCAGGAGGAAGAAAGACTTTTTCGGGCCATTTCTAAGATTGGGAAAAGACCTAAGATTGAGGTTCCTATATTTTCTGCAAATCTTAACCCAGAAGAATTGATCGACTGGATCAATGAATGTGAGGAATATTTTGAGTATGAAGATGTTGAGGATCCTGATAGGGTCAAATTTGCGAAGGCCAAACTGAAAGGTCATGCGAAGATATGGTGGCAAGAGATTCAGTTGGAGCGAAATAGAAGGGGAAAGGAGAAAATCATGAGATGGGATCGGATGGTGGATAAATTGAAGCGACAGTTCATTCCTGTTGATTATGAGCTTGACCTACTGAAGAAAATGCAAAGTTTGAAGCAAGCAGGAAGATCTGTTCAGGAGTATACAGAGGAGTTCTATCGACTTCTCATCAGAACAGGCCATGCAGAAGCTGATAACGAGAAAGTTGCCCAATACCTTAATGGGTTAAGGCCAAGCATTCAGGAGGAGCTGAATCTGGTTCGAATGAACAGTATTGAAGAGGCATACCAGTTTGCCCTAAAAGTAGAGGAAAAGTTGAACAAGAAGATTGAGAGCAGACAAAAGGGAAGAGGTCGCGGTGGACGATCTGGTGGATGGTCATATGGTGGCCGAAATGAAGATCCGAAAAAGAAGGATGAGGCCAGTAGCAGTCAAAATCAGCGCGGAAATGATTCCAATCACTTCCAGGATCAGAATAATAGAGATCAGAGGGGAAGAGGAAGAGGACAAGGATCTGGAAGAGGTGGCTTCCGTGGAACATGTTTTCACTGTGGAGAAGAAGGTCATAGGGTATTTGAATGTCATCAGTGCCAAGACAGAATAGACAGAACAAATGAAGGCCAGGTCAGAGTTGCACATGTAGATGAAGATGCCAGATCATCAAATTCTGAAGATGCTGAAAAAGGAGAAACGTTGATTAACAGAAGAGTCCTGTTGAGTGGTGAGAATGAACCTTAGCAAAGGAGGAGCCTGTTTCACACCAGGTGCAAGTGTGAAGTTAAATGTTGTGATGTAATTATTGATAGTGGAAGCACTGACAATTTGGTATCAGAAAATATGGTGACAAAGTTGAAGCTCAAGAGACAGAAACACCCACATCCATATCGGATTGCCTGGGTACAGGATGACCACAAGGTCATGGTCAATGAACAATGCCTGGTGAAGTTCAAGATTGGCAGATACCAAGATGAGGTATTGTGTGATATCATATCTATGGATGCATGTCATATGTTGTTGGGTAGACCATGGCAGTTTGACAGATGTGCTGTACATGATGGTCGTGCGAATACCTATTCCCTGACAAAGGATGGAGTGCGACATAAGCTAAAACCATTGAAGAAGACTGAAGAAAAGGTATGTGGTAATGCAAGAATAACTTTTGTTGATGGAAGAAATTTCTTAGATGGTATGAGGCATGAGCATGTATGTTTTGCTTTAATTCCAAAAGCTGGTAAAGAGGAAGTAGAAGATGTTCATGTAGAAATAACAGATTTGTTGAATGAGTTTCAGGATATTGTATCCGATAACATGCCTGATGGATTACCACCAGTCAAGAAGATCAGTCATCAGATGGATTTGATTCCACGAGCGAGTTTGCCGAATAAGGCAACACACAGAATGACACCTGCAGAAAGTGAGAAGTTGAATAGACAAGTACATGAACTGTTACAGAAAGGATTGATCCATGAGAGTCTAAGTCCCTGTGCTGTACCAGCGGTATTAGCACCAAAGAAAAATGGAGAATGGAGGATGTGTATAGATTCTAGGGCAATAAACAAGATCACAATCAAGTACAGGTTTCCATTGCCACGAATGGATGATATTATGGACTGTTTGAGTGGAGCTGTGTATTTCTCAAAGATAGATCTGAAAAGTGGATATCATCAGATTCGGATCAGAGAAGGAGATGAATGGAAGACTGCCTTCAAGACAAAGGAAGGACTGTATGAGTGGTTAGTCATGCCTTTTGGGCTAACCAATGCACCGAGCACTTTCATGCGGCTCATGAACGAGGTTTTGAAAGAATTTCTGGGTAAGTTTGTCATTGTTTACCTAGATGATATTTTGATCTTTAGTAAGACATTGGATGAGCATATGATGCATATTCGTATGGTATTTGAGAAGTTGAGAGAAGAGAAATTGTTGATTAATTTCAATAAGTGCAATTTTGTGAAGAACGAGTTGGTGTATTTGGGATTTGTAGTTTCAGCAGAAGGTCTAAAAATGGACCCAGAGAAGGTACAGGATATCCTTCAATGGCCTACTCCAAGGAGTGCTACTGAGGTAAGATCTTTTCATGGTCTAGCTAGCTTTTACAGAAAGTTTATCAAAAATTTTAGCAGTATTTGTGGACCCTTGACTGAAACAATGAGAGGGGATAGAAAAGAGTTTAAGTGGACTAAAGGAGCAAAAAAGAGTTTTCAATTATTGAAACAAAAAGTTACAGAACAACCTGTTTTAGCGCTTCCAAATTTTAATAAGGTGTTTCAAGTAGATTGTGATGCTAGTGGTACTGCAATAGGAGATGTTATGAGCCAAGAAGGTAAACCTATTACCTATTTCAGTGAGAAGTTAAATGATGCCAAGAGAAAATATTCTATTTATGATCAGGAATTTTATGCTATAGTTCAGGCATTAAAGAAGTGGAGACATTATCTGCTTCCTAAAGAGTTTGTTTTGTATACTGATCATCAAGCTTTGCAATATTTGAATAGTCAAGAAAAATTGAGTCAAAGGCATTTGAAATGGGTTGAGTTTTTGCAGAGTTATACATTTGTTTTGAAACACAGGAGTGGAAAGTCTAATAGGGTTGCAGATGCTCTTAGCAGAAGGCAACTATTGCTGATAAAAATACAGATTGAAGTGGTTGGGTTCAAGGAACTCAAGAATTTGTATCTAGAGGATCCTGATTTTGGTGAAGCTTGGAAAGCTTGTACAGAACCTGTTACTCTAGACAGGACAAAATGGTTGGATTTCATCATCCAGGATGATATGCCATTCAGAGGGCGTCAGTTGCGCATTCTACGAAGTTCTATGAGGGAGAATCTCATCAAAGAGAAGCATAGTGGAAGATTGGCTAGACATTTTGGTCGTTATAAAACCCTTGATTTGGTTAGTGAGAATTATTATTGGCCACACTTGCAGCAAGATGTGAAGAAGTTTGTACAGAGTTGCAGAGTATGTCAGATGGCAAAAGGAGTGAAGTAGAATACAGGGTTGTATCAGCCATTATCTATACCAGAGAAGCCTTGGGAGGATATCAGCATGAACTTTGTTCTTGGTTTACCGAGGACACAACGGGGACATGATTCAATTTTTGTGGTGGTTGACAGATTTTCAAAGATGGCACATTTTATTCCCTGCAAGAAGACTAATGATGCTGTTCATGTAGCAGAATTATTTTTCAGAGAAGTAGTGAGACTTCATGGTTTGCCAAAGACCATAGTTTCAGATCGGGACACTAAGTTTGTTGGATATTTCTGGCGTACGTTGTGGAAGAAGTTGAAGACAGATTTGAAGTTTAGTTCATCACATCATCCACAGACTGATGGACAGACAGAGGTGGTGAATAGGAGTTTGGAAAATTTGCTGAGATGTTTGGTTGGAAATAAGCCAACAGGATGGGATTTAATTTTATCACAGGCAGAATTTGCATACAATAATTCTGTCAATAGAAGCACTGGTAAATCACCATTCCAGATTGTATATGAAAGTAGTCTAAGAAATGCATCTGAATTGAGGAAGATAGATAAAGGAGAAATAAGTAGTGCTGAAGCTGAGGATTTTGCAGAACACTTGAAGAACATCCATGAAGAGGTGAGGAAGCATATTACCAAGATGAACGCACAGTATAAGGCTAAGGTAGATGAGAAAAGGAGGTATAAGGAATTTCAGGTTGGTGATGAAGTCATGGTTCATTTGCGGAAGGAGCGGTTTCCAGTTGGTACATATAACAAGCTGAAAATGAAGAAGTTTGGACCATGTAGGATACTGAAGAAACATGATTCAGGAAATGCATATGAGGTAGAATTGCCTACTAAGCTAAATATTTCACCAGTGTTTAACATTTCAGATCTGACAGAGTATCATGAAGGAGGTGTTGAAGATGAGATCACAGCAGCACAGTGGAGTATTCCAGCAATTAGTTTAGACACTAAGGAGATCGAAGATATACTGGACAGTCGTGTTGGCAAAAGCACAAGGAACATGACATATGAAGAATATTTCATCAAATAGAAAGGATGACCTATTGAAGATTCATCATGGCTGACAAAGGAGGAGGTTAGCCGTCTTGATTTTCCTCTACACACCTGAGTCGTGACAGGGTCACTTTTCAAATTACCCCGGGTGTCTGATGCAGGAGCATCCTGGGTGTAAGAGCAATCTTGCATCACCCAAAAATATTTCTATTTTTGAATTCAATAAGGGCTATTTTGTGCAGAGCTGCTATTTATGGAAAGTTACTATTTTTGGTAATTTTTGTATGTGCTCAGAATGATCTTATTTCTTTCTTGGAGGTTCATTTTGGTCATATAAGTTTGCCAGTAAAGTTTCATTGCCAGATCAAGTGTATATTGGAAGATATTGAAGATTTTCGGTACTGGCAGCAGGGTACAAAAACTTTGAACTCAGTTTTGAAGGCTTTAGAGGCCCCGGATGAGGTCAAAACTTTGAGTGACAAGCGCTTGCGCCAGTCATGCCTGTAGAGCGCTTCGTGGCGTTTGCGAAATGGGGTTATAATAGCCCAGCGTGTCAACTGGTGATGACTTATGGTCTTCGAAAGTTGGACCACCTGAAATGGTAGAAAATAATTTTTTTCAAAATTTCTGTTCGGGTTTCAAAGGTTATCTTGAGCCGACTATGATGTAATAAAATGTAAAATAAAATAATTCTAAGTTGGTCGGCCTTATTGGCTAAAATTCTGGAACCTTCCCAAGCGGTGGAAAATTGCTTATATAAGGAAGGCTGTATTATTGTCTTAGGCAGTTCAGAATAGTTTTGGGTAGTAGATCTGGGTATTGATTCGAGGCTTTGTCCTAAAGAATATTGTAAGGGAATGCCCATGTGGCTTTGCATATTGTAATTCTAAAAGTTTGTAATTCCACATTTGTGGAGATAATAAGAAGCCAATTTTCTGTTCTTGCATATTATTGTTGTTGTTTCTCTATTTCTGTTATGTGTTTGTGGCATTAAGGAGAGCACCCTTCATCAAGTGGTATCAGAGCAGGAGTTCTTGAGTGTGTAAACAGATCACCGACCGTGAGGCAGTTTGCACCAGGACCGTGGCTAGGGTTTCAGCACGCATCACGAAAATGCCTCCACGAAGGGAACGTAGCGGAAGAGTTGGTGTTGTAACACCTGAGGTCAGAGAGCTGCAGAGACAAGTGCGAGCATTGCAACAATAGATTCGCAGAGGAATGAATCTTAATGTCAGAGATGAAAGCAAGGATGAAGCCGAAGAAGAATATCAAGAAGGAGAAGTCGAAATTGTGAACCAGGAGGAAGAAAGATTTTTTCAGGCCATTTCTAAGATTGGGAAAAGACCTAAGATTGAGGTTCCTACATTTTCTGGAAATCTTAACCTAGAAGAATTGATCGTCTGGATCAACGAATGTGAGGAATATTTTGAGTATGAAGATGTTGAGGATCCTGATAGGGTCAAATTTGCGAAGGCCAGACTGAAAGGTCATGTGAAGATATGGTGGCAAGAGATTCAGTTGGAGTGAAATAAAAGGGGAAAGGAGAAAATCACGAGATGGGATCGGATGGTGGATAAATTGAAGCGACAGTTCATTCTTGTTGATTACGAGCTTGACCTACTGAAGAAAATGCAAAGTTTCAAACAAGCAGGAAGATCTATTCAGGAGTATACAGAAGAGTTCTATCGACTTCTCATCAGAACAGGCCATGCAGAAGCTGATAAGGAGAAAGTTGCCCGATACCTTAATGGGTTAAGGTCAAGCATTCAGGAGGAGCTGAATCTGGTTCGAATGAACAGTATTGAAGAGGCATACCAGTTTGTCCTAAAAGTAGAGGAAAAGCTGAACAAGAAGTTTGAGAGCAGACAAAACGGAAGAGGTCGCGGTGGACGATCTGGTGGACGGTCATAGGGTGGCCGAAATGAAGATCCGAAAAAGAAGGATGAGGCCAGTAGCAGTCAGAATCAGCGTGAAAATGATTCCAATCACTTTCAGGATCAGAATAATAGAGATCAGAGAGGAAGAGGAAGAGGACAAGGATCTGGAAGAGGTGGCTTCCGTGGAACATGTTTTCACTGTGGATAAGAAGGTCATAGGGCATTTGAATGTCCTTAGCGCAAAGGCATAACAGACAGGAGAAATGAAGGCCAGGCCAGAGTTGCACATGTAGATGAAGATGCCACATCATCAAATTCTGAAGATGCTGAAAGAGGAGAAACGTTGATTAACAGAAGAGTCTTGTTGAGTGGTGAGAATGAACCTGAGCAAAGGAGGAGCCTGTTTCGTACCAGGTGCAAGTGTGAAGGTAAATGTTGTGATGTGATTATTGATAGTGGAAGCACTGACAATTTGGTGTCAGAAGATATGGTGACAAAGTTGAAGCTCAAGAGACAGAAACACCCACATCCATATCGGATTGCCTGGGTACAGGATGACCACAAGGTCATGGTCAATGAACAATGCCTGGTGAAGTTCAAGATTGGCGGATACCAAGATGAGGTATTGTGTGATATCATATCTATGGATGCATATCATATGTTGTTGGGTAGACCATGGCAGTTTGACAGATGTGCTGTACATGATGGTCGTGCGAATACCTATTCACTGACAAAGGATGGAGTGCGACATAAGCTAAAACCATTGAAGGAGACTGAAGAAAAGGTATGTGGTAATGCAAGGTTAACTTTTGTTGATGGAAAAAAAATTTTAGATGGTATGAGGCATGAGCATGTATGTTTTACTTTAATTCCAAAAGCTGGTAAAGAGGAAGTAGAAGATGTTCATGTAGAAGTTGCAGATTTGTTGAATGAGTTTTAGGATATTGTATCCGATAACATGCCTGATGGATTACCACCAGTCAGGAAGATCAGTCATCAGATGAACTTGATTTCAGGAGCAAGTTTGCCGGATAAGGCAGCACATAGAATGACACCTGCAGAAAGTGAGGAGTTGAACAGACAAGTACATGAACTGTTACAGAAAGGATTGATCCGTGAGAGTCTGAGTCCCTGTGTTGTACCAGCGGTATTAGCACCAAAGAAGAATGGAGAATGGAGGATGTGTATAGATTCTAGGGCAATAAACAAAATCACAATCAAGTACAAGTTTCCATTGCCACGAATGGATGATATTATGGACTGTTTGAGTGGAGCTGTGTATTTCTCAAAGATAGATCTGAAAAGTGGATATCATCAGATTCGGATCAGAGAAGGAGATGAATGGAAGACTGCCTTCAAGACAAAGGAAGGATTGTATGAGTAGTTAGTCATGCCTTTTGGGCTAACCAATGCACCGAGCACTTTCATGCGGCTCATGAACGAGGTTTTGAAAAAATTTCTGGGTAAGTTTGTCATTGTTTACCTAGATGATATTTTGATCTTTAGTAAGACATTGGATGAGCATATGATGCATATTCGTATGGTATTTGAGAAGTTGAGAGAAGAGAAATTGTTGATTAATTTGAATAAGTGCAGTTTTGTGAAGAACGAGTTCGTGTATTTGAGATTTGTAGTTTCAGCAGAAGGTCTAAAAATGGACCCAAAGAAGGTACAGGCTATCCTTGAATGGCCTACTCCAAAGAGTGCTACTGAGGTAAGATCTTTTCATGGTCTAGCTAATTTTTACAGAAAGTTTATCAAAAAATTTAGCAGTATTTGTGGACCCTTGACTGAAACAATGAGAGGGGATAGAAAAGAATTTAAGTGGACTAAAGGAGCAGAAAAGAGTTTTCAATTATTGAAATAAAAAGTTACAGAACAAACTATTTTAGCACTTCCAGATTTTAATAAGGTGTTTCAAGTAGATTGTGATGCTAGTGGTACTGCAATAGAAGCTGTTATGAGCCAAGAAGGTAAACCTATTGCTTATTTCAGTGAGAAGTTAAATGATGCCAAGAGAAAATATTCTGTTTATGATCAGAAATTTTATGCTATAGTTCAGGCATTAAAGAAGTGGAGACATTATCTGCTTCCTAACGAGTTTATTTTGTATACTGATCATCAAGCTTTGCAATATTTGAATAGTCAAGGAAAATTGAATCAAAGGCATTTGAAATGGGTTGAGTTTTTGCAGAGTTATACATTTGTTTTGAAACACAGGAGTGGAAAGTCTAATAGGGTTGCAGATGCTCTTAGCAGAAGGAAACTATTGCTGATAGAAATGCAGATTGAAGTGGTTGGGTTCAAGGAACTCAAGAATTTGTATCCAGAGGATCCTTATTTTGGTGAAGCTTGGAAAGCTTGTACAGAACCTGTTACTCTAGACAGGACAAAATGGTTGGATTTCATCATCCAGGATGATATGCTATTCAGAGGGAGTCAGTTGTGCATTCCACGAAGTTCTATGAGGAAGAATCTCATCAAGGAGAAGCATAGTGGAGGATTGGCTGGATATTTTGGTCGTGATAAAACCCTTAGTTTGGTTAGTGAGAATTATTATTGGCCACAGTTGCAGCAAGATGTGAAGAAGTTTGTACAGAGTTGCAGAGTATGTCAGATGGCAAAAGGAGTGAAGCAGAATACAAGGTTGTATCAGCCATTATCTGTACCAGAGAAGCCTTGGGAGGATATCAGCATGGACTTTGTTCTTGGTTTACCAAGGACACAGCGGGGACACGATTCAATTTTTGTGGTGGTTGACAGATTTTTAAAGATGGCACATTTTATTCCCTGCAAGAAGACTAATGATGTTGTTCATGTAGCAGAATTATTTTTCAGAGAAGTAGTGAGACTTCATGGTTTGCCAAAGACCATAGTTTCAGATCGGGACACTAAGTTTGTTGGATATTTCTAGCATACGTTGTGGAAGAAGTTGAAGACAGATTTGAAGTTTAGTTCATCACATCATCCACAAACTGATGGACAGACAGAGGTGGTGAATAGGAGTTTGGAAAATTTGCTGAGATGTTTGGTTGGAGATAAGCCAACAGGATGGGATTTAATTTTATCACAGGCAGAATTTGCATACAATAATTCTGTCAATAGAAGCACTGGTAAATCACCATTCCAGATTGTATATGGAAGTAGTCCAAGAAATGCATCTGAATTGAGGAAGATAGATAAAGGAGAAATAAGTAGTGCTGAAGCTGAGGATTTTACAGAACACTTGAAAAACATCCATGAAGAGGTGAGGAAGCATATTACCAAGATGAACGCACAGTATAAGGCTAAGGCAGATGAGAAAAGGAGGTATAAGGAATTTCAGGTTGGTGATGAAGTCATGGTTCATTTGCGGAAGGAGCGGTTTCCAGTTGGTACATATAACAAGCTGAAAATGAAGAAGTTTGGACCATGTAGGATACTGAAGAAACATGATTCAGAAAATGCATATGAGGTAGAATTGCCTACTGAGCTAAATATTTCACCAGTGTTTAACATTTCAGATCTGACAGAGTATCATGAAGGAGGTGTTGAAGATGAGATCACAGCAGCACAGTGGAGTATTCCAGCAACTAGTTTAGACACTAAGGAGATCGAAGATATACTGGACAGTCGTGTTGGCAGAAGCACAAGGAACATGACATATGAAGAATATTTGGTCAAATGGAAAGGAGGACCTATTGAAGATTCATCATGGCTGACAAAGGAGGAGGTTAGCCGTCTTGGTTTTCCTCTGCACACCTGAGTCGTGACAGGGTCACTTCTCAAATTACCCCGGATGTCTGATGCAGGAGCATCCTGGGTGTAAGAGCAATCTTGCATCACCCAAAAATATTTCTGTTTTTGTATTCAATAAGGGCTATTTTGTGTAGAGCTGCTATTTATGGAAAGTTACTATTTTGGTAATTTTCGTATGTGCTCAGAATGATCTTATTTCTTTCTTGGAGGTTCATTTTGGTCATATAAGTTTGCCAGTAAAGTTTCATTGCCAGATCAAGTGTATATTGGAAGATATTGAAGATTTTCGGTATTGGCAGCAGGGTACAGAAACTTTGAACTCAGTTTTGAAAGCTTTAGAAGCCCCGAATGAGGTCAAAAATTTGGGTGACAAGCGCTTGCGCTAGTCAAGCCTGTAGAGCGCTTCGTGGCGTTTCCGAAATGGGGTTATAATAGCCGAGCGGGTCAACTGGTGATGACTTATGGTCTTCGGAAGTTGGACCACCTGAAATGGCAGAAAATAATTTTCTTCAAAATTTTTGTTCGGGTTTCAAAGGTTATCTTGAGCCGACTATGATGTAATAAAATGTAAAATAAAATAATTCTAAGTTGGTCGGCCTTATTGGCTAAAATTTTGGAACCTTCCCAGGCGGTGGAAAATTGCCTATATAAGGAAGGCTGTATTATTGTCTTAGGCAGTTCAGAATAGTTCTGGGTAGTAGATCTGGGTATTGATTCGAGGCTTTGTCCTACAGAATATTGTAAAGGAATGCCCATGTGGCTTTGCATATTGTAATTCTGAAAGTTTGTAATTCCACATTTGTGGAGATAATAAGAAGCCAATTTTCTGTTCTTGCATATTATTGTTGTTGTTTCTCTATTTCTGTTATGTGTTTGTGGCATTAAGGGGAGCACCCTTCATCACAAGAATAGATGGCCAAGGGATTTTATATAGAGAATGGAGGCTGTAGATGGGATCAATGAGGCCATCACAATTATTTTTCCCCTAGTTTTATGTGAGTGATATCTTGTTTACCTTCCTTTTGGAGGCTAAACCCCTTAGACAAGCAAGGGGTAGGTACTTTGAAATATGTCCATGGGTTATTAGGAAGTTCTTTGAGATAATCATTTCTAATTTGATTTTATGGTAATCAAGATATTTATCTTCCTTAAAATATTTTATTTACAAGTGTTTAGTAGCATTATCATCACTCATCTTCATTAATAATTTGTGTGAGACAAATTATTTGGTACCATGTAGATTTATATTTTAAATGATTATGAGAGGATCTGATGTGGTCTGATTGTGAATGAAGTGGTAGAGTATTCTAATTGATTTCTCTCTTGATAATATCGTTGATAAGAGATAGTGATGTTTGTTAAGAGAAATATTTTCTAAAGGTACATCTACTTATATTTTTATTATTGAATGGGAAGAAATGAAATGAAAATTTAATATAACACAAGTTAAATATTACACACTTGTATAATCTTATTTTAGATGATCTGGCTAATAATTCAAAAAGTATGTTGTGTTCGTACCCTTGCACTATTATTTTGAGGGATAATTTTCTATTATAGGACTTTCTTTGTAAACATATGCTTATTTAATATTGTAGTTACATAAATTATCTAATATATGTGGGTATGTGTAAGAAGTTGGGTCCCAATTTGGGAGAAGTTTTCCCAACCTTGAGAATCCCACTAGAAACAATTACCTCTTTTGAAAAAAAAAATGGGTATCCATTTATGTTCGAATGCTTGATCTCAAATTTAAAATGGATGGCCATTTAGAAAATAATGGATATCCATTATGGTATTGTACACGAGGCGAAATGGGTACCCATTCCATAGAAGTATTTATTTAAAAATATGTTATTGAGATCATTTTCACTTGAACTTTTCTATACCTAAAGGAACCCACAGACACAACTGGTGTTCGTTCAGAAATGTCCATCCCTCCCATCAACCATCATTTTCCTTAGCTAAGTACGTCACTTTAATTTTTCTATTTTTGTTTATTTTTTCCAACTTTTCAGAAAAAAATTATGAATTGTTTTAGAGTTTGAGAAATAAATAAATTTTTTGTTTAACTATAGATATATTTTTTCTTTTTACTATTAAACTTATTTTTCTATAAGCACAAAAACCTCTTCAATCGTCACCCACTCCAAAACCCTTGAACCCTAAACCCATAAAACAATAAAGAAACAAATCCCTAAAACCCCAAAATAGTAATCTCCAAGCATATTATGTACATTCCATTCACTATAATTTCTTTACGCTTATACTCATTAAAAATGGAAATTCAAGAAAAATATTCCTGAACTCTACCAAAACAAAAATTCTACTCGTTTCATAAATGAGAGGGGGGCCACGAAGCTTCGAAAGAATTATGTAATGGAAATCGATTGGTAGAGGATAAGATGAAAGCATCTACTCATTCTGTCTTCCGTGTCTCATGACTTTGAATGCGACAAAGTCAGCCCTCGCGTTCCTTTCGTCTAAACTCACTCAGTCAACAAGCGTCAACAGATCTATAAACAAATTAAGCAAAGAAAATCGATCGCTTCTGACCATTAACAAATATCCAACCGTTTAAGCTGGTAGAACAGTTTCATAAGTAACAAATAATGTTAAGACAAAGATACTTTTGCTAGAGGATAAGAATAAAGCATCTTATACTCAGTTTGTCTTCTCTGTCTGTTGACTTTGAATAAGCCAAAGTCATTCCTTGCATTCCTAATTCATCTAAACTCAAGTCGAGGGCTCAAAAATCAGTTCACACGAAAGAGAAATAGTAGATCAACACCTCTATAAATACCATGTTACATCTTCTCATACATCACACCAAACGAAGGCAAGGCAAGCATTTCTTAAGAAAAATTGAAGTAGAGATCTGAAATCTTGAGATTAAAAAAAGCGAAGATGGTGGCAGGAAGCTACACAATTGAGGTGGAGTCTCCAGTGGAGGCAAAAAGGCTGTGGAATTCAACAAAGGACATCCACAACCACATGCCTAGGCATGTCCCAGCGCTCATTTCAGGCATCACACTTCTTGAAGGAGATGGAGGAGTTGGCACCATTCGACAAGTTAACTTCACTGAAGGTAACATTTTTTCTCATAAATACAATGTGCCCATGATTCAGTCCTTAGATATTAGATAAAACATTATTTAGATGGAATTATGAATCTATTGAAGTGTAGAGATACTAATCTATGAAATTGTTGTTGCAGCCAACAAGGAGTATAGCTGTGTGAAAGAGAAAGTGGAGTTAATCGATGAGGCCAACATGGTTTACGGTTTCAGTCATGTGGAAGGAGGGGTGGTTGGGACAAAAGTGGCGTACACAAACTTCAAGATTAAAATAACACCGAAAGGAGGGGGTGGAGCCATTTCAACCACAACCTGCAGCTATGACACACTCCCTGGTGTTCCCTACGATGAAGCCAGAGTTGAGGAGATCAAGGCTGGTAGCATTGCTTTGTTCAGGATGCTCGAGGAACCTCTTATTGCCAATCCCTCTTTATACTGCTAGAAGAATCAGAATCTCCCCTCTTTCTTAATAGTAGTAACGCCACTTTCTTAATAAATGCTTATTATTCATAATGATAAAAATACCAAGATTCTTCTCTTTCGCAGTGGTAGCAGCAGTGCCACTTAAGTCTAGTTCAATAAGAATTGTTCATATTTCAGGGCTGGGTACAACACTAAAGCTTTGATACTTTCTCACTACATACTCAGGTTTTGGCTCCCAAATTAAAAGTCTCCGCAGTTAATTACAAGGAAAAAGAGTATGTGTGTCTCGGTTGTAATAACGAGCCAAAGAGTGATGCTTTCTTAAGTATTCAGTTATGTTTCTGCAATTTTGAATATAAAAATATGGCTTGCCTTATGATATTCATATCACACCTCTTTATAGTGCTCAAGTTTGAGAAATGTAGAAAAAAGTGTTTGATTATAGTGATGAAGTTTGAGAAATGTAGAAAAAAGTGTTTGATTATATAGAACGTGAAGTAAACCAAAAAAGCAAAATAGACAAGGCACATGAACTGTTTGACAGAATGCTTTGAAGGAATGTGTTCTCACCTAATACAATTAAAAAGGCTTAAGAAACTTTCAAGCCTATGCAATTGGCTTCTGTAAAGCCAGGCTCGCCAATCTTTGCCAGCATCTTCCCAGCCTGTGCCAAATGGGGTCTTTGGACATCCGTCAAAGCATAAAGGATAGACGAAATTTGTCATATGTTGTACTTCAAATTGCATTAGCAAACAAAGCACGTAAACTCTTTGACAAAATGCCTCATGGAATATGCACAAAAAATCCCTGGTTTGAACCCACGGCAACCTTCTACAATTATGTTAATAATGTTAATAATACCGCAGCCTTGTAGTTTTAACATCATCATCGCGGTTGTCTAAAAATGGAATTCGAACGGCAGTCTACTTTTGTTGCTTCTTATGAAAATCAAGAGACAGCAACAGGAATAATATAATAAATAGCATACAAAATGTTCACAAGGGAAACTATAAAGTTCATGGACCTTCTCATTTGCTATATAGCACAATATAACAAGCCCATCAATTTTGAGTGGAGAATCACAAGAACCTTGAGTAGACAAACAAAAAACAGAGTAAAGAAAAACAAAACATAAACAAAGAACAGAGTAAACACTCTAGTATTGTTTTAAGGCTCGAGAGTAGAGTTATATATATATATATATATATATATATAATCATAGAAATGTGAATTGGGTAGTCTTTTCTCTCTCACCTGTTTGAGGTAAAGAGATTTGAAGAAATTATTACTAACTCTATCACTAACTTCAACCTAGTGGGGTGGTATTAACTAAATTTAAGCTTATGTTGGAAACTAACAACTAAGGTCTAATATTAGAGATCAAAATGATTATTTCTTGTTGAATTAAAACCTTCAACCCTCAGAAACTCTTTAGTAGTATTTCTATTGACCTATTTTTTACTATTTGTCACTTGCTTGTATCATAATATTGTGTAAAAATGACAATGCAAAAAAATATGTCATTCCAAAATTCAATCTACCTATGTAATGTTCCTATCTAGATTCACAATACTTTTGCAAAATATTTTCCAAACAACACAAATAGTAGTACTTTGAAATATATGACAGAGTCTATAATAGTCTTTGCAACTAGGAATAGCAGGTCACCTATGGATTCGTTTGATGGGTTATCGATGAATTATAAGTTGCCTTTCAAAAAATCAGCCTTGCTCAATAATGTAATATATACGATTCAACAATTAATACATTTTTAATGCCGAACCAAGATCTTTCAGATATAGGCAACTTATTGATCATACTCGATATCCAACATATAATATTTGTCCCCTCCTCAAATCAGTAATGAAAGAAGATAGCTTAACGCTATTAGATTTTTACAATTCATATAAATGCTATAATAGAACTTCTAGTTTCTAGATTCGATTGTATAAAAATTTTGATCATCAATTGCGTCATCCATCATCAAAATGCAAGAGAGCATAAGATAATAAGAAGACAACTCCCAAATTTTTATTTGGATGCATCTTTATAGCTCAATTTCTTGGAATAATTTTGGCAAGTGGTGATTCCTAAGTTGGTGTTGGATGAGAATTTTGGATCTTGTCACTATCCACTTCTTGATGTTTTTTTTCTCTATTTGGTATGTGGGGTGATCATGATGTGGCCTTTCTCCTATTTTTATTTATTTTCTAGGCATTATTTCATTTCCTTTTATGGTTATTGGTCCTAAAGAAGGATTATACAAACAAAAAAATAAGAATGAACATATTAAATGGAGTTGTACATCACATATAAGTTTAAACCTTACCCTCCTCTCCTAGATTAGAATTTCTCTTGGAAATTAGTAAGGTTTGCAGATGTAATCCTGGTGCAAACTTTCATGGCGATGCTTGAAAAAAGTGTGTGCTAATAAGTAGCGGAGGCTTGATAAGATGCTTATAATTTCACAAACCTTCATGGCAATGAATTTCTTATGAAGATGCTTGAAGTTGTTCTTGATGTTCTCTTACCTTTGGATATAGGATAGGAAGAACATGAATGACTTCACAAATGCTTACATCTAGACATTTCTCCTTTTATTCCATGTTTGATGCTTGATTGAATGAATTATTTGATTTTATCCTTAAATGCTTGAGAGATCCTAAATTTTCTCGATTGCTTGTGATTCTTTGTTTCAAGTTGACAAGAGATATATGCCAAAATGAGGGAGGTAACATTGTTTATATACCTCTTGTAGCCATTTCGGCGCTCAAAACTTGAAGGAGGCCAACATGGATTTGGGAATCCCACTAAAATCAAAAGACCATTGTGCAATTCAAATTTGGACCCATGTTTTTGGGCCAAGGGTAACCCAACTCACCCATAACCCACCCATATGCCCTATATTTCTCAATATAGGCTCATATTTGGGTTGTGGGTTTAATTTGATATACGGATTATGAAAATATGGACAAAATCAAGGCTGCATTAAATAACAGGCATGCAAGCCTTAGACACTAAAATGGGGCCTTACTAAGGAACACAAATAGGGATACAATTTAGGACACTAGAAATAGAATTTTTTGTTGGACCTTAATATTACAATGCAAGTGTACCAACACTACAGACCTAATTTTTGAGTTAGTATCTTGATGATCTAAAATAAGATTATACAAGTGTATAGTAAAATAATTTAATATTTTTCCCATTTCATCTCTTTCCATTTAATAATAGAATGTAAAATGTAGATGTAGCTTAAAAAATATTTCTCTCAATGGTCATCACTATCTCATATCACCCATATTATCAAGAAACATTTAACTTCATTAAATAAGTTACAATGTAGTCTATCACTTGGTTCCCAATTAGTCCATATTGCATCCACTTGTAGTCAAATAAAATCACCACAAATAAATCTACATGATACCAAATAATAAGGCTCACACATAGGATTTATGAAGATAAGTGGTGATAATGAAACTCTAAGAATCGGGTAAAATTAAAAATATGTGTCGTAGTAGAGGACAATTGACAAGTTCCGACCGAAGGTACTTTCAGTTGGACATGGTTTGGTCGGACACTATACGGCCGAACATCCATGGCACATACGTAGTGCCATGTGGCGTCCACATGGCAGACAGGTTTCAATCGAAACTAATATGACCTAATGAGGAAATTGAGTAAATATAAGTTAAATATGTTAGATCAATCAAGAATTGGTGCATATATATGCAAGGGGTTTTGGTCAACCCAGGTGCAGCCAAACTAGGTCCGATCGAAACTACTTATGTCGCATCCCATGTGGCAGCCATATAAGCAAAATTTGCAGAATTATAGAATTTCTCACTTTTGTAGCTAATTTCTCCATCAAAAATCAACTTTATTTAAAAAATAAAAATACCCTTTTGTAGAGCTTGGAGTCAAGTTTATTGTCATATAAGTTTTATAGTGGTTTCATTAGATCTAATATATTATAATTTCAAAATACTCCAAGTAGGTATTTTAACATTTGAGAAGATGTTGCTTCGAAAAAAGAAAAGCTTAGAGAATCTCCAAACATTTGGGTGTAGCTCCATAGTGTTCTGCAAGTTTATTTGTAATCAATAGTTATGGTTATTTTTGAGTTTGATTATTTTGTAATAGTCTATTTCTAGTTTTAAAAGAAAGAAAGAAAAGAAATTACGCATATCTCTAGATCTATGTTTTGTCTCTCCATTTTATTTTTTATTTCATTGTGCTTTACTAATGATTGGTAAATTAAAGTTTCAATTTCTGATTCTCTGCCCTAATTGGGGATTTTAGATTTCTTTACATGGCAACAAAGCTCTTTTTTGAGAATATTTAAAATCCTACAATGGGTATCAAACCATTGTATTTTCATATTTTAGGGATTTTAAATTCCTTCATTTGGTATCAAATCCATTTGGCCCTAAATCCTTGTGATTTTATGATGCAAGGGCATCAACCGGGCTATATGGGATAAATTTTGAATATGTGGAATTTTGGCTCACTAAGTTGTTTTTATCACCAGAGGGACAAGATTTTGAATAGTTATTAAGGAAGATCAATTGCCTTCAGCAAGGCAAGATGTGTAGTTGAAGATAATTAGGATTGATAGTTATAGAGAGTGAAATCAAGTAGCTTGGGGAGAAGATGAAGAGGATAGAGTTTGTAGAATGGTTGGAATCGGTTGTGGATGATGGTGAAAGAAAGGAAAGAGGAAATATCAATCAATGGAATTGGAGCAGATGGTGAGAGGACAAATAGAGAAATAAAGGGAGGGAAAACTATGACAAAGAAAGTTACAAGGAGTTAAAAATGAAATGGTGGAGAGACCATGGAATCAAAAAGTGAAGGAGAGAGTAAGGATCGTGAAGACCAAACAAAAGATAGAGAAATAAAACCAAGGAAGAAGTCATTAACAACTTGTTGTTTATGAAAAACATAGAAGATGAATATAAAAGATAATTCATTAGCCTTTCTAGGATACTGCACAATAAAATAAATCATTTTGAAATCAATTCACACACACTTTTTCATTCATCATTTCCAAAAATTATGTCAATATTTTTTGTAGGCTCTATCAATTATGTACTTGGCTCCCAATATAGCTCCCCCTTCAAGAAGGAAAATTACTTCATAACCTCAAAAATCAACAACAAAGAGATGACATGTATAACCTCATTGCTACTATTTGTAACCAAATTGTGTATAAAACAAAATTTTCAAATATATATGTATGTCCTATAGTTTATAAATTTGTCCATATTTTAAAATTTAAGTAAGGGAAGTATCATTGAATGCAATTTCTTTGAAATGTGACCCCATTATATGTCTAGGAATTAGAGAGGTTGTGTATCCTTTTCTAATACCTCGCCAGGGAACCCAGGAGAACTTAACCTAAGCATGCAACTAAGTTTGCAGAAAGTTTTTTTTTTAAGTGTTAACAATCAACAACATCAAAGTTTTACAAAGTGGAAGCAAAGCTTAGCAATAAACAACTTTCATAGGTTACAACTCTCAAGGGTTCCTTGACATAGATTACAAAATAAATATTTAATTAATTTAGATAAGATACAAATATGAATCCCAAGACTACAACTGAATGATAAATACACCATCATAAATAAAGGGTAACATAAATACAATTGGTGCCATAAGGTAACCATAATAATCTACATCCACTGCACATGTTGCAAGGTATGTATTACAATAACTGAAAAGAAGTGCAACATGATATCCCTAAATATCTGATACAATGATACAATGCCACAAGAAGAAGAAGAACAAGTACACATCCTCATAAATGAAGATCAAGAAAGAGAAACTGCCACAAGGATCATCCAACCTCGGTGCACGAACGTCAGAATCTCAAATGGTAAAAGAATCACTACCACCTGACCTCATGAACCTAAACAAGCCACTCCCACCCTATTGAGGAGATAACATCAGATCCCACTTGGATATCAAACAACAACAACAACCAAGGAAGAGGTCCTGAAAGCTTCTAACTCAAAGGTACAAAAAGTGCAACAAGGTATAACATACTCTACCAGAGGCAACCAATACACATACGAAACCTAAGATGTATATAGGAAGTGTCATCACACAAGCCAACTCTAAGGTTATCCCGGTAGTCTCTTCAAACCCCGACGCCCTAGTGACTCTATGTGGTCTTAGTAACCTCTCGTGTAGACAAGGTACTACCTATGCCACATCCAGTCCATAAAGGTGGCAAGCATCATTTCACTCCCATCCTAGTCAAACTCAATCGGAAACTCAGGCATGGGCGAGGCTCATAATATCTTATTAGGTTCATTTTAAATTCCCAATGTTTATTAATTATCACTTATTAAACTACTTGTAATGGGATCTCCTGGTAGCCTCTTCTGGGCCCCGGCACCAATTACAAGCCACTTCCTGATATACACTTAGATGACCTACCCTAGGGTTTCACAAGATCAAAAAGAACATTGAGTTATCACAACTCATGAATCTCTACAACTAGATTCAACATGCAAGACCAGGAACCACTAGGATCAAACCCACCTAGGGTTGGAACATCTCATGCAACCTAACAACGTATGCAAGGAAAACAAACATGACAAAAAGATATCCAAAACCAGCCTCTGGATTATATCCCCAAAAGATAACTACAACCCCTGAAAAGCAATTCAATAAAATCTGCCCAAGGCATCTAAATTCTTCACAATGAACCATGCTTGCTAGAGATTGCATCACTTAATTACACAAGAATATACAATCCAAAATTGACAAAAGATCTTATTTCAACCTAATACTTAAATCAGATATAATCAATCAAAAAGCATTACGAAACTCATCTAGCTTTCAAATGCATCCCTAAAACATAATTTATCCAATTAGATTTATAATCAAATTAAGAAAATAAATTAATAATCCAATTTAATACAATCAGTGTATAACCTAAAATCCATAATAACAATAATCCTTATTATAAGCATTTATAATAAATAAAAAAATAAGTTGAAGTTAGATTAAACTAATTTCCTTCAATAAATTCATAAACACATAATTCAAATATTAAAATAACTAATTTTAATAAAAAGAATTAATGTTTTAAAAATAAAATAAAATTATCTAACTTACCAAACGAATTTATTTTAATAATAAATAAATTCAAAAAGAAAATTAATACACAAAACTAATTAATATCTAATATTAATTAAGAATTTACCAATTTAATAAAATAAAATTTAAAAAGGAACTTATTGCAAAAAAAAATTTAAAAGGGTGTTTGTTTTAATTTACGGGGACCGCACCACACCATGCAACAGTACCCCTGCAGGTACTGCCACACGACAGCCCTCTACAGGACTGTCATGCAACAGTACCCTTGGGTACTACCACACGACATCCTTTGGGCACCGTGTGCAGTCGTTTGGGGGGGAGTTAATAGCCCCTCCAAACTTTAATAAATAAATTTGTTTTTTTTTTTTGTTTTAAAAACTTTATCAAATAATCTTTATATATATATTATCAAAAATACCATATTTTGATAAATATATATTATTTTACTTTAAAAAGAAAACCATTTCAATACCAAAGCTAGTATTATATATATATATATATATATATATATATATATATATATATATATATATATATATATATATATATATATAAACACAAATAAAAACCACAAATACAAATATTCCATTAACATGAATATTATCTCTACTAGTTTCTCAACAAGATCAAAACCCTAATCCATCTGGGTTTTCTATCAATTCTTCTACAGATTTCGCAAAAACCTTCATTTCTTTCATAATAGATAGGCAAAAATATCCAAATCGAATTGCATGAAATTTCACATCTTTTAAAGAAATTTGACAAGTAATAAATAACCCAAAACTCCTCATACATCCAAAACCAGCAGGCACGAAGAAGACAGTCTCTACAAATTCTTACAGGAATTCCAAAAAAGAATAACCATAATAAAATCAAAACCTACCTCAAATCAATTACAAAGATTCGACGATGTCCAGAATGAAGAAATAAAACCCAAGCTTTTCGAAGAATTGTCTCCAAACCTGTCTCCCAATTCCTCCTTCAAAACTGTGTAATTGAATAATGGCTAAACCCTCAACACATAAAGGAAACTCCTTTCACATGCAAGAGTTCAAACTCGACTCCAAGAGAGCTTTGCATGAAAATAAAATCTAGTTTACAGTTTTGTTTCAGTTGAACTAGAGTCTCCTCTCCACTTCGACTTTTGTTGAAAAGCACTTAATCAAACTTTAACTAATATTATTAATTCAATTTCATTCAATTATGAATGTGCAACTTAATGCATTTAAATAATTGAAAAAAAAGAACATTTAGTTTTTACCACATGCTAAATTAATCTTTAATTTAATAAATATATTTTAATTGAACAAAGGTTAAATTTATGATTAAATATTTCTAAGGTGAAGTTATTTAATTAATTCTCATTAATTAAATATTTCAACCACACCCAATAATTGCATATAATTAATTTATTGCATCCACTATACAATGAAATTAATAATTAAACTAAATAATTACATCTATTTAATTACCAATTAAATAATATCTCACAGCTAAAAATAGAATGATCTAAAAAGAGAAATCACACCAAATGCCCCAAATCAAAGAATCAAAAAGACCTAAGGACCCACATTCATACTCAAGACATAGGTATAAACTCTTGCCAATTGGACGAGTTTAGAAGGGTGGAAACACAGAATCTTGTCCCCTACTTTAGGACAATGTTTGGCTTAGGTTAGGATTTGGAACTGAATATTATCTCCCCTCTTTTACCATTGAGATTAGCGATAGGGCATGCTCATCCTAAAAATTTAGGGAAGTCGATGCTCAGTACCTACAAACCTGCATAAGAGACAAGCATGTGCATATATGTATAGAGATATAACAAACAATGGTGGGGATCGACCGATCGTGTGGATCTCACAAGCAAGTAACTATGACTCCGTCCCTCAACCACATCAAGCACATCAAACAGAAATATAAAACAAACACATCAACCATACACATGCAAGTATGGGGTTAGTAAAATCATAAGCATCAACAAATTCATATAATCTATCATCCTAGATTAATTACAACATTTATAAAATTGGACTAGGGGTGAGGTACTACACCTTTTCTCTATAATTTTTATAGGCTTTGTCTTGGTGATTGAGACATGCAATAACACTAGGCACCTAATACAAAATTAAGATTAGAGGGTTATAACTTCCAAAATCACCTTGGTATTTAGGATGTAGGAGCATTGGCCTAATTGAAGTGATCATAGTTTAAACAATTTGTTTACATGGGAAAATTATATTTTTTCCTTGAAGATTTCTGAAAATTATTATTGAAAATTTGTTATTGACAAGAAGCACTAGTTGTGAATAGCTTATATTAGCATATATTTCATTGGATGTAGTTGTGATCAAGCTTTTAGATTTTGGAGGGTACCTTTAATGCACCACTTGGTTTGCATTATTGAATTGCTATGTTGTGTCAACATTTTTAGGTAATTTAGAAAGCCATCTTTTCAATGCTATTTCTTGGTACTTCATTCTACGTGTTAATGCATTACACATTTTTACTTCTAATCACTAAAAAAGCTTCCATTCTATCTCACTTTTTTCATTTACTGTATATATATGTATACATGTCTATATATATTTATAGATATAGATATAGAAAAGTCTTTATTAATTTTGTTGACTTAGCGCTATTTATTCTATAATTTTTATAGGTTTTGTCTTGGTGATAGAGACATGAAATAATACTAGGTACCTCCTACAGACCTAAGAATAGATGATTCTGACTCCCAAAATCACCTTGGTATTCAGGATGCAAGAGCATTAACCTAATATTTTACAAGTACTTTTAGTTTGAAGAATTTGTTTACATCTAGACAAAGTATATTTTTTCCTTCAAGATTTGTAAAAGGTTTTATTTAAAATCTATTATTGACAAGAAGCACTAGCTAAGAATGGCTCATTTTAGTACAAATTTTATTGAATGAAACTATAATCGAGCTTTCAAATTTAGGTAGGTAGCTTAAAGGTACCCCTTAGTTTGCATTGTTAAGTAACTAGCTTACGTCAATGCAAAGGTAATTTACAAAGCCATCTTAGTAATATTACTTCTCAGTACTTCATTCTATATGTGTTAAAATGTATTACACATTTTTTACTTCTTCTAATCGCCAAGAAAGCTTTCATTGTATCACAATTTATGTATTTACACATTCCTAGTATACTGATAATATTCTTGCAAGAGAATCAAATTGCTTAATAGCTTTCAGGCATAGTTGTAGAAAGTTGATGTGCCTAATGCTAAGGTAACTATTTTATTTAATTGTTCATTCAACTTAATTCAATATAGTTTAGATATAGGTCACATCATTGTTAACCAAATTTCGTAACACTATCACACAACGAACCACAGTCTTAACAAACAACACATTTGGCCTTTTCAAGAGAAAAACCAAAAGATTATAAATAATAAGGTATGACATTGAAAAATATGTGTTTTCTAACTATATTTATTTTACATGTTTCTTCCTCTGTGAAAACATGTCTTTAGGCTCATTACTTTTGTTTCTTGGTATAGGTATCTTGTCAGAAACCTTCAAAATGTTGCATTCATAGATCATGCCTTGGCAAAATAGCTAAACATCAATGCAGCTTGAAAAAAATGAATATAGCTATCTATTTTTTTTCATCACCTTTTGGTTTAAAATACCATATTGCAAGTCAAGTAAAAAATGAAAAAAAATTACATGTGATTTTTCTAAATTTAGGTAACTACTCTCAAACTAATATAACTTAGAGGTTTGCAAACACTATTGAAACTAATCAATAAAATTATTCAATTTCTTTAATACTTTATATTGTGTTCTTTCATGCCAACAAATGTTTCTAGACATCTCAAAGAAACATAATAAATATATGCTTGAGCTATTCATTGCATAATGAAGGCTTCAAATTTGTAGTGAAAGCTTCAAATATCATGATATAATTCTAAATCACTTGGAATGATGCACTGCTCAATTTACACAAATCAAGGAGATCAGTTGATCTATGAGTAATAGATATTTAAAAGTTTTGGTTATGGATTTGCACTATGATTATATATTTAACATCAAGTTATCATTATCAAATTTCTAAGTGAAGTCAAAATTTATTAATGAACTTTTGTACACTCTTCCTTATGTTTACTCCATAACCTTAATCTAGCATTATATCATTTTTTGAAGGGAATCACCTACCCCATTCTAAGATGGTTAATTTTAGTGTTAAACTATATTTTTATGGTAATAAATCATAGCTATAATTGCTTGTCTTTAAGGCTTGAATTTGAATTTTTTTCGAATCACTCACCAATGTTTGACAAACCTAATGTATCTCAAGGATGTGAATTAAAACCTAAAAATGTAATGAAAATAACAACATATAATTTTTGGTGATGGTAGGTAATTTAGATGAAGATATCATAATCCTCATATAGTATTAATGAGTATTAAAATATTGTTTTGCACGGGGGTGACCCCACTGATGAACTACAACTAATTTGAATACATTGTATAACTTGAAGATCTGTGATTTAATATCACTGAGTTGCTGATTAGATATGTAAGATGATTAAATCAATATGTTGTCATTGATGTCAACTAGTTTTGACAATACTTATCTTGTAAGTTAATACCCAAACATTTGTAGAAGAATAAGAAAAGAGATGAAGAACAGATATATCTACATAAGGAAGATGGATATGACAGATAAGGATAAGGAATACATTGGGTAACTTATGAATGAATCTATGACCTTATGTTATTGACTTGATTATGTTGCATTCATCTATGATGAAGGATAGAGAAAAATGCACAAAGTAGTGTTGTCGGTTAAAGAACCATTTCAATATACACCGACGTAGTGTAGTGTATACCGAGCACGGTATAAACTGAGCTTGTGTTCACTGACACATTTCTTTGTTAACCGAGTAGAAGAAAAGAACTAAATGACTAGTTTAGCCAATGGAAGTTGATGAGCTATAAAGTACCTCAAAATCAGAGATGAAGATAATGTTTGTTACGAAGATCAGCGGCTAACATAATTTGAAGAAGATTTAAGGGATTGAAACAAAACATTTACTGAAACATCAGCCGAGGAAGGTTTAAGCGGCAAAATCAACAAAGGAGATTAAGCGGAAAAATCTGATGGATGGAATTAAAACGGTTTACTCGTCTATTTAAGAGACTAGGATTTCATGATGAAATCATGCCGAAAGAAGGAGACCGCAGTGATATCGCATGAACAAGTTTCATGCATGCCTGATTAGACTGGTTAAGAAGAACCAAACTACAGAGATTACCGAGCGTCAAAAAGCTATTACTGAGCAATAGTAAGTTACTGAATATTGATTGAAATAGAATTGATATATTGATTAGAGGATTTGAATGAGCTTAACATGGATCTGATAATCTGTAATTGAATTTGTGTTGTAATCAGATCAACTGCTGTTACATTTTAACCATTGTAAACAGAGAAATCTCTTAACAGAGTGGACTAGAAAGTCTTGTAATGTCATTCATAGAGTGTACATTTGTTATCCTGTCAACCCCATAGTGAATGCTAGTTGGACGATAACGGTTGGTCTAAAATCCTCTAACAAGGTCACACCTCACAGTGTGTTTGTAACCTTTAACAAGGTTGGGTCTTCACTGACCTCACTTTAGAAGAGTGAACAATTTTTGGGTTGCCAGTCCCAGGTGGTTTTTCCCTTCACAGGGTTTCCACGTTAAATCTCTTGTGTTATTGTTGATTGTGATGATTGTTTGTTATCATAATTTACATGTTGCATATTGGATTTGATCGGTAATCATTATATGTTATATACTGGTAATTGGTAAAAGCATAGATAGAATACTATTTTAGTTTACCGAGCTGCAGAAGTTTTAGTAAATTGTTTTTGGATATACATTTTGTGATTGGGACTGTGGATAACTAATTCCACACCCCCCCCCCCCCCTCTTATTTATTCTAACAATTGGTATCCGAGCATTGGTTCCTTGGAATAGATTTTTAAGGACTTCAGCACAAAGATCTCAAAATGTATAAGAGGGAAGTGCCAAAGCTAAACAAGGATAACTTCATAGTATGGAAAAGCCGAATGAAGTTGCATGTATCTGGAATTGGAAATTCTTCCCTGACACTAATGGAGGATGGCTAAATTGCACCACCCACTAGTCCCTTGACCCTTGATCAACTAAGAGACAGGCATGAACATAATGTTACTATGATGGAGATTGTTGCTGCCTGTACCGATGTCGAATTTGAAGATATTAAAAATTTCACTACTGCTAAAGGTATGTGGGATAAACTTTCTCAAGTTTATAGTGGTGATGTGAATGTCAAAAGAGCCAGAGCTAAAAGCCTAAGGGGTAGATTCAATGATATGAAGATGAAGGAAGGTGAAAATATTGTGTAGTACACAAATAGACTAAAAGAGGTAGTACATGCTATTAGAGCATCTGATGGTGTTATTGATGAAGAGACAGTGGTAAGAAAAGTACTTAGAACCTTATTGTTAGTTTATGCAATCAGAATAACTGCAATTCATGAAACAAATTATGCATCTGGTAACAACCTTACTCTTGATAATCTGATTGGTAAGCTTACAACCTTTGAACTAAATAACTTTGACAATAGTGTTGTACCGTCTGTTGAATCTACTTTTATGTCTTCTCTGAAGATTGGTAAGTCTAGTAGCAGAAATAAGAATGATGATAGTGATAGCAATACTAATGATGAGCTTGATGAACTTGAAGCTCTTATGGCCAGAAGGTTACCTAAAGGTAAAGGAAGGTATAGAGGTAAATTACCTTTAGCATGTTTTAATTGTAAAGAGGTTGGTCATATTGCTGCTAGATGTCCACACAGGAAAGATGATGATAGAAACAAAGACCGATCTTATGAAGGAAGCTATGGGAGAAGAGGCAATAGAAGTTACCGACACTACAACAGAGACAACTGAGACAATAATGATAAAGGCGAGAAGATGTGCTACATTGCAGAAGAAGATGTCACCGATACCAACACTGATGAAGATGTGGAGGTACTATTTGTTGCAATGAAGGATGAATCAGAGGAAGATGAAAGAAATGGGAAGTTTGAATCAAAAGGTGATGAAGGGATATTTCTAGGATATTCCACTAAAAGTAAAGCATACAAGTGTCTTAACAAAGTAATTAATAAAATGATTGAAAGTACTAATGTTCGAGTTGATGAGTTTGATGATAAGAATACAAAGAAAAGCACAAAGGAACCAGAAGACTATGGTAGATTCAGTTACATTGAACAACCAGAGTACCTACCGACGCAGTAGACAGTGACAACCGGTCCGCAGGAAAACAATATCGAGGAATGGGAAAAAGAAATCGACAAGCAAGAAGCACCCACCGAGAAAGCAAATGAACCTACACAGGATGAACAAGAAAGAAGAGATAGGATATTGGCAAGATTTGTCAGAAGACATCATCCTGAGACACAAATCATTGGAAACAGACAAGTTGGCATGCAAACAATGAGTAAAGCAAGACAAGGTACATGTCTAGTTAGTGATTATGAACCGAAGAATGTAAAAGTTGCATTAGAAAATGATGAATGTGTTAATGCAATGAAAGAGGAAATAGAATAGATAGAGAAGAACAAAACTTGGAGTTTAGTACCCAGACCTAAGGACAAGAATGTTATCAGTACTAAGTGGATATTCAGAAACAAGCTTAATGAGAATGGAGAGGTAACAAGGAACAAAGCTAGGTTAGTATGCAAGGGATATGCATAGGAGGAAGGAATAGATTATGGTGAGACTTTTGCACCTGTTGCTAGATTAGAAGGAGTCAGAATGTTACTTGCATATCCTGCACACAAAAAGTTCAAAGTTTACCAAATGGATGTTAAATCATCTTTTCTGAATGGGATACTTGAAGAAGAAGTCTACATAGAACAACCTAAAGGGTTCGTTGATCCAGAAAACAAAGATACAGTATGTAGATTACATAAAGCTTTATATGGTTTGAAGCAAGCATCGAGAGCCTGGTATGAGAGGCTGCATAACTATTTGTTGAGTATTGGATTTGTTAAAACAAGTGAGAACAGTAATCTGTAGATGAAAGGAAATTCTGATGATACTATCCTGATTGTTGAGATATTTGTGGGTGACATAATATTTGGAGGACAAGATCAAATTTGTAAGTCATTTATTGATGAAATGAAAAGTGAATTTGAAATGTCTATGTTTGGAGAGATTAAGTTCCTTCTAGGCTTACAAGTGATTCAGCAGAATGATGGTATATTCATCACACAATCTAAATATATAAAGGAAGTCTTGAAGACATTTGGCATGGAAGATGCTAAACCTATGGGAACACCGATGGCTACTAGATGTAAACTAACTAAAGAAGATGGAACTACTAAGGTAAATCAGACACTGTACCAATCCATGATTGGTATGTTAATGTATGTAGTTCATAGTAGACCTGATATAGAACATGTTGTTGGAATAGTTGCTAGATTTTATGCAAACCCTAGAGAGTCACACATGGTTTCTACAAAGATAATCTTAAGATACCTAAATAAAACTGAAGCTTATGGACTGTGGTATCCTAAGAAAGGCAAGTTTGAACTGAAGGTATACACCAATGCTAATTGGGCTGGAAATGTGGATGATAGAAAGAGTACCACTAGAGGAGAATTCTTCTTTGGTGAAAGACTTGTTACATGTACAAGTAAGAAATAGGCTTGCATTTCTTAGTCTACAACTGAAGCAAAGTATGTTGTTGCTGCTAGTAACTGTTCAAATATTGCATATATCAAGCAAGTGTTAGAAGGTATGAATGAGGTAATCATTGAGTCGGTGATTATATATTGTGATAACACTAGTGCTATTAATATTTCAAAGAATTTGGTGATGCACTCTAAAACAAAGCATATATCAATTAAGTATCACTACTTAAGGGAACAAGTACAGGAGAAGCAAGTTAAGCTAGAATTTGTTACATCAAAAGAACAAATTGCTGATGTATTTACAAAGCCTCTACCAAAGGATACATATGAATACTTGAGGACTAGACTTGGGGTCTTTCCCCTGTCTATCGGTCACTAAGGTGATCTGGAGGTTGCATCAGCCTAATCTTATCAGAAGATCATACATGTTGATGCAGCAGAGTTCACACTTTGGATTTCTATCTAAGGTTGTGAAAGTTTGAAGTACTGGAACAGATTTGCATAACAGTATACCGAGATACAGATTATGCACTGAACAACAAAGAGTTACATGGCTACTATAGAGTTATATATTTTATTGCTCTTTGGCATTGCTTTCAAAGGGAGAGAGATACAAAAAAGGGAGAGTATTGAAGATCAGTTACTAAGAACAAAAACCTGCAAGCTGAAAAGATCATATCTGCAGAAGTCAGTCTGCACTTGCAAATGCTTTTATGTAACATAGTGATTAAACATATTAAGATAGGGAGAGATTGTACCATTACAAAATTTGTTGACAGAGTTGTAGAATACATGTTTGGTATGTGTATGGCATATTTCATATTGCTTGTGTTGCCATCAATGCCAAAGGGATAGATTGATGAACTACAATTGATTTGAATACATTGTATAACTTGAAGATTTGTGATTTAAGATCACTGAGTTTCTAATTAGATATGTAAGATGATTAAATTAGTAATATTTTTTCATTGATGTCAACTAGTTTTGACAGTACTTATCTTGTAAGTTACTATACCCAAACATCTGTAGAAGAAGAAGAAAAGAGATGAAGAACAGATATATCTACAAGAGGAAGATGGATATGATAGATAAGGATAAGGAATACATTAGGTAACTTATGAATGATTCTATGACCTTATGTTATTGACTTGATTATGTTGCATTCATCTATGATGAAGTATAGAGCAAAATGCACAAAGCAGTGTTGTCGGTTAAAGAACCATTTCAATATACACCGACGCAATGTAGTGTATATCCAGCACAGTATAAATCGAGCTTGTGTTCATCAACACATTTCTTTGTTAACTGAGCAGAAGAAAATAACTAAATGACTAGTTTAGCCGATGGAAGTTGATGAGCTATAAAGTACCTCGAAATCAGAGATGAAGATAATGTTTTTTACTAAGATTGACGGCTAACATAATTTGAAGAATATTTAAGGGATTGAAACAAAATGTGTTATTGACACATCAGTTGAGGAAGGTTTAAGCGTAAAAATTAGCAAAGGAGATTAAGCGGAAAAATCTGATGGATGGAATTAAAATGGTTTACTCGTCTATTTAAGAGACTAGGATTTCACGATGAAATCATGCCGAAAGAAGGAGACTACAGTGATATAGTGTGAACAAGCTTCATGCATGCTTGATCAAACTGGTTAAGGAGAACCAAACTGCAAAGATTACCGAGCGTCAGAAAGCTATTACCGAGCGACAGTAAGTTACTGAATATTGATTGAAACAAAATTGATATATTGATCAGAGGATTTGAATGAGCTTAACATAGATCTGATAATCTATAATTGAAGTTGTGTTGTAATCAGATCAACTGCTGTTACATTTTAACCATTGTAAACAGAGAAATCTCTTAACAAAGTGGACTAGAAAGTCTTGTAATGTCATTCATAGAGTGTACATTTGTTATCCTGTCAACACCATAGTGAATGTTGGTTGGACGATCACGGTTGGTCTAAAATCTTCTAACAAGGTCACACCTCATAGTGTGTTTGTAACCTTTAATAGGGTTGAGTCTTCACCGACCTCACTTCAGAAGAGTGAACAATTTTTGGGTTGCCGGTCCCAAGTGATTTTTCCCTTCACAAGGTTTCCACGTTAAATCTCTTGTGTTATGTGTTGATTGTGATGATTGTTTGTTATCATACTTTACCTGTTGCATATTGGATTTGATCGGTAATCATTATATGTTATATACTGGTAATCGGTAAAAGCACGGACATAATACTATTTTAGTTTACCGAGCTGCAGAATTTTTAGTAAATTGTTTTTGGATATATATTTTATGATTGGGACTGTGGATAACTGATTCACCCCCCCCCCCCCCCCCCCTCTCAGTTATTCTAACACCCACAATAGTGGGTTGCACTATTTTGAGCATCTTGATTTTTGTTGAAATTCCTTATTTTAAGGAAATTGTGATGATTTAAGCCTTGAGAGATCTCATTTGAAGAAATTAATTGAAATGGGTTAGATAAAATAATCTTATATCAAACTTTCTTTGATATAAACTCTCTGCTCCTCAATCACACCTACAATCAAATCTCGTTTGCACCTATCAAAATGCTAATGAAACATTTTGCTTTGACATTATTTTTTTGGGGATCAAATGATTCCATTTGAAAAACTCAAATTCAAGATGGTACTATTCAAAGAAATATTTCCAATGATTATTATTTTAACATATATTGAATTTGTTATGACTTTGTATCTTTAGTTTTACTAAGCATAGGTTCTACATCATATTTTAATTTTTATGCTCAATGCTTATAGAAAAATAGTAAAATAGGTAAAAAAGAATTATGAAAAACATCTATACACTAGGTATTTATGTTCTCTTTCAAACAAAAAAAGAAATAATGAATTTTGATAAATACAGAACAAGTCAGCGGTGACCAAAAACTATGTGTAAATTATAGTTAATTTAATTTCAAAACTTAATAAACTATAAAATATTCAACCAAATCAAATGAAACCAATTGGATAAACTAGATATCAGTGTTAAAAACCTAAATTCAAAAGAATTACATTTTTATCCTTTTTAAGAAAAAGTTATGCTCGACCAAATGAATGTCACTCTTTTAAAATGTTGTTTTTTGATAGAATCTACTTTTTGAAGGAAATAGAAAAATGGATACAAATCAATTCTATATATATATATAAAAACACAAAATTCTAAAAATCTCTTGTTTACATAATCTTCAAATTCCTAATGGTTTTGCAGCAATAGGTGTCTGAATGGGAAGATTTTTTTCAGAATGTTCATTTCATTGTAAAAGTTGGCAAAAAGGTGTAACCCACTATTGTGGGACTACCCATGGATACAATGCCCTTGCAAAAATTAAATGTGATATATGTGTTTATTGCATGGAGGTCATGAACAAAGAATGATTGGATGAATAATTCCTCCAACTTCCTTTAATATAAATTTATATGTGCAATTCTACCTACTGTTAGCCAAGTCTTTTAATTATGTGAGTAATTTCGTATTGATAATAAAAAAAATGGATAATTCTTATTTGAATAACCTATAACACATAACTTAAAGAGATCAATTGACCTAATTATTAGATGATTTTTTTTTTTGCTATGGTTCTACACTTTGATTTGTATCATTAAGAGCTCTATCACTATCATATTGTTAACTTAAAATATATTTCTACTTTAATCTATTGAAATTAATTTATTTTTGAGATAATAAATCTTTCTCATAAATTTAACATTCACTTTTGTTCATTTGATATTTCAATATTTATATTACTACATAAATCAAACTTGTCATGGCAATGTATTTAAGACTTGCAACTAGTAGTAGCAAGCAAGTTACCCACTTCCAAATTCTTCAAAATTATAACATCAACAAGAGATTTAATACCCCTTTTCACCTGATAAAATAATCCTCGCTCAAGAGACACATCAAAACCATTCACACATACCATGTTCCTCAACTTAACCGTGTTCTTCAAATCAAATAATAATCAACAAAATTCAATCATTCAACAACACACTAGATACATTACAAGTAAATAAGATAATCCTCTTTTTGTTTAAGAATATATAAGTAAACTATATAAGTAAATATAAATATATACATCTTTTAAAAAATTATTTATGTCCTGTGATGACTACTTCTTGAACTAGTTTCATGTTTCATTTTATACATCCTCCTCTTTTCAAGATCTTTTTCTCTTACATGCCTACTATGCAATGTTACAAACTTAAATATTCAATTATTTTGCCTACCTTCAAGATTAAACTTTACATATTTTTATTTCCCTTCAAGCACTTCGAACAAAGTACACTTAAGGTAGGGACTTGACAATATGCATCTTGTTGCTTATGGAACTTTTAAATGAAAACTAATATTGCATAAGGAAAGAGTGACCATTCAATTATGTTTTTTTATACTCTCAAAGATTATTTGAGTTCCATATAAAACTAGATTAATTATATTTCCTACTATTAAATGACAAATAGGTTTTAAAAAAACAAAATTGGTTAGATATAATAGGCGACTGACGTGATTAATTATAAAAGAGACAACAGCTAAGGTGGAGTGGGAAATACTTAACAGCTAGGTTGAATTGTAGAAAATAAAAATTTGTACATATCCATGTTTGTTCATAGCTACTCTTAGCTTATATTAATTTGACACACGTGATGTTATTATCCATAATATTTAATATGAGAATTTTATTTTTCTATTTTTATTTTATTTATTTATTATATTATATATATTTACATAACTATAAAAATTATATATGTATGTTTTAAGTTTATAATATTAAGTTATTTTTAAATATATCAATTAGTGTGTAAAATAGTTTGGATTCATCGTGATTAATTTGTCTTGATAGCTATATATGACTAGTCACTAGTACATTTGGGCCATTTTTCTGACAGACATTCATTAGCATGTCGACACTAGTTCGTCGAACTGTCGACATTGGAGGTCGTCAAAAAATTTGCATCGTAAATTTTGACGCTAGTCGCCTACGTTGAAATACTAACTCCAATATCATTGCGCAATCGATAGGATGTTGCAACCGAGGATGCTATATGACTGGCAATTATCGTGTTGGTAAAATTTTCACTATCGT
>BSBK01005206.1:0-370000 GCA_027943335.1 Chamaecyparis obtusa
CCCCGTTTTGTGGTCCGTTTTTTTGTTGTTGTTGAGAGAGATGTTGATCACTTCAGCAAAGAGAAAGTAGGGATGGCTCAAGGGAACCAACAAAGCACACCTAGAATGTAGCCCTAGATGCGAAATGCAACCTACGAGATGAGTCAAGTCATTGATCTTGTGGCTATTCATTTTTCATCATTTGAGCATTTGCAACATTGTAGGTTAGTACAACCTTCACTAGTTTGAGAGCGACCATGAATATATGAATACAACCCTAATAGCTAAGATGTAGGAAACACATGTAAGCATCAAGACATAAGTGTCAAGACAACCTGAACATAGTTTCCAATTTAATATTGTAAGATGTCATCTATATCAAGGCACAAGAAGCCAAGGATAACCAGGGGTGTCATCATAACGTGCTACACATAAGCAATAGACAAGGAGATAATTTCAATCTCACCTAAGTGTTTGAATAAATAAGTTCAAGGTGTGTACGACGTTCAAATCATGATGGAGGTTCTTACCACATACACCCTATTTATTAGACAGCTTAGGATCATTGAAATCATACCACAAGTAGAAATCAAAGAAAAAATGTTATGCCCCAAGTCATGAATCTCTAGTAAAGTAGACATCGTTGAGTGACCTTAGAAGACATAGAAAGTGAAAATCAATGATAATAGCCAACACACAAGAAAATAGTTCAGTATTTCTCAATCATTTTAGTTTTATAGGATGTAAATTATGTTGGATGTTAAGGAACACCTTTGTGTCGGTGTCAAAGTGCAAGTGTGCATTGAATAGTGAATAGTGCAAGATCCGATATGTGTTGAGAAACACAGTGATGTCTAGATTGGTAGTGTTAAGAAACATTGTAGGATTGAGGTGTTGAGAAACACCAAATAGTGTCAGTGATAAATTTCCCATTAGGAAGGACTGATAAAATGACACAAGTTAAGCTCAAGAGATTGATCAAGTGGTAAAGTGCTAACAACTCAGATAGGCTTATGATTACCCCTAGACGATAGACAAGAACCGAGGATAAAACTTAAACTACTTCCAGGGCATGATGGTACAAGGAAACAAAAAACAAGATGGATGCAAAAAGATGATGGAAGCACAAGAGCTTAGCCATGCATTGATAGATGGAGCACTGAGTACAAGTGATGCCTTTTTGCCAAGTTTTCACCACTTGGGATTATTTTATTTTTGCTACCAAGGTGCCTGTTTCTAGGTTTTCACTAAGGCATTTTTTTCTCTTTTTCTCTTTCTTTTTTTTTGGATTTTTTTATATTTGATTTTTTTGTGGATGCATCAAGGCTCATGTTTCTAGGTTTTCACTAGGATGATCATTTTTCAGGATGTTTTAACATTTTTTAGGTTTTTTTCAAGACTTATATGCTTTTTAGAATGTTTTTAGGATCATAAGTTTTTGTTTATACAAGAAGCAAAATGTCTAGCTGTAGAATCATTTTAGGTGTAGAGTGTTGAGAGGCTATCTAAGAACATCACCTTCTGGAGTAGCCACCTAATAAGATCTAGAACTAAATGTTGCAGTGATGATGAAAGGACCCAGCCAATTAGGTTCAAATTTACCTTTCTATTCTCGATGTTGTTGATTCTTTGGGTTCCCTGTCAGAACAAGATCACCAACCTAAAATTATTGATGTCAAACCTTCTTGTTGTAACCTCTAGACATTTTTTTTAATAGACCCTCAGATGGTCAAATGTTATTTTTTTGCGTTCATATAGTAACTCTAGTTCTTGAAGTTGGGAGACTCTATAATCATCATCTATAATGAGCCCATGTAGTGATATCCTAAAGTGAATGTATCTCGACTTCAATTGGTAGGATAAATTCAGAACCATTGACCAATGAGAATGTTGTAGCCCATATAGGTGTTCTAATGCCCTGTCTGTAAGCCCATAGAGCTAGATTGATTTGTAAGTGCCAATCTCATCCTAACTTGTTGACCATTTTGTGTAGTATTTTCAGGATTTTCTTGTTCAATGCTTCTACTTGTTCATTCCCCTAAGGATAGTAGATTGAGGAGGAATGGTGCATGATGTGAAATCTATCACACAACTCATCAATGTCACTATTTTTAAACTTGCCTCCATTATTTATGATAATCACAAATGGAATCTCATATCTGTAGATGATGTAATTAAGGATATACAAAGCTATTTTCTTTCCTATTGCATGGATGAGAGGAACAACCTCAACCCATTTGGTAAAATAATCAATAGTCATAATGATGAACTTGTGGTTGTTAGAAGATGAAGGATGGACATGTCCCATAAGGTCAAAAGCCCATTGTTGAAATGGATAGTGTTATAAAAGGAAGCAAGTCTCAAGCAGGAGTGTGGATTAGGTTGCCATGGAACTAACACTTCTAGCAGGTATTAGCAAATTGAATGACATATTTTTCTATGGTAGGCTAGTAATATCCCAATCTTAAGAGTTTCTTAGCTAGGGAAAGACCATTCAAGTGAGATCCACAAATACCCTCATGGACTTCTCTTAATGCTTTGTCAAATTCCTCATGTTCTAGACACCTAAGGAGATTACCATCTAGACTCCTCTTAAACAATTCATTAGCGATGAGTAAATATTGGGATGCACTTCTTATAAGGTTTCTTTTTTTCATTTGTATATAAGCCTTCAAGAATAGTTTGGTGTCGAAGGTAGTGATAGATTTGGCTATATTGGGAAGTATCAGGAGCAATGATGGTGCAGACAATCTGGGAATTAGGTGAGTTATAAGTGGGGAATGGGAGTTCTTACAATGGGAAATCATAGTGGAACTAGTGCTCTTCAAGTTGCATCATGGAGGCTAAGGTAGCCATGGCATCATTTGTCTTATTCTCTCCAAGTAGTAATTGTTGAAAAGTGATGAATACAAAGTACTTCTTAAAATCATCAACCAATCTCTTATAGGGAAAGATATTTTCATCTCTAGTTTGGTATTCATCATTAACTTGGTTGATGATCAGCTGAGAGTCACCATAAACATGAAGTTCCTTGATTTTCCTCTCAATAGAAAGTTTGATCCCATTAGCCAATCCCTCATACTCTACCACATTGTTCGTACATGGGAAGACCATTTTATATGCTTTAGGAATTTTGTAACCTTGTGGAGAGATGAAAAAAACTCCAACACCTGCACCCTATTGTGTGAATAAGCCATCAAAGTACATTTTCTAGGGATGTTGTGTCAAGTGAAAAATAGATTCATCAGGAAAATCCACCACAATAGGATGTGTATCTTGTAATGGTGTGTCCACTAGTTGATTGACCAATGCTTGCCCTTTGATTTCTTTCAAGTTAACATATGTGATGTCAAATTCACTAAATATCATCACCCATTTAGTTAACCATCTTATTAGTGTTGCCTTGTTCAATAAGTACTTGAGAGGATCAATTTTTGCAATCAATAATGTTGAGATGCCAACATATAGTGCCTAAATTTATGAGAAGAAAATACTACTGTTAGACAAGCCTTTTTAATCATTGTGTAGTTGAGCTCATAAGAGACTAGTATTTGGGTGATATAATAAATAGGTCTCTCATGTCCTTGATCATCATGTTGTGTAAGCAAGGCTCCTAAAGAAGAATCAGTAGCAGAATGTAGAGTAACACGGGTCTTCCAGGAGTAGGAGCCATTAATACTAGAGGATTGGCCAAGTATTCTTTGATTTGTTGAAAATTTTTCTTATAATCCTCATTCCATTTGAAAGTGATGCACTTGTGCAAATTTTTGGTGAAAGGTTGTGCTTTGTTAGCTAGTTGGGAGATAAGTATTCTAATGGATTGTAGTTTTCCCTGCAACATCCTCATTTGACTGATGTATCTTGGGGGTTTCATTTCCATTATAGCTTTGACTTTGGTTGGATCTACTTTGATTCCACATTTTGAGATAATGTAACCAAGTAGTTTACCAGAAGTGGCCCCAAAAGAACACTTCTTTGAATTAAGCCTTAATTTGAAGTGTTCCATTCTAGTAAAGATTTTGTCTAAGTTAACTAGGTGAATGTCCCCGGTAGCATATTTTTCCAATGTATCATTGACATACTCCTCCATACTTTTGTGCATCATATCATGAAAAATAGTTGTCATTTCCCACTGATAGGTGGCACCAATATTCTTGAGTCCAAAAGGCATGACATTCTAGCAAAAGGTTGCCAGTGCACAAGCAAATGCTTTATTTTCTTGATCTTTAGGTGTGATGCAAATTTGATTTAGCCTGATAAACCATCCATTAAGGAATACATCTGAAATCCATCAGTAATATCTAAAATCATGTCAATGTTTGGTAATGGAAAATTATCCTTAGGAAAAGCCTTTTTTAAGTCCCTGAAGTCTACGTGGATGCATATTGATTTGTTAGTCTTGGAGACAGGCACAATGCTGGAAATCCAATCAACATAGTCTATAGCCCGAATAAACGTGGCTTTCAATAGCTTCTCAAATCTACTATAACCAGTAATGTGATATGTGGATCATTTTTCTTAGCTTTTATTTGACAAGTTTGATGCCTGAAGCAATAGATAAATGATGGATGATGAGATTTGTATCCAAGCCTAGCATTTCAAAGTAGGAACATGTGAAATTAATCTTCCTTGCAGTAAGGAATTGGATAATTTTTTGTTTCTCTTCTTCAGATGTACCAGATGTATAATCTATAGATTCTCAATTGTACCCAAATTTACTTGTTGTGTAGGCTCTATAAGCACTAATGATCATTCCTGAAAATGGTTAGGGAGAATATCAAGTATCTCATCCGCGGGAACCTCGGAGAGGTGTTATCTCTATTTGAGCATTAAAGATTGTTACTAGTATCAAAGATAGTAAGTCAGTTACCTATGCTATATAGTTGGTAAAATCAAGTAATTCAAGCTACTCATGCTATCTGGTTAACTACATAAGCCTATTCACCGAGTTCTCTCAAGGCATACTGAGAATAAAAGATTTTAGTTCACACCGAGCACTAGAGCAGTGTTATCGAGCATCAGCATACACTGATACCAAGCATCAGTAAACACTAAGCAGACTAGACACCAAGCGCGAGTGTAACTACCGAGCAGTATTTACAGTGTTTACTAAGCAATATAGAAAATGACATAGTAATTAGTTTTGGCACATTTATCTATGCAAACAATTACAACGGAATCATAAAACATTTTACCAAGATTGAGGATCATTTATTGTAGATGTAATCATTAATTGTGATGATGATCTCTATGCAATTGTTGATCTAGGTTAATTTTGTACACCATAGATCTTAGGGTTCGTCCTAAGATATTGTACCTAATTTTGTTAAGCGACAAAAAGCAGTATGCTATATGTTTATATTTCATGTCATTTTGACATACGCTTGACAAGGAAGAGAACAAGTAAAGGAGATCTTGAAGCAAAAGCCTACTTTAAGATATCAGTTATTAGATAGAGAAAAGTAGAATTTAGAGATATTCATATTAAGTAGAATCAGACAAGGTTGCTAAGTAGTTTAGTGATAAGATGTACACATACAAAGGTGATATCTATTCTATACTACATTGATTTGTATCAGAAAAGGTTGAGTTGTCAATTACAGATATATCATGTTATTTTCTAATTATTGTAATAGAGTTTGGTAAAATCTCTTAATAGAGTAGAGCTAACAGTATTTTTGTAAATCTCTTAACTGAATGTACACTCAAGTAGTGTTGAAATCCTATAACTAGGTAGATCTAGTTGATCTAAATTGTTACTCCTAACAGGGCAAGATCACTAGAAGTGATCACAACTTGTTTCTTTTAACTGACATACTTTATTATTTGCAGTAGTAAATATTTGTGGGTGTCATCCCCACCACTTTTTTACCTTCTTATAAGGTTTTTTGCATTACCAAAATACTTGTGTTATGTGATTGATTTATTGTCGATTTCATGCTATTTGCTTTTACAAGTTAATTGAATGAATGATGCATACAATGGATACAATACATAGTTGAGGTTACTACTATTTGTTGATTAAGTTTTGGAAGTCAAAGTTTTTGAGGGCACTGATTAATCTCTCCCCTCTTAGTACCATATCTCTCCATTCCAACAATTGGTATCAGAGCGCAGTTCTCTTATTAGATGGTTTAACCACTGAAGAGTAAAGATCTAACCATGGAGAGGTATAAGTTGGACAAAATAATAGAGAATAAAAAGATCCAGATGCAGATGTTCATTGAGAAATATAAAAAAGCTAAGGATGCATTGAAGAAGTTATTGGTTCAAAGGAAGAACCTTGCTATGTTGGAAAATGAGACTAGTTACCATGAAGAGGAGATTGATGACTTATTTGACAACATTGGATCTAGTTCAAGAAGTATCTCTAATGGCTCTGAAAGTGCAATCTCTGATTTGTCTAAAAAGAATCTTTACTTAACTGAACAAGTGAAAGCCCTACAGATTGGTCAAGAATCATAGATGGTGAGAATGATTGATGTAATGAATAATGCTAGACAAGCTGAGCAAGAAAGGAACCTAGCTATTGAAGACAAAAGATAGATGACCAAACAACTTCAAGAAAAAGAAACTGAGATACAAAGCCTCATAGAGCATCACTTTGAAATATCCAATTAGATGATGATTGTAAACTAGGAGATCAAATGAGTAAATGGTGAGTTGTCTAGAAAACTTGAAGAAATTAGAGTACTCAAGGAAGAAAATGAGAAACTGAGAAATGAAGTAAAGACTCAATTGCAGCACAATGAAATGATGAAAATGGCTGAGAATAGTTCTAAGAAGATTGATGATTTTCTAATTAATCAAAGAAGGTTTAGAAGTAGAGTTGGAATAGGCTATACCAGCAAAGGAGAGTCATCCAAATAGGCTGAACAAGTGAACAACAATCAAAATCAGAAACCCAAGACGTTGTCATGCTATCACTGTGGAAAATTAGGACATACTTCAAATGTGTGTAGGAATAAAGCACAAGGTTAACCTCAAGTCACTCCTAAGTTTAATGTTTATTGCTATTATTGTGGAAAATTTGGACATCAAGCTTATGAATGTAGAGCCAAAATAAATAAGACCTCTAACAATCCTACCATGGAGAAACTATGTTACACTTGCAACAAACATGGACACACTTCACAAGAGTGTAAGGCAAAGATGAAACAAATTTGGACACCAAAACAAAGGAATAAACCTTATCAACTAAAGAGACAAGGTAGTGCATACACTTGGGGGATTACAACACATGGGTCAACTACACAGTATATGGAAGGTATGGACATAGTTTAGTGAATTGTATGAGGAAAAGATGGGCTGGAAAATCACAAAGCTAGATAAGAACTAGTATGGCATGTTTGTATTGTCACAAAGTCAGTCACCTAAAAAAGGATTCCATAGACCAAGAACCATAAGAAGAACATGTATTTGAGAGTGGAAACACTATTACAGATATCATGAGGATTAGAAACACTATCTGGAGAAAGGCATCAGATGAGAATGTTGAGTCAAGTAATGCAGTCGATGAAACCTCATCCATTGGATTGGGTGACATCGGTACCTACACCTAAATTCAAAATGGTATGTATAGAATTGATATTCCAAATTGATTGTATCTTACATACAATTCCTATATTTGATGGGCACATACCAAATCTGCATGAATAAAGATGCATTATGGTTTATGAATTTTGAGCTAACAAAGTCACATAGTCAGTATATGAAAGACCGAGCATAAAATTACCCATCGATAATCATTATCCAAGGTTAATCGAGTATCAGTATCAACTAAGTAGAAATTTCTATGTTAACCGAGTTGCTGATGTTTTGCGATAATTATCGAGTTGATAGTTGTTGCCATACAAGAATTAGGTCAAGCATTTATGACAAAAAAAATTTGAACAAGGAAATGAAAAAGGCTATAAATACACATAAGAGTTAGTTCATTCTTCACAAAGTGATTTCAAAGAGTGATGATTTTACAGAGAAAATTCAAGCTAAAATTTTTTAGAAGGATTCAAGATAGTTTTAGATCAAACTAAGCACATTCAATGCATTTTCCAAAAACCTAATTTGATTATAATGGCATCAAAGGAAACTAAATCCAAGATTGTGGAAGAGGAAGTGAACCTCATTGTTTTGGCTAACTGTGATGAGCCTCACTAAAAACTTCATCCAGAAGTTGCGTAAAAAATAGATTCAATGAGAGCTTTCTCAAGCATCCCACCTAGGGTTTTCTATTCGAGGATGTCAGATCCTACATTCACTACAAAATAGGGGAGATTGGTGATTTTGAGACTATTGCAACTTATCAACAACTTTGCAGCATGGATGGAAAACTAAAACCTAAATTTAAACTGGTCAAGATGACAGGACTCATGAATACCCTAAATTTCTAGAAAAGCTTTGAAATTGAATGGATTAAGGTTGTGCTTAGTCGGTATCATGATGGAATATTTTGGTTAGATGCATCAGTCAAGATAACAAAGCAAATGATTCATAAGGTTACCGAATACCCTATGGTCGAAACAGCTAAGGCATTTCGCAATGCTTCAAGGGTCGATATTGAGAAGAATACAGGTGCAACATGGGATGGCCAAGCATTGAAAATTGCTACGATCAAGGACCCAGAAGTTAAATTTGCAATGCATGCTATTAGTTGGAAGATCTTTCAGTCAAGCAAACTAAACACTATTCCATGTAGTGCTGTAGACATGGCATTTAAAATGATAAAGAAGAATCACCAGTTGGACCTTGTTGAACTACTTCTGAAGTAGTTAGAAGAAAATATGAAGACTATTCGGTAGGCAAAATCAAACACTTGTAAGTTCAGATCACTCCTGGCATGCTTATTTTTCTATATTCAATGGTTCTTTCCCTTTGTCGGTGATGTGGGTTGATCTACCAACAAACCTGTTATTGTGCAAATTTTTATACGATTCATGATTTGGGAGATAATTTGAATAAATTTATAGATGATTACTTTGAGAAATTCAAGATAAAAATGAATCTTCAAATAATTCCCAATTCATTAGTTGAGAAATATGAAATGGACATACGTTTTCTTGTGGACACCAATCACACCTTGATAAAGGCTTTGGAGCCTAGAACAAAATGGTTAGCCCCCATGGGATACAAAATGGATATTGATTTCACTTCTAAATCAATCAAGGCTCTACTGGCTACACCGAAGGACCTAAATGCAGAAAGGTTTGGAACCTATGAAGAGGCTAAGACAAGAATAAAGATTGATCTTGCCATCGGTAAAATAACTAAAAAGTCAAGAAAAATGATGAAAACATTAGTTGAGAAATTTGGAGATGAGCCAGACACATCTGACGAGTCACCGGTTGGAACTACAACAAATGGTCAGTTACTGCTAAATGACAAACCCCATGATAGTGAAGAAATCGAGTCTAACAATGGAAAAGATTCAACACCAATTTTTCCCTCTCCAACTCCAAAGAAGAAGCAATTGCCAGTGTAGTCTAGAGCACAAACAAGTTTAGCTACTGCAGCTTCATAACCTTTGAAAAAGGGAGTTGTGAAAAGCTACCACACCGACCAAGACTTATACAAAGAGAGGAACCAAGGTCACAACTGAAGCATTAAGGAAAAGGAGAAAATTAATAAGAGGAAGGGAAGACCTTGAAGATGAAGAGATGGAAACAAATGAGTTCAAGGTGGTAAGCAACAAAATCAAAACAATTGATGACATTTCTAGAGATATAATTCAAACTAGAGAACTCATAGATCCTGAACTTAGTTGGTTTGACACCATATCTACCAAGGATCAGAATAAAATAGAGGAGGCATTCATCCAGATGATGATCATCTTCAAATGAGTTCCATTGGAATTTTCCAAGCAATTTCCTAAGGCATCAGAGGAGAGAATAAATCAAAAATAGTCCTATGCATTGGACATAGAAAAGAAAATGATGGAACAATCCCTAGTGCTGATAATTCCTAATTTGATTGTTGATGAAATTGATGAATACTTGACAACTTACTCTAGGAGATTCAGAGTAAAAAGTCGAGCTTTGCAGATACTAGATGAAAATCTAGTAGACATCGATGAGTCTAGCCAACTCACTTGGACATCCATTGTTGCATCCCGAGAGCAAGCTAAAAAAGTAGAATTTCTAAACCTGTCTAAGAAGAGACAAAGATCAAAAGGTAAAGGCATCCATATTGATGATGTTGATTTAGCAAAGAAGACTGATGAGATAGCTGCATCAATTACCAAGGTGATTGATACTACACTTGAGAATATGGACATAAACATTTCACAGGATGCACTAGATCAAGTAGTGATCTAGGTTGAAGACAATAAAGAACCAGATGTACTCATTGAGGACATTACTAATGGTGATCCTGATGATAAAGATGATGATGAGGATGCGGATACTGTAGGAGACAAAAATAAAGATGAAGGTATTGTTACTAAGCCTACTATCATACAATTACTGGGTGAACTTCCTATCCTTGTAGAATCTATTGAAATCTTGACAAAGGAACAACTTGAAGGCTCTAACCCTGAGCAATCGATGGACACATTAAGGGAACAAGGAATGGGAACACCGATAGACATAAACAAGCCTGAAGAGAAAGAGGCAATTGAGGCAAAAACAAAGGGCCAAGATGACCCCAAAGTAATTGAGGCTACCCCACTGGACACAACATCAAGAGCTCCACCTCATTCAACTAACACACAAGTTCTAGAGGAGTAGAAGCAGGAAGGAAATGTGTCAACCAGGTAGGTTCCTCCAACCTATGAGGTAAAGGATATTGTATCATTTGTAAAAAGCTCACCTCAAGAGCCAAAGAAGAAGAAGAAGAAGAAGAAAGGAAGAGGGTTGGTCACATTAGATGAAGTAATTTTTATACCAGACTATGACCCCATGACCCTAAGCCTCGAGGAACTTAGAAAATATGGGGAGTTGTGTACTAGGAAAGTAACACAAGAAAAGTTAAGGATGGAAAGCAAGAGCAAGGAAATACTGGAGAATGTAAGAGATATCTTACAATAGGTTGTACCTGAGGTAAAAATTAATGAGGATACTCCCATTATGGACCAACTTTCCACACTTGCAGAAGAAATCAATGCCCCTAACTTTGAAGTTGAACAAAGAATCGAAGAAAGGGCAAAATCAAAGATTCGGGACAAACTTGAAGAAAAGATCAGCCAAGTGGAAATAAATAAGGTAAAGCTATCTGAGGTAATAATTGAAATTCAGGCTATTACTTAGTTAATAAGTCAAATTTTAATTAAGCTATGCACTATGGAAACTTTCACTACTGAGATCAGTGAAAAGATTAAACAACTAGATACTGAAATCCAAGCTAGTGCACAAGCAGCCTTAACCGAGCCTCAAGATTTTGCAAAGAATATCTTAAAAGTTCAAGAACTCAGGCGGTTAAGAATAGATCTCAGGAAATAGGAAGAAAGAATAAGTGACTAGGTCACCGAGCTTCAAACTGAATTACTTCCTTATCTGAAAATTTTTGAGAAGCACATTGTCAAAGCACAAACACTTGTCTCCACACCAGAAATCTCTATGTTGTAAAATATCTTTGACATGCATGCACAAGTCGGTCTTGAGAAAATTTCTCTCACCAACTTGAAAGAGGAATGGGAAAACCTCTTGGAGTCATTGACGAAAATCCATCAGTACATTTTTTACAAGATCTAGGTATACAATTTTGTATTTGACATTAATATCAAAAAGGGGGAAAACAATGTATATGCCAAATATGTAAATAAATGAATGCTAAGTATACTACACAATACCAGGAGCATGCACCGAAGGGGAGTAGAGTAATTTTTTTTGAAATTTTGCTAAGTTATGGTATCTATGTATATATGGAGGAGTTAGAATAATTTTGTAGACATCAGGTCTATATACATTCACAGTTTTGATACTAATGCCAAAGGGGGAGATTGTTATCTCTAATTGAGCATTAAAAAATTTCATTAGTATCAAAGACAGTCAGTCAGTTACCTATGCTATATAGTCGGTAAAATCAAGTACTTCAAGCTACTCATGCTAGTCGGTTAACTACATAAGCCTATTGACCAAGTTATCTCAAGGCATACAGAGAACAAAAAGATTTTAGTTCACATCGAGCACCAAAGTAGTGTTACCAAGCATCAGCATACACCGATACTAGGTGCCAGTAAACACCGAGAAGACTGGACACTGAGCACCAATGTAACTACCAGTTATTATTTACAGTGTTTACTGAGCAATATAGAAAATGACATAGTAATCAGTTTTGGCACATTTATCTATGCAAATGGTTACAATGAAATCATAAAACATTTTACCAAGATCGATGATCATTTATTGTAGATGCAATCATTAATTGTGATGATGATCTCTATGTAATTTTTGATCTAGGTTAATTTTGTACATCGTAGATCTTAGGGTTCATCCTAAGATATTGTAACCTAATTTTGTTAAGCGAAAAAAAGTAGTATGCTATATGTTTGTATTTCATGTCATTTTGACATAAGCTTGACAAGGAAGAGTTCAAGCAAAGGAGATCTTGAAGCAAAATCCTACTTCAAGATATCTGTTATCAGATAGAGAAAAGCAGAATTCAAAGATATTCAGATTAAGAAAAATTAGACAAGGCTACCAAGCAGTTCAGTGATAAGATCTACACATACAAAGGTGATATATAATCTATACTACATTGATATGTATCAAACAAGGTTGAGTTTTCATTTGCAAATATATCCTGTTATTTTCTAATCATTGTAATAGAGTTTGGTAAACTCTCTTAATAGAGTAGACCTAACAGTCTTTTTGTAAATCTCTTAATTGAGTGCACACTCAAGTAGTTTTATTGAAATCCTATAATTAGGTAGATCTAGATTATCTAAATTTTTACTCCTAACAGGGTAAGATCACTAGAAGTGATCACAACTTGTAGCGTTAACCAACATACTTTATTATCTTCAATAGTAAAGATTTGTGGGTGTCATCCCCACCATAGTTTTTACCTTCTTACAAGGATTTCTGCGTTACCAAAATACTTGTGTTATGTGATTGATTTATTGTTGATTTCATGCTATTTACTTTTATAAGCTAATTGAATGAATGATGCATACAATGGATACAATACATAGTTGAGGTTACTAATGTTTGCTGATTAAGTTTTGGAAGTCAAATTTTTTGAGGGCATTGATTCACCCCTCCCCTCTTAGTACCATATCTCTCCATTCCAACAAGAGGGTTTCACCATTTGATGCATCATTTATTTTTACCTTTTTAGGGTCTAACACTACCACAGAGTGGTTTTCACGATCAAACTGTTTGTTCTTTTTATTTTTATTTCTTTGACTGAGATACTTGATATCCTCCACTTTTATATCTCCACTCATTGTAATAGTGGAAGAAGGGAAAGGTTCAACAACATTTAGATAGCATACTAGTTCATGGTCATTATCAAAGGATATGAGTTAGATAAATTTAGGATTCCATTTGATTAACTCAAGATCAAGTAGGGATAAAGGCTCAATGAGTTCAAGTGAAAAGGCACTGGTATCATCCTCTTCATTCATGAATGTCCCTGAGAGGTCAAGAAAGTTATTCTCCATAGAGAATTGTCAATCACGAGTTGTCCTAGAAGCATCAAGGGAGTTTAAAGGAGTATTACATGAATCTAATTGAGATAGCCTATTCCTAGCACTAAGTCCCTCATCTTGTTCCTAAATAGTCTATTATTCTAGAAGTGTGAATAGTAACCATCTCAATCCTAGACCTTCCTAAGTTCCATGTAGCTTTCGTAGGACGAGGTCTAATATATCCATAGATTTGTTGATTAGATGGAGTGCTACCTTGATTATAAGAAGATGACCTAGGAGCCATAGGGATAATCTCCATAGGAGGATTACAAGGATTTTCATCATTCATTTGGTCTTGGGATTTGGAGCTCTCTCCTTTTTCAAAATTTGTAGCAGTGGTGTATCTATGTATGACATCAACCTAAATCTCCACTATATCATCTTATAATGAGTCCTACTCATATTCATGTGAATTTGTTTCATAATTATGGTACTATCTAATGTAGTTAGCTATGGTTATTGCAAGAGGTAGATCCTCATTATCACTTTCCTCTATCTCACGAGGTGTATTTCCAGTAGTGGGAGATTGTTCAGTAGTAGTAGTAGTAGTAGTAGTAGTCTAGAATAGGTATAAATCAAGGCATATCCAAGATATGGGAGACATCCACAAGTTGCCCCCAATTAGGATGCATATGATTAGGTTCAACAATGTTTTCAGTAGTAGGAGTTGTAGTAGTAGTACCATCAATAGTAGTAGTGATGGGCCCAGGAGATTGAGCGAGACCTTCTTGATTAAGAACATTTTCTGCTAGATCCACGGGTTCCACAACGTCATTCTCTTAAGGCACTTGAGATAGTATATAGGGCTCTCCCTGATAATATGGATTAGCAGTTTGAATATGTAAGAGCCTTTCATATTTCATTGGTTGCATTTGTGCATCTTCCTAATCTGATTTCTCATATTGGTTAAATATAGGAGTACTATTGGTGGGTTTACCAAATCTACTTTCATGGTAGCCAACACCAGTCTTGCCTTTAGGATTTCTGAATTTAGCATGTAGAGGCTCAAAGAGACCTTTTTATTTTCCAAGGGGACTTCTCCTAGCATATCCCATCTTTGGAATAAGTTGGTAACCTACACCATATTTTTTTGGTGAAATATCAACATATTTTACCTCTTGTTTAGATTCTACTCCTTTGTAAATCCATTGCAACACAATGCTCTCTTCCCTTTCTAGTTCTACTGGAACTTTAGCCTTAACCATTTTGGTTCCTTCATGTATGATAGGTGTTGTTGCAGTTGTAGAAGGAAATAATGAAGAGGGTCTACCATAAGATCTTGGGGAAACGGGAAGAGTGTCCACTTTGTATTCTCCCATACTAGTAGGTCTATCTAATATTCTTTTCACATAAACAGATAAAGTTGATTTTCCCTTTTCTTCTATTTCTTTATGGCTTGACCATTCTTTGTTGTGAGGAATCATTTTTTCTGTTTGTTTAATATTGTTGCATGTGTATGCGAAGTCGACAGGAATAGTAACCTTAATTCCTTTGTGAGGAAACTTAATACATTGATGGTATGTAGAAGGGAATTCTTTCATTTAATGGATCGATGGGCGGCCCAAAAGTATGTTATATGCCAGAGGGAGCTCCAAGACCTGAAAAATGACATCTCGCTGAATAGGACCTATCTAAATGGGCAAGACCACCATGCCTTTTGTTGAATGTTCCTCTTCATCATATGCCTTGATCATTATTTTGCATCGAGGATCAATGGAATGTTCTAAGAAACCAAGAGCTTTAACCAAATTTAGAGTGCAAATATTCAAACTTGTGCCTCCATCCATCAAAACACACATAACCCTATGCTTGTGTATGAGGACTACAATGTGGAGGGGTTGATTATGCAAATGGCTGAAAAAAATTTCATCTTCTTCTAAAAAGGTTAGATAATGAGGTGAAGCAAGATGACTGACCATGGACTAGAATTTATCAATGTCTATGTCCTTAGGAATGTTACCTATAAGAAGGGCTTGATAAACAATCTCTTTATGAGCAGGAGAGATTTTTAGCAATACAAGAATTGAAATCTAAGCTGAGCTATACTAGAGTTGGTCAACTAGATGGTAATAACAAGTCATTGATGAAGCAATAGGTTTATACACTTGTGTTGTCATTGGTTTGGAAGATGAGGAGGAGGTCTGACCAACCCCTCATAAAGTGACTTTTCCCTGAGAATGAGTTAATATGTTGGATGACTCAACCTGAGCCTTGGCTTTGATCTTGATAACATTGATGGTATGGTCAAAGGACTCAAGCATGTGAATTACATTATCGATATCAGGGTATGTGTAATCAACCTTGTTATCCTTTGTCTTAGAACACTCCCCTTTCTCATATTTGGGAAAAAAGGCTCTTTGAAATCCTTGTGATCAGTATTCATTTGTGGGAGATCAATCATAATTATTTCATTATTGATTAGATCCTAGATGAAATGTTTAAGCTTCATACAATAATTAGTCTTATGGCCTTTGTTGTGATGATAATAACAATAGTGGTTTTCATTCCACCACTTAGGCTTAATATTAGGTGTTACCATAACTGATAATAATGTGATTTATTATCTGATGGAGTTGATGATGAAGATTGACCAAGATCATAAGAATACATGATAGTAGAAAGGTTAGATCACTTATTGTCTTGCCATTTATGTCAAAAATTTGATTTCTAGTTTATATTATGTTTCCATATCATTCGGTAATGCTATAAGATGAATGAGCTAAGGAGTAGAAGAAATGAGGATTTGAGAAGTTGTAGAACTTAAATGGGCAACTGATATAGATCAGACAATGATTAGATTATGTTGATATTTTCTATCTAACATATGATTATGTTAAGTCAGTAAAGCATGGTGATGAAGATTTAACAATTTGGTAAGGTAAAGGTAAAAGAAAAGGTCACTCGGTAAAGTGAAAGGAACTCAAGATACCAAACAACAAGGAAAGGTTTAGGTACCGAGCAATATAATTGAAATTCTAAAAGAAGAACACTGAGCAAGGAAAATATATTGAATAAGGGTGGAATCAACATTTAATGATTAGCTATGATGAGCTAGATGATCATGATGATGAGAAGAGCTAGTTATAAGAGATATACAATTATAAAAATTCAAGGCGAAGATCTATAGAAAGATCTAAGAAGAAAAAATAGATGGAACAAGTTTCAAGAAAAGTTCAAGTTCCTAAGTGAGAAGAAAACATTTTATCGAGATCTAGATTCAAGGTATAATGAATTGAACGATCAAGATTGATTAAAGGAAAACATAAAAGATGAGATTAAGAGAAAAAATTATCTATATAAAGGATGATCTTATATGGAAAAATAGCTGGCTAAATGAATAGTTGAAGGGTTACCAACTATTGCAAAGAAAAAGAAACAAAGAGATTCTGAGTGGGAAAAAAAGGATTTGATGAAGTGTTGATGCTAGTGGATAATAAAGAATTGAAGAGAAGATTGAAGAGCACACAAGGATCTGATTGAGAAAAGATAGTTCTACATCTACAAGTCAATTTTATTATTGTTTCTTACTAGCATTTGTAATAGAGAGATCTCTTAACAAAGTAGACCCAACAGTCTTATTGTAAAATCCTTGAGGAATGTGACATTCTAAGGAATGTTTAAATACCTCTAATAAGTTCATTCCTAATAGGGTGAAGATCCTAATAGATCTTAGGTAAATCCCTTAACTGGGTCACACCTAACAATGTGCATTGTAATCTTTAACCATATTGACTCTTAACCGAGCGTACTTCAAAAGAGTATTTTCTTAATGGGTGATGATTCCCACAATGGTTTTTTTCAAAGTTGGGTTTCCATGTTAAATATTGATATTACATGTTGTGAATGATTTGTGTGAATGATTTACCGATTGTTATAGTTTATTTACTATTGTCGATAAATAGTGAGTTGTGTTTCTACCAAGTTGCTACCAATTTAATCAAAGAAATTTTTTTAAGGTATTGTGGGATTAGGGATTACTGATTCACCCCTCCCTCCTCTTCATAATCCAATGATTGGTATCAGAGCTAAGTACTCCAAAGAGATAATTTTAAAAGACTTGAGTAAAAAATCCAAAGATGTATAGGAAAGAAGTACCTAAGCTAAACAAGGAAATTTTCACAACATGGAAAACTAGAATGAGATTGTATCTATCTAGGATTGGAGATTCCACACTACTTATGTTGGATAATGATTACACTCCACCACCTACTAGACCTTTAATAGTTGATTAGATGAAAGAAAAATAGGAACATAACTCAGTTATGATAGAGATTGCTTCTTCCCTCTCTGATGTTGAATTCAATGATATTAAGGATTGTGTTAATTAAAAAGAAATGTGGGATAGGCTTAGACTTATCTATGAATGAGATCAACATGTACAAAAAGATAAGGTTGATAGTCTAAGAGGAAAGTATGATGAGATGAGAATGAAAGATGAAGAGAACATCACATAATACAATAGTTGAATCAAGGAAGTTATTAGTGCCATCAGAGTTGCTGGTGGATCACTGACTAATGAAGAAGTGGTAAGTAAAATATTGAGAACTCTATCTTCTAAGTATGCTATTAGAGTATGTAAAATTTAGGAATTGATATCTATACTGATCAATGTTGTTACTCTTGAAGTCATAATCGGTAAGTTGACTACAATTGAGTTAAGCAATTATAATAATAGTCTACTGACCATTGAGAGTGCCTTCAAGTCATCTGTGAGCATTGGAACATCAAGGAGAGAAAGAGAAAATCATAGTAATTCACATGGAAATGAATATGATAGTATTCTAAATGAAGAGAAAGAAGAAGAAGAATTGGAAGCATTGTTGGCCAACCGACTACCTAGAGACAAAGAAGAGTATAAAGCCAACTTACTATTGAAATGTTTCAATTGTAATAAGATTGGACATATTGCATCTAGATGTTCTGACAATGACAGGAATGATAAGAATAATAAAAGAGACAACCAACATCGAAGATTCAAAGATTTTGAGGAGAAAGGAAAGAATTCTTGTTACCTAGCAGATGAAGATGTAACTAATGATGAATTTGGTGATATCGAAGAAGGATATGAAGTTATCTTTGTTGCAGTAAAAGAAAACTCAGATAAAGAAAAGTATGAAGATGAAAAATCACTTGTGTCTCATGTAAGTAAATCAGATCCTTACATTATTGATAGTGGTTGTTTACATCATATGACTGGCAATATTGACAAGTTTGGGAACCTAGAAGAGTATGATGGAGGATTTGTTAGATTTGGCAATGATGCTCCATGTCCTGTGAAAGGTAAGGGATCCATTGTGTTAAATGAGAAGATGAAATGTAATGATGTATATTGGGTTAGATGACTAAATTACAATCTCTTGAGTGTTGCACAACTAAACAATACTGGTCACCGACTAAAATTTCGTAATAGAAAGGTTAAGATCTATGGTGTTGATGGAGATCTAATTGGAAGTGGAAGACAATCAAAAGGTAATCTATTTTATCTTGATACTGATGCAAAGAGTTTCTTATTTGTTAAAACTAAAGATGTATGGTTATGGAATAAGAGATTGTGTCATTTAAATTTTGATAACTTGATCGAAGTGAGTAAGAAGAGTAGAGTTAGAGGACTACCGAGATTAAGAAAATCTAATAAAGCTATGTGTAAAGAATGTCAAGTTGGCAAGATGACCAAGTCAAGTTTTCTAAGAAAGTCTTATTCTAAAAATAGTATTTTGGAATTGGTTCATAATGACCTTGTGGTCCTATGAAAGTTCAATGATATTATGGAGATCGATACTTTATTTTGTTTGATGATGATTATTCAAGAATGATGTCTTTTATGTTTCTTAAAGAAAAATATGATGCATTTCAAATGTTTAAGTGGTATAAGAAAAGAGTTGAAAAGGAAACAAGAAAACAACTAAAGTATTTGAGATCTGATAGAGGACATGAATTTATCTCTAATGAATTTAATGTCTTGTGTAATGAGCGTGGAATAAAAAGACAAGTGTCTACAACAAGGACTACACATCAGAGTGGGATAGCTGAGAGAAGGAATAGATCTTATTTTTATTGTGCTAAAACTTTATTTATAAACAAAAAGGTTGCACAAACATTCTAGAGAGAAGCCATAAGTACTACGGTTTATACTCTCAACTGAATATAATTGAAAAAAGGTACCAAAAAGACACTCTATGAACTATGGTTTAGACACACACCAAATGTAAGTTATTTTAAATTTTTTGGAAGTAGGTGTTATATATTGAAATATTCTATTAGATTTTCAGCCAGACCGATATGAACCCATTGATCTATTTCTTGTTGGAAGTATCCCTGATCCCACTGGTAATGAGTAGGAAATGGAAAGTTTGACTCTAAAGGAAATGAAGGAATATTTCTTGGTTACTCATCAAAGAGCAAAGCATATAAATGTTTAATCAAGGATTCTAACAAAATTAAAAATATAAGAGTTGATGAATTTGCAAAAAGGAATGAAGAGGATAGAAAAAAGGAACATGAGGATTATAGAAGATTTGTTTATGTACAAGATGGTAATTTGGTTGATACAACTGAGAAGAAACAAGAAGGAATTGATGAACAAGATGAGCCTCTACCAATAGATGAAAAAAATGATGAACATTATACTAAACCTGTATTATAAAAATATGTGAGAAGACATCACTCATCAAGAAGAATTATTTAAGACAAGAATGCAAGAGTCATGACAAGAAGTTGAAAGATAACACATGTTTGATTTATAAATTTGAGCCAAGATTAGTAAAAGATGCACTAGAGAATGAAGATTGGATGAATACAATGAAAGAATAAATAGATCAGATTGAAAAGAATAACACATAGTCACTAATACTGAGACCTAAGGATAACAATGTAATTGGAAAAAAGTGGATTTTAAGAAATAAACTCAATGAGAAAGGAGATGTGATAAGAAACAAAGAAAGATTAGTCTACAAAGGGTATACACAAGAAGAAGGTATTGATTATGGTGAAACATTTTCCCCTGTTGTTAGATTAAAAGGTATAAGAATATTGCTTGCATATGCTGCTTAGAAAGGATTCAGAGCTTATCAAATGTATGTTAAATTTGCATTTCTGAATAGAATTATTGAAGAAGAAGTCTACATTGAACAACCTAATGTATTTTTTGATAAGAACAATAAGAACATGGTATGCAAACTGCATAAAGCTTTATATGGATTGAAGAAGGCACCTCGATCATGGTATGAAAGGCTACACTCTTAATTAAGATTGTATTTGAAAGGACTAGTGATAACAACAATTTGTATTTGAAATATGATAGGTCTGATGAAATTCTAATTGTTGAAATATTTGTTGATGACATTATATTTGGTGGTAATGAGATAATGTCTAAATCATTTGCTGAGGAAATGAGAAAGGAATTTGAGATGTTAATGATAGGAGAGATTAAATTCTTTATTGGACTTCAAATTCAACAAGTTAAGGATGGGATCTACATCAATCATATATCAATGAGATCCTGAAAAAATTCAATAAAAAAGACTCTAAACCGGTTGGAACACCATGACTACTGGTTGTAAATTGTCAAAAGAAGGTGACACTAAGGAAGTGAATGAGACACTCTATTGATCTATGATTGGTAAGTTACAATATGTTGTGCATAGTAGACTAGATATTGCACATTCAGTTGGCATTATTGCAAGGTTTTCATCAAACCCCAAGGAAACACATTTTTCTATAGTTAAAAGAATATTCAAATACTTGAAAGGGACTAAATATTTTGGTCTATTATACAAAAGAAAAGGAAATTTTGATCTTAAGGTATATATACCCAAAGAAGAAAGGTGCATGAAGTAGCGATCTTTGTCTTGATTCATGATGGCTTTTATCACTTTGTGAAAGGGCTTATCTTCCTAGTACTTTTGAATCTCTTCTTGTGTGGGCTCTTCATCCTCATAGGAATCAGAGTCATGCTTTTTGTGGGCACCAGAGTCAAAGTTTTCCATGTTGAGGTAATCAAAGTTCTCAACATCACCAAAGAGTACTAACTAATAATTGGAAGCTTGATGCAAAGGTTCTTCACAAAAAGATGGCCCAACAATGTTGTAAATGGATTTCCCTAGCGGATCAGTTATAGCCTTGTAAGAATGACTATGATTTTTGACTGGCATGGAAGAGAGGTTAACAAACTGATAGTAATGAGGTAACTTAAGCTTAAACCAAGAGATCAAGGTAATGATAGTGATGTCTCAAGAATAAGTAGTTAATAATAGAGTGGCTACAATAAGGTGCAAGGTACTGAGATTTTAGGACTGAATGCCTATTGAGTGGCACTTACGACTGGGTTGATATAGCCAAGAGAAATAAGTACAAGGTTTCGAGAGTGAGGCATAAATGCCTACTAGGTGGAACTTGTGACAAAGTTTAAGCAAAGGTATAAATTTTTAAAAGGATACATGAGACAAGACTAGAGAACTTCCAAGATCTAAAAGAAAAAACAAAGAGATACCAAATCACTAATTAAAAGGTCAACCAATTAGGAATACCAATTTTCAAATGAGTAACTGTTGATTGAAAGGAGCCAAGAAGACACCTAGGTAATCAAGGTCTGAGAATCTAGGAACAAGCTATGACAATCAATCAAACATAGGATGAGCATTTTGATCAACCTATACAAATTTGGCTTCAGATCTGTAATGAGTCTATGTGTCCCTAAACCAAGTTTGAATGTTTTAAAGTAATAAAATAGTGTGATCAAGCAATAGTCTCAAACAAATCCACTAAAGGACAAAAAAATTTGGGGATACAAGCAATTGTGAAGTCTAGAAAGGTATAGTAATGTGTCAAATGTATCAAGTGTATGTTCACAATAGTCTTCATGGGTCTTTATCACATTAAATCACATAAATCACAATCTACCTAAGGTAAAAAAGGGAAGTCTTCCAACCTTTTCCCACAACTTGATTCTATTGGAACCAAAATTAAGTGGTTGAATGGCCTTTCCTAAGATAATGCAAGTTATGGATCAATTGGAAGAGAACAATGCTCGTAGCGCATGTCTTTCAATATTGCCACATTCAAGCTTTAGCATCCAAGGGAGCACATATGGTGAGTATCTTGGGTTGATCCAAGTAAGTCTACTTGGATCAATCCATGCACAAAGGAAGTCACATGGATAAAATGGTTGGCCTCTAAATCCTTATGTATCTAATAAGGGTTTTTAATCATGACTACCCTTGTAGTTCAACAAGAGAATTTAAGGCCTATAGCCCTACAAGCACTCAAAATGTATAGTCTCACAAAAAATATTGAGACATATCACCCCTATACAAGTTGAATTTACTCCCCTTATAGTCTTGTAAACAAGATTGAGACCATTAAGGTCCTACAAGCACCTAGTCAAGTGTAGTCTTGCTCAGCAAGATTGAGGCAACTAGGCCCTACGCATGAAGAATCATTGGAAGTAGAAAATAACTAAGTCTTTCCTATCTTTAGATTGAAGGAAGATTTTGATTATAGTGGGATGGAGTTAGCTGGGTTCTCTTGTTCCCCACTTGGGTCATTCCCAAAATATTTCTCTCTTGGAAGGCCCTCTAAAGGTAAATACAATAAAGTAAAATGGATAGCTAATGGAGGTAAAGATTTATGATTTTACACAAGGAAAAGAGTATACTCTCCTACCCCATAGTTTCTCCCAAACACATCAAGCACATGTTCATTCACCCAAGATGTAAGGAAACTCAGGTGCAGAAACAACTTCCTACACTAATCTCTAAAGGAAAGTCTTGTGCAAATTCTTTTAAATCCCTACAATTTCAGATTCGTTAACTACTTTAACAATGATATTGCAACCATATACCATGCATACAAAAAATAGAGAATGACACAATGATTTAACCTAGGGAAACCTTTCGGTAAAAACCCCAGCACTCCAAAACCTGCATAGTGTATTAATCAAAACTATTACAGTTTACAATACACTTGCAATGCAAGTTCTTTCAAAAGATTTTCCCCTAACCCTTGAAGACAAATCACGATAGCATAAAATGTTCCAATAATACACTTACTTCTCCTATCTTCACAACCCTAAAAACACTTATATCATGTGCTTCCTCTTTTAGGGAAACCTCCAAAGATAGTCATATTAAGGTTTTACCATTCTCTGAGAAAATAGGAACCCAAAATTTTTTTATCAGTTGCCACATGTCTTCACTTGTCATTGAATCTTCTAGATATAGCTCTTACATGTCATAGGAATCTATCATAATCATTTTAGCCATGATCTCCTTACACATAATTCAAGATGCTAACACATCAAGTGGAGTGACACATCAACATGCCAACTAGACATGTACACTCACACTTAATTACATTATTTGCAAGAAAAACATTTTACAAAAAAAATAATAAGAATAGGAATTATCCAAGGTTGAGACACCTTATTCCTAACATTATCCCACTTGTCGAACACCTTGTAAGAGCAACAGAAACATAATAGGAACTAACCGCTATAGGCCAAAAGGCCCATAGACTTCGAACACCATCTGAACTTCTCAGTGCCCACTGCTTTCATTAATGCATCTACAACATTCTTCACAGTATCTACCTTCTCCAAATTTACCTTTCCATCTTCCACCATATCTCTCACAAAGTGAAACTGCACATCAATGTGCTTCATTCTGGCATGAAAAGTAGGATTCTTCGCAAGGCAAATAGCGCTCTAACTGTCACACCAAATAGTAATATGTTCTGCATCAACACCAACATTAGAACACAATCTCCTAAGCCAAATGGCTTCCTTACAAGCATGAGTAGTAGCCATGTACTCAGCTTCTCTAGTGGACAAAGCAACCACAGGTTGTCGCTTACTCATCCAACTGATGGCACCACCAAACATACTGAACACATAAGCACTGGTGGATCTCCTACTGTCAATATCACCTGCCCAATCTGAATCCACAAACCCATGAATACAAACTAAATGCAGAGATCTAAAAGAGTTACCATGATAACATATGGAGTAATCTGATGTACCCCTCAAATATTTGAATACTTGCTTAACTGCATCCCAATGTACCTGTCCAGGGTTAGCCATAAACCAACTCAGGACTCCCACTGCTTGGGCAATGTCTGGTCTAGTACAGACCATAGCATACATAAGACTGCCAACTGCACTAGCATAAGGTACTCTACTCATGTCCTCCACCTCACTAGGAGATTTTGGACAATCATCTATAGATAACTTTGTTCCCACTGAAATAGGAACACATAATGGTCTACACTCTGCCATGCTGAACTTGTCCAACACAGACTTCACATACTTACTCTGACTCAACCAAAGTTTTCTGTTAGACCTATCTCTATTGATTTCCATACCCAAGATGTACCTTGCTACTCCAAGACCTTTCATCTCAAATTGTGCTGACAACTGACATTTAAAATCAGAAATCATACCCTTACCCTTCCCAAACAACAACATATCATCAACATATAATGCAACAATAAGAAGGTGATCATTTTCAACTCTGAAATAAACATAATGATCTGATTTTGATCTTACAAATCCAATTGAAAACACAAAGGCATCAAACTTAAGGTACCACATCTTAGGAGATTGCTTCAAACCATATAGAGATTTCTTTAATCTACAAACAAAGGATTCTTTACCTTTAACAATGTAGTGCTCAGGCTATGACATATAAATCTCTTCCTCCAAATCACCATGAAGGAAAGTTGTCTTCACATCCATCTGTCCTATCTCTAAATCATATGATGTAGTAAGAGATAACAAAAATCTAATGGATGTTAGCTTTGCAATAGGAGAGAATATTTCACCATAATCTATTCCCTCTACCTGTGAATACCCTTTTGCAACCAATCTAGCTTTGTACCTTTCAACACTACCATCTACACAAAATTTCTTCTTGAACACCCATTTACAGCCAACAGATTTTCTCCCTTTAGGAAAAGGTACAAGGTCCCAATTTTTTTTTCTCCAATGAAGCCATCTCATCATCCATAGCCTTAATCTAGGAACCTGCATCTTCCATGCCCAAAGCCTCTTTCACAGATCTAGGCTCATCAGTGTTAGTAATCAAAGCAAAAGCACAACTGGAATCTAACATAGAATAACCAAACCTTTTTGGTTGCTTTCTTTCTCTTGTGGATCTCCTCAAGGCCTGAGGTTGAGGTTGTTCTTCCTCTTCTTCTAAACTATTAGAGCTTCTAGAGCTCTCCTCATCATTAGGCCCAACATGGTCTCTCTGTTCAATCTTCTCAGGGGTAGGAGGCAACTGAACAACATCTTTTTCCTTTTCTTTTTCATTTGGTTGTAGCATAATAGGAGAAGATGTTATCTCTTTGAAAATAACATTTCTACTATACAACACCTTACTAGTCACAGGATCCCAAAGCTTGTATCCTTTCACACCAACACTGTATCCGATGAAAATACATTTGACAACTTTGTTTTCCAACTTAGATCTTTTCTCCTTTGGAACATGTGCATAAGCTTCACAACCAAAAACATGAAGATGTCTAATTGAAGGCTTCTTACCAGACCACACCTCCATGGGTGTCTTACCAATAAGAGCTGATGTAGGAGATCTGTTAACCAGATAGCAAGTAGTGGCCATAGCTTCGGCCCAAAACCTTTGTTCTAAACCAGCTCCACTAAGCATACTCCTAGCCTTCTCCATCAGTGTCATGTTCATTCTCTCTGCAACTCCATTTTTTTGTGGGGTATAAGGAGTTGTCTTATGGATCTTGATACCTTGTTCTTTACAAAAGTGTTCAAACTCTGCTGAGCAAAACTCACCACCATTGTCAGTTCTCACACACTTAATCTTCTTACTAGTTTGATTCTCTACAAGAGCTTTAAATTCCTTGAATTGACTAAAGACTTGTGTCTTACTTTTAAGAAAATAAATCCATGTCCTTCTACTGTAATCATCTATGAAAGATACAAAAAATACAGACTTGGAGATTGAAGGAACTTTTACAAGACCAAATACATCAGAATGAATAAGATCCAAAACATCAGAAGATTTGTGAGAACTAGAGTAAAACTAAACACGATTTTGTTTACCATCGACACAGTGTTCGTAGAAGTTGAACTTGAGATTTCAATCATTTAACCCCTCAAGGAGGTTTTTATTTTTCAGGGTTCTAAGACCCTTTTCACCAATGTGGCCAAATCTCATATGCCACAACATTGTCTTTTCTATAGGAAGCTTACCTTCCAAAGTGTTTTCACTGCCATCAGAACCAATAACCACAGACTTCTTCTCTGCTCATTTAGATGGTGAGGATGAAGAACTGTTACATAGAGGAATACATGCATCTAGCTAAAATAAGGTACCTCTCCTAGTACCCCTTGCAAGCACTATCAATCCTCTCATCATCTTGCATCCTTGTTTTGAAAAAACAACCTGCACACCTACATCATTCAACATACTTAAAGATAATAGGTTTTGTGCTAAACCCAGAATGTGCATAACTCTGTTGATTCCCTTTACTCATCCATCAGGAAATCTGATAGTGACCCTTCCACATCCAACTATCTTTAGGTGAGAATCATCACCCAAGTACACCTTTCCACCATTGAACTCTCCATATTTTGAGAACCAATTTCGATGAGAGGTCATGTAAAAAGAAGCACCTAAGTCTACCAACCACACATCATCAGATGCATGGGTTGCCAAAGCTATAATAAAAGCATCTCCATCTTCTTGAGATTTTTCTAAAGCTGAATCTGAGCCTTTCTTCTTCTTCTTTGGTTCTTTGCAATCCTTCTGAAAGTGCCCAGTTTTATCACAGTTCCAACATTTCACCTTGGACTTTCTAGGAGTCTTAGAACTCCCACGGGATTTAGATCTACCCTTCTTTGACTTGTTGTCATTTTTCTTTCCTTTGTCATTGGATCTCCCATGAATAGCAAGGGCTTCCTTAAACAAATCCAAAGTCTTTCTTCGCATCTCCTCAGATAGCAGTGAAGACACCACATCATCCATACAAAATGTGACTATAGTACTTTTGAGAGCCATCACAAGATGGTCCCATGAATCCGGCAAGGAACAAAGTAGGGTCATACAATGATCCTCCTCCTCAATCTTGGCACCAGATGATGCCAACTGTGCAACCAATAAATTGAATGTGTTGAGATGATCAGTTACAGATCCTCCTTCCTCCATTCTTAAAGAATACAACTTCTTTCTTAGGAACAACTTATTCACCAGAGATTTGGCCTGATACACAAACCCAAGCTGTTTCCACAAAGAATTTGCAGTAGTCTCATCAAGAACATTTAGAAGAATGACATCTGCTAGACAGAGTCTGATGAGACCCTTAGCCTTCTGATCCTTGACCTCCCAATCCGCTTGAGATATCGTTGCAAGTTTCACATCAAGTGAAGTATCCTCTCATAGATCACAGTCTTCAAGCATGTATTCCATCTTGAGTTTCCACAACTCAAAATTAGTGCCATTAAATTTCTCCACCTCTATTCTACTGTATGAGGAACTTGCCATCTCAATCTGCAAATAAGATTCAAAATACTCTACACAAAAAACTCCCACTCAACTTGAGATTATCTCAAAAAACCCTACCCAACAACTAGGATGAAAAGTTGATCAGGCTTTGATACCACTTGTAAGGAAACTCAGGTGTGGAAACAACTTCCTACACTAATCTCTAAAGGAAAGTATTGTGCAAATTCTTTTAAATCCTTACAATTTCAGATTCGTTAACTACTTTAATAATGATATTGTAACCATATACCATGCATATAGAAAATAGAGAATGACACAATGATTTACCCTAGGGAAACCTTTCGGTAAAAACCCTAGCACTCCAAAACCTGCACAGTGTATTAATCAAAACTATTACAGTTTACAATACACTTGCAATGCAAGTTCTTTCAGAAGATTTTCCCCTAACCCTTGAACAAAAATCACAGCAGCATAAAATGTTCCAACAATACACTTACTTCTCCTATCTTCGCAACCCTAAAAATGCTTATATCATGCGCTTCCTCTTTTAGGGCAACCTCCAAAGATAGTCGTATTAAGGTTTTACCATTCTCTGAGAAAATAGGAACTCGAAAATTTTTTATCAGTTGCCACATGTCTTCACCTATCATTGAATCTTCCAAATATAGCTCTTACGTGTCATAGAAATCCATCATAACTATTTTAGCCATGATCTCCTTACACACAATTCAAGATGCTGACACATCAAGTGGAGTGACACATCAACATGCCAACTAGACATGTACACTCACACTTAATTACATTATTTGCAAGAAAAACATTTTACATAACAAATAATAAGAATAGGAATTATCCAAGGTTGAGACACCTTATTCCTAACACAAGATTCCTTTTACAAGTAATCAATCAAGTAGGTAAAGATTTCTGATTCATCTTTTAGGAGGTGAAGAGCATACTCTCCTACTACTCAACTAATCACCAGAAAAAGAAAACCTTCTAATTAAGCTCAATGCCTAGAAAATAAAATTTATGAAAACACAATGTTGACTTGTATCTCCAAGGCAACTTGTAAAACAAATAGCTTTAGTAGTCATGAAATATATCTTTGACAAGCATCCTACACCACAAAAGCATAGTCTTGAAATATGCAAGTGTTGAAATCTTTGACAAGTGATTTCTTTACCAAATACCCTATAAAAATCTATTAAAACCTAGAAAATAGAAAGTCAAGACCAAGACAAAGCTGAATCAAGCATCAAAATAAGAAAAATATAATTGCAAAACCCTAAAAAAACTCACTATTTTTGACACGATGAAACACAATCAGTCACCATATTATCGTATGATAAAACCTAGAAAGCCACATGATAAACTCCAGGGATTTTCTATCGTACGATGAAACTTAACACTACATACAATGAAGTAACCTTCACCATATTATCATACAATAATTCTCACCGTTGCATATATGATGAAATTGAGTATCATATGATAAATTGTACCACTGGGTACCATTTTTGTCGCAATTTCAGAAAATGAATAAATAAAATTGGCAAGCAAAGGGGCAATTTTTATATTCTTGCCCCATGGTGGGTGCCAAAAATATGTGATTAAATATTGATATCAAACTTAAAATAAACCAACACTCAATAAACCATTAGCTCAAGAATTTAGCTATAGGAGGCCATATCAAATGAGCCAACTAAACTCTCAAAAGAGGCTTATTTATTCCTAGTTGAAGCAAGTTTAATCCTTCTTTGAATGCTCATCAGATTGGCATCAAGAATTAGTGACTTTACTACTCCAAAATGGAAGATTCTAAATGCAATGCAAAACTATAATGCTAGATTTAAGCTAGAATGGATGCAAAACAACTTGTATTCTAGAATTATAATGCAAGAGATTGTGCTATGAAATAATGCAAGAAAGAAAACTAGATTAACAATGCAAGATTATGCTAAGAAATGAAGTACACTAAGAATTAAAGAGATATATGAGCAACTAAGAATTCAAATTAGCAAGATTACTTGATAAGAATGCAAGAATGCAAGAAAGTTCAAGATTGGGACCCTTGAACCAAGGAAGAGCTTCCTTTTAAAAGAATTGCCTCAAGAATGAAGGGTGGAGATTAAGAGGAAAAAGAATGTGTGATTGAGATGAAGAGGAAAAAGGAGAATGAAGGATATGTAAGGTTAGGTAGAAATGAGTGGTGAGGATTAAGAGGCAAAAGGGAGATGTTAGGTAAGATAAGACAAAATAACAATTCTGAAAGCTCAAATCCCTTTTAATTGCTAATTAATCAAGATTAAGTATGTACACACATGTGAATGTGTTCTTTTTAATAAAAGTATTGAAACTTTAAATTAAAAACAATGTTATAGCAATTAAATAAATATGCAAGCTATAGAAATTAGACCACAATATAAGCTTGATATAAGATTTTGATTTTTTGATTTAATTATACAAAGAGGATTTTAAGGGTTACTTTTCGCAATTATGTCTAGTAAAATATTCCTTTAGGATTTAGGATTTTATTTGAGGCAATTTAATCAAAATTGGGGGATTAGGTTCTACTAGACAAATTTTAGGTGATTACAAGAATGTAAAGTATAGAAAATAAGATCTAGACACCAAATCAGAATGGAAATATTATGTGTTGGGTTCACCAAATGTATAATAATAAATACGGAGATCAAGGGGATGATCCTATTTCCTATCACACATTAGGAAGGAGGACGACTCAATAGGCTTGAAGACTTCAAGAGCTAAATGAGTATCATGATCCTTCCTAAAAATAGAATAATGCAGAAAGAAGGATAATTGATAATGAGATGTAGGATGAAATTAAGGAAATGATTGACTTGCTATGCACAAAGACTGGAAGAAAAATGATAAACCAATTCTGATGTCAAAAATAGAAACCATAAATTGTAACTGATCTATGGAATCAATTTGAGGAGAATCTAGAGGGACTAGGTCCATTGGGTCAACTTGTTCCATGTACTTTCGATTATTTTCAGTTGTAGATTGTCTGTGAGGTCCTAAACTTGCTAGATTTCATCTAGTGAAAGTGCCACTTGTTCCTACACATGATAAAGAAGGAAATTTTTGTGTAGAGAGGATTTTTCCTTAGTCAAACCTTGGTTTGGAATGAACCTTTAAATGAAATGAAATAAAGAAAAGTGTGCTAACATAGAGCAGAGGCTAGATTTGAATCATGAAGTGTATTGTACCTTGGTAATGCAAATGATTTTTTGAATATGATCAAGAATGTTGATGTAATAGCTTGAATCCACACAAAAACCTAAAATGAAATCATGAAATACATGCCTTGTATATTGATTGTTGTAGTTTTCCACAATGCTTAATAGAGAGAGAATGATAATTTGAACATTTACAGACTTGAATGCTTGAATGCATGTGGATCGATGCTTGTGTTATGATCTTATTCCTTAATCATGGGATCCTTTTATTGGCCTTTAATGAGGGAATGAAGCTTGATCCATGGAGATAATTGCATTGAGAACACCTTGGAATGCTTGAGATTTACCTTATAAAGTTAGAGATGTAAATTTGTAGGAAAAAGCTTGAATTCTTATGATGTGATCACAAAATGAGGAGGAATAGGTTTCTTATATACCTCTCACTAGCATGTCGGAGCTCAAGACTCAAAGAGGGATGATGGGGATTTTGATTTCTCACTTAACCATTGAGCCCAACCCCTAGTTCAAATTTTAGAGAGTTTATGGAGGAATACGACAATTGGGTCAACCTATTCCTCCCCAAAACCAATGAAATTTAAATTAGGGGCCTCAATTAAAGTGGGGGTATTAGAATGGAAAGAAAAATCAAGGTTGGAATACTGAAAGTCAATGTGAGAGCCCATACATGCTAAAATGGGGCCTAATTGAGCATCTAAAATTATAGGTGCTTGCAATTTAAGATGGTATAGGGAAGAAGTGGAAGCTTAAACCCAAGAATTTAGATTTTGGTGAGAATATGAATGGTGAAAACCTTGGGACAAACCAAAACCATTATGACTTTCAAAAGAGATTGAAGATCTTTTTTTCTAATAACTTTTCAACCATATATCATCACAACATCTTTGTAAGACAAGTAAAGAATAATGAAAAGCTTATTAATATTTTTGGTATTAGAAGGAGGTTTAATGAACTTTTAAAAATGAGTAGTATCCTTAGGTGTAATAAAAAGTGAGACCATTTTCACTCTATTATTGATTAGAAGAGATTAGACCTTGAGGTTGCATATTTTTGTAAAGTTATTGACCTTGATGATGCGTATTCTTTCAATTTTGATAGAAAATTAGCAGGAATTTTTGTAGTATTAAGAAAAATATTAAACATATAAAAATGTACAATATTGTTGCTTGTTAATGGGTCTTTAAGGGATAGTCCTTGTTCTCCATAACAAGAGAATACATAAAATGATCAAGCAAGAGAAATGATGAATAAACTTAGATTTTGACATGTAATACCTCTCTAAACCTAATTTTGTAGTATTAAGAAAAATATTAAACATATAAAAATGTACAATATTGTTTCTTGTTAATGGGTCTTTAAGGGATAGTCCTTGTTCTCCATAACAAGAGAATACATAGAATGGATCAAGCAAGAGAAATGATGAATAAACTTAGATTTTGACATGTAATACCTCTCTAAACCTAACCCAATGAAGCATGCATTATGACTTTGAGTTTATACTTAGATGATAATTAGTTAAGTCTATTGAAATGTTGTACTTGATTCTTTATATGTTTTCCTTTCTGCATATATGAGTGTAATATAGCATTAGGTGTATACACAGAGGTACTTATCTAATCTACTTTGGTATCTTATTTGTAATGATTTTGTATTCTAATACTCGATGATGCCACTAATGATAGATATGTTGATATTGTTAGGTGTATTGTTTATGGTTTATATGGTACCCTTTCATTTGTTTATATATGTACTTATGTACCTTGGTTTATGTGTGGTATGACTTTTTAGACATTTATCATTGAGGTGGATTGTTTATGATATTTTGCTAGGACCTAATAGTGATGTTATTAGATCAATATGCTTTTGATGGATGCATGATAATTACTTATATTATGAAATTATCTAATGATTATGCCTCGTGTTTATGTTTTAGATAAATACATATGATTTTGCTCTAACCCATTTTTATGTTAATATTATTTAGGATGATTAGGTTATGGATATGATTGATTTTTTTGTTATATTGATCTCCTCCATGATGTGTTTGTATGATGAGGGACAAACTCATGTTACTCACTTGTGAGGCCCTTACAATCTATCATTTCCCCTTCATTATTTGTATTGCTTGCTATGAGAGATATATATGTATATGTACATCATCTTTGGGATGTAGGTTTTTAGGTACTAGGAATTGACTCCAACTAGCTTCACAGGTTTGAGAATTCATTTGAAATTATCGATGGTAAATGAGGGTAGTTTTATCAACTAGATTTTCACCCTATTGAACATGCAGTTCAACAATCTATTGATGCATGGGAACATTCTTAGGTTGTGGGTAACATGAAATGAGAATGAACATCCAAAGAGTGTTGGATCCCTTGGTACTCACCTAAATCAACTAAACTAGAGATTTTTTAGAGGAAAGGGGGAGAATGAAACATAAAAGTGAAATGACTTCCTAAAAGGTGATGCACCAAAATGATTTCTTGGGACTTATACTACCATTTCTAGCATACATGTACTAAAAAACCTAGCTATAACATAACAAAAAATTAAAATTTATTCATACCTATACATAAGAGCTTCATAAAGAAGGTGAAAATTCTCACAACTCAAGAAGGAAAATAGAGTTTCCACAACTAGTTGTTGTTTGCATCACACACACAATTATATGATCTATAAAAGCGTGATTTATCCTATCTAAAGGTGCTAAAAGAGATAACTACAAAAGGAAATGCATAGAATTTTATAGAAACATTTATCCATCTATACTTTACACATAATAAAAAAATGCTTTGAGAAGATGAAATCTTTGAACTTTATTGAGAAAAGATTCTTTATATAGATGTATACAAGCATGTAAATGAATTACAAAAAAAATCTTGTGCTAAAAGAAACTCCAAAAAGTTACAATGTAGTATGGAAGAATGCCAAGAAGTAACTTCAAAAAATAGTTTGAAGTTACTCATGCTTTTTCCAAGCAGTTGCACAAAGATAGGATCTTTCAACTCCTTGGTCAAGCACAATAAAAAAAGCCTACTTCTAAGCCCCTTAAAAACTCCAAAAAGGCTCATGGGTGAAGAAAAAGTCAAGCCTTGACCTCTTCCACCATAAATGCATTTAAAAATGCATTAAATCCCTCTTAGATTGGTTCAAAATAGACTCTATATTCTCTCCACTTGTTTTCCAACCTCTCCAACCCCCCTATATATTTTTCATCTCATAAATTTTCAATAATATTTTCTTGACTAAAAAATAAATGCTATTTCTGTGTGCACAGATGTGTGATCACACTTCTATGAGTCTTTATATGTGAGAGTGCTCAACAGTGAGTTCTCACAAAATGACCCATAGCTCTCTATCTGAGAAGAACATGGTTTGAATGTGGCCCTCAGATCAGCCTATTTTACCCATGCAAATACAACTCAGAATGAGAGATTCGAGTTGATCTAAATGAAACTATTCTAAATGATTTGCAATGCAAACTAAGCTAAACTAATTTATTGAAAATGAAATTAAGCTATATGTAATGGATTTAAACTAAAATGATTTGCAATTAATCTAAAATGTAAATTAATCTAAAATGTGAATGTGCAAGTTGAAATGCTAAATGATTACAAGCTATGAAATTCTGCAGCATAAGTTCGATATCAAAATTCGGGATCCTTGAATGAGCATGAGATGTCTCCTTTTATAGGAAAAGTTGGATTCGAATGTGAAAGTAGAAGCAATGTGGGATAAATGAAAAAGAGGAAACAATCATCATTTTTAGAAGGTTTGTAATAAAATGGAATTACATTTTATTTTCTTTTATTTTTATTCAATTTGTTTTCTTTTTCATCACAGGAGATCTTTTGAGAGAATATTTCATTTATTTAATTTTAAAGAATAATATCTCTTTTAATTAAATAAGGTAATATTATATAATTTAGAAATGAATATTAATTCAATAAAATAAAACCATTTAATTAAAAGAGGATTTTAATTAAATAACATTATTTCATTCAAAGAATATTAATTTCAATTAAATAATATTATTTTATTTATTAAAAAGGGATATATTTCTTTTAATTAAAAATTGATGGGATATTCAAACTTTAGGGAAAATTGAAATATTTATGATTTGATCAATAAATTTGATTTGAATGTATGACAAATATTGATTCAGGAATTGATATTGATAGATTAAATAAATGGGGCCCAAAGTCTAGGCGACCATTTTATGGTGCATACATTTGCCCCTCTTTGACTAATGTGTGATCGATTTGGGAACACATGTAGTCAAAGAAGAATTGAAATGTGAGATCGATCTGGGATCACAAAACAACTTAGATGTGTGTTCGACGGATGGGAACACATCAGGACAAACATAAACTAAAGGTCTTTGAACATGAGGTCAATTTGGGATCATATCCAAAGTGAGAGATAAGAATCTCAATCAATGTTGCCCCAAGAGGAGCAATTGATAATTTGATAAAACTGAATCAAGGTTTGAAATTTGATAGGTACTGCCCCCTCGTGATCGAAATCGAAATGAGATAGAGGAGAAATAGTAAATTGATAAATTTGATCAAATCAAATGAAAGATAAGGTTCACAGCAAGAAAGATTAAGCCCCAAGATTGAATTAGAAGAAAAGAAGTGGGGTGAATAGTGAATGGAAGATAGAAGTTTACAAGAAATGGAAAGAAATGGAGAGAAGAAATAGAATCAATCAACTGTTTAAGATAGAGAATTTTGATTGAGATCACGAAAGAAAGTAAGGAAATGAAGATCAGATCGTGACCACAGTTGACTGAAAAATCCACAAGAAAGATGAGGAAAACTCTCTCAAACTCATAATGCAGCCTAAAAGTGCAAATGCTAACATGAAGCCTAAATAATGCAAGCTACATGAAAATGCAAAGATGTACTTGCATGGGTAACATAGGTATTTTGTGTTCATCATTCATTAGAGAATGTAAGAAAGCTTATTTTCATCACTGGGCCGTTATTACCGGACATCGGACAATCACACAACCATCACTAGTCACAAATGCAACTATGAAGATATGAATGTGATTTATATTGGTTTGGAATGTGGAAAGATTCTAACATGAGCATCAAAGACATAAAGGTCAAGATGACTACAATGTTAGCTTACCCAATTTAATTTAGCAAAACCATGCTCGCATCAAGGCATAAATGCCATGAAAACCATGTGGACATTTGTGCAAGAAACAGTCAAGGATGATGTCTCAAATATCCTAAGTGTGTCAAGGAGACAACAAAAAACACTCAAGAGGTTCCAAACAAACACCCACAAGCAGAAAGCAAATAAAAACATGCCCCATGCCCCAAGTCCTCTAGCTATGCATCACGGAGAGACCTGTTTAGGCAAGGACACTCAACGAAAATCAATAACAGTCAGCACACAAAGAAAAGATCATGACATATCTCAGGTTGAAGTGTTTTAAAAAGTTTAAGTGTGTAAACTGATACTGAGTTTCGAGGGTAAAGGTCGAATGCTTGCTAATGGGTAAGATCACATGACCGAATTGGATAAGACCAAACTGATAAGTGTTGAGAAACACTCGATGTCGGGGGTTTTGTGTTGAAAAGCACAGTTGGGTTGGTGTTGAAAAACACCATTTGTGAGGTGTCCTAAAGACAGGCATATCCAAGAGACCAAAGCTAACACAATGATGCCGCCCCTAGACACAGACAAAGACTAATTCCAAACCGAGGCAACAAGGACAAGGCATGATGGAGAATGGCTAAGTGTCGAGAGCGCATGCTAAGAAATAGGGGTGCAGAGGCCTTAAGTAGCGCCTATTTCTAGGTTTTCACCACTTGGAAGTTTTTTTTTTTTTTTTTTTTTTTTTTTTTTTTTTTCAGGACTTTTTATATTTTTTTTTTGTACTTTTGCTACCAAGGTGCCTGTTTCCAGGTTTTCACCGAGGCACATTTTCTATTATTTTTTTTGTTGTATTTTTTGAATTTTTTATTTTTTTGTATTTTTTTCAGGATCATATATCAATTTTTTGGATTTTTTTAGGACCATAATTATATACAAAGGATGCCCCCAGACAGAACGGGCATCAAGGATAGAACTTCTTCAGGTGCTGAACATTGATAGGCGTAGGGAGCTGCTCCCCCTCTTCAGTAGATAGTAGATATGCACCTGAACCAAAAGCTGCTGTGATAATATAGGGTCCAAGCCAGTTAGGTTTGAATTTGCCCTTTTGTTCTCTGTGTTGTTGGTTCTTAGGATTCTCTCGCAGGACAAGATCTCCTACTTGGAATTCTCTAGGGCGAACCTTTTTGTTGAATACTTTGGACATCCGCTTTTGGTAGACCCTCATATGGTCAAATGAAGCTTTACGCTTTTCATCTAGAAGTTCTAATTCCTGTAATCTCATGGCGCGATAATCTTCATCTGTAATCAGACCTTTGAGAGAGACTCTCAGTGATGGAATCTCAACCTCTAAAGGTAACACTGCTTCAGCGCCATATGTGAGGGCAAAAGGAGTAGCCCCCGTTGGAGTACGAATACTCGTTCTATAGGCCCACAAGGCCGGATTTATCTGTAGGTGCCAGTCTCTACCATTCTTGTGAACTGTTCTGTGTAGAATCTTGAGAATGGTTTTATTTGAAGCCTCTGCCTGACCATTTCCTTGCGGGAAGTAAATGGAGGACCAATGTTGTTTTATCCTGAATCTTTGGCAGAGTTGTGTAAGGTCCTTGTTATTGAACTGACCTCCATTGTCAATGATGATTTCAGATGGAACTCCATATCGACAGATGATATGGTTTAAGATGAATAGAGATACTGTCTTGCCTGAGGCAACAGAAAGTGGGACAGCCTCTACCCATTTTGTGAAATAGTCAGTAGCAGTGATAATGAATTTGTGCCCACCTGATGAGTTGGGATGAATCTGCCCAACAAGGTCAAAGGCCCATCGCTGAAATGGCCAGTGAGAGATAGAAGGAATTAACTCCCTACCTGGAGCATGTATCAGGTGTCCATGTTTCTGACATTTTTCACAAGATTTGGCAAATTTTATCGCGTCCATCTGCATTGTAGGCCAATAGTATCCCGCCCTAAGCAACCTTCTAGCCATGGAAAGACCATTAGAATGTCCCCCACATATGCCCTCGTGGATGTCAACTAGCGCTTGATCGGATTCCTCCTTTTCTAAACACCTAAAAAGTGTCCCATCTAGACCCCTCCTATACAAATCACCAGAGATGAGGGAATGGCGAGAGGCATTACGGATGAGGTTTCTTCTTTCAGACCGGTTGAAAGTGTCAGGGATGATGCCATCACGGAGATAGGAGTAAATGGCACCATAGCGGGAGGATTCATGGTTGATTATGGTACATATGACATGGCTTTTGGGTGAGTCAAATATGGGATAACGTAGCTCTTCCACTAGGAACTCATATCTGAACTCGTGTTCTGTTAACTGCAGAAGTGAAGCAAGGGTGGCCATAGCATCTGCCGCTTTGTTCTCAGCTCTGGGGATTTGTTGAAAAGTGACAAAGGTAAAATACCGTCTTAATGAATCAACCATTTTTTTATAAGGTATCAACTTGTCATCTTTTGTTTGGTATTGCTCATTAACCTGATTAATGATTAGCTGAGAATCCCCATAGATATGTAGCTCTTTGATATTCCACTCTATAGCCATTTTGAGTCCATTTGTTAAAGCCTCATATTCAGCTATGTTGTTTGTGCATGGAAATAGTAACTTGTAGGATTTGGGAATAGTATACCCATGAGGAGAGACAAACAACACGCCAGCTCCAGAACCATTGTGCATGTAGGAACCATCAAAGAATAGCTTCCAGGATCTCTCAGTCATGTACATGAGATGTTCGTCTGGGAAGTTGACTTGAACCGGCATATTATCTTCAATTGGAAAGTTAGCCAGTTGATCGGCAATAGCCTGGCCTTTGATTGCCTTGCGTTCAATATACTCTATGTCAAATTCAGAAAGAATCATCATCCATTTAGCAAGTCTACCCGTGAGAGCAGCTTTACCGAGCAAGTATTTGAGAGGATCAATTTTTTCTATAAGATGAATGGTATGTGCAAGCATATAGTGTCGCAGCTTTTGAGAGGCAAACACTACTGCAAGGCAAGCTTTTTCAATACTTGTGTAATTGATCTCATAAGCCACTAGAGTGCGGCTAATATAGTATATGGCCCTTTCTTTCCCTTGTTCATCTAATTGAGCCAATAGTGCCCCCAATGAAGATTCAGTAGCTGAGACATACAAAATAAGGGGTTTTCCTAGAATGGGAGGCATTAAGATAGGAGGATGTGCCAAATATTCCTTAATCTGATCCATGCTTTTCTGGCAATCTTCATTCCAGACACATTGAACCCCTTTATGCAGATTTTTGTTAAAGGGTTGTGCCCTATCAGCTAATTGTGAAATAAACCTCCTTATGGATTGAAGGCGTCCTTGAAGACTCCTCATTTGACTGACATTTTTAGGAGGTGGCATGTTTATAATGGCCTGAACCTTTTCAGGGTCCACTTCTATCCCTTTAGCTGAAATGATGAACCCCAATAGTTTGCCAGAAGTAACATCAAATGCACACTTTTTTGGATTTAACCTCAGTTGAAATTGTTCCATACGATCTAGAATTGCTTTTAAATTAGCCAGGTGTATTCCTCTTTTCTTGGACTTAATGAGGGTGTCATCCACATAATCTTCCATATTTTTATGCATCATGTCATGGAAGATGGTTGTCATAGCTCTTTGATAAGTAGCTCCTGCATTTTTTAATCCAAAGGGCATGACGTTCCAACAGTAAGTACCCCATGCACATGTGAATGCAGTCTTTTCTTGATCCTCAGGAGCAATCTTGATATGATTATACCCAGAAAAACCATCCATCAAAGAGTAGATCTCATAGCCCGCCGTCATGTCCACTATCATGTCTATGTTAGGAAGTGGAAAATCGTCCTTTGGGCATGCTCTATTAAGATCTCTAAAATCTGTGCAGATTCGGATGGATTTATCATGTTTGGAAATAGGTACAATGTTGGAAATCCAGTCAGCATAGTCTACTGCTCTAATGAATCCTGCACCAAGGAGCTTTTCTAATTCAGCTTTTACTAAAAGAGCTATATGAGGGTGCATTTTTCGTAACTTTTGTTTGACTGGTTTCACACCCGGAGCTATGGACAAATGATGCATAATGAGATTAGTGTCCAACCCTGGCATGTCTGAATATGTCCATGCAAAATTAATTTGCTTCTTTTGGAGGAACTCAGTGTAGGCTTTCTTTTCTTGAGGTGATAAAGATTTAGCCAAGTGTACAAGTTTTGGAGCCTCTTCTGTGGCCAAATTAACAGCATCTGTAGGCTCCACCAATACTGATGATCTGTCATGAAAATAACTTGGGAGACTATCAAGTACCTCATTCGTAGGTGTCTCAGAGAGGTTTTCACCTTTGGATACGTATTTTATTTTTACTTTTTTTGGTTCTTACACCGCCACATAGTGGTTTTCGCCATCAGAACTCTTATTCTTTTTTTCTTTTCTTTTTATCTTGTGACTAAGGTACTTGATGTCTGGTTCTATCATGCTGGTAGCTGGTTCACTGGTGGAAGAGACTACAGGTTCAACAGCATTTAGGTAGCAAGTGATCTCATAGTCATTGGAAAATGTCAAGAGTTGAGGTGCTTGATGACGTTGAGACCAATCAATAAGGTTGGGATTAATGAGGGGTAGATTGATGTCTGGTTCAATATTAAGGATATAGGGGATGTCATCTCTGGTGATCGTAGAATCAGAGTCTGTCAAGTATCCCTCTAAGGTGTCTAAATCAAGATTCATCCCATCAAGTGAAGAATCGTCTACTAATGCGACATGTGGGTTCGAATCTTCTAATCTAACACATGACTCATTAGCTACGTTGGGTTGAGTACTATAAGCATGAACAACATCCATATCCAAATCAACTGTTGCATCTGAGAGTGAATCCCATTCATACTCATTTGAGTCTGTGTCTAAATCCTTGCTAGGATGTTTACACCAGCTGGGTTTCCTAAGCCTCGAGGTAGAAGCCTGGACATCTTCGAGAGGCACACCTTCTCGGATGAAATTTTCAGCATGTCCTTCAGTAGTGATTTGGTGTGTACTGGTAGTCATATTTTCTGAATCTCCCCAAAGGAGATTTGTTGAAGGAACCCAATCATCTGTCATGTCTTGTTGATTGGTCAAGTCTGGTACATATTCTGTGTCAGCTTTGCTATCCCGCTTATTAGGAATGGGGACAGCGTGCTTGTTTTTCTTCATAAAGCCTAGGCCAACCGGTTTCTTAGACTTACGTCCAAAAAGATCATGATTAAGTGGTTCAGCTCTAGCATCTAATCTGTGGTTAAGAGGGCCATATCCTGGATAACCCATCTTTTTGACAAGAGTATATCCTCTCCCATAAGGCTTAGGAGAGGGGGAGAAATTTTCATTGTGCTGGTATTTCTCCTCTTTGTACATCCAATCTCGAATAACTACTTCCTCTTTTTCATCTTGTATTGGTACTGAGGATTCAACAAATGTGTCAAATAGTGTCATCGCTAAAGAAGACGGTTTCATTTCCTGTGAAGGTTTTCCATATGACCGAGGGGAAATTGGCATCTTTGCAAAAGAGTCAAGTTGATACCCCCCCATGCCAAGGTCTACTGATTTAAATTTGTTTTGACAGTCTGTTAAAGTTTCTTGATAATCCTTTTCATCTCGATTAAGAGGGACATGAACATTAGCTGAGATTGAATTAACTGATAAAGTGTTATCCCCTGGTATGCAAATTTCAACTCCATTGTAGGGGAACTTAACACATTGGTGGTAGGTAGACGGCACTGCCTGCATGTCATGAATCCATGGTCTACCTAGTAAAATATTGTATGCAAGGGGTCCAGTATCAACAATTTGGAACAAGATGTCTTTTTCAACTGGGCCAATCCTGACAAGAAGGACAGCTAACCCCTTGGAACTTCATTCTGCCTCATCATAGGCCTTTATAGTGATCTTCTTTTTACTGTCGATCACCTCCTCTGAATAGCCCAAGGTTTTTAACAAACTTAATGTACAAATATTTAGCCCAGCACCCCCATCTATCAACACGCGCCTGACACGAGTTGTATGAATCATTACTTCAATGTGAAGGGCGAGATTGTGTGGGTGGCTTAGGGATTTGTCATCATCTTCTGAGAAAGAGAGGTAATGTGGGCTGGAAATGTGGTTAACCATGCCTTGAAATTGGTCTATATCTATGTCGTTAGGGACATTTGCTGTGCGCAAAGCATCCTCAAGGATCTGCTTATGTCTAGGGGACAACTCTAGAAGCTCCAGTATTGATATTTGCGCTGGAGTTTTTTGTAGCTGATCTACAAGATTATAGTTTGGTTTGGGAGTAGTGGTGGACTTAGTGACATTCTTGGATGCCACTTGCTTGGGTTTATTGGATGGACCTGAATTAGGACCTCTAAGAATGATAGGACCTTGACTCCTAGTAACAGCATTCAGGGCTTGGGAAGATGACCTAGAATGAGGACCTCTCAGCACCACAACAGGTTCTTTGTCAAAGATAGGGGGAGAGTCATAACCATGTGGGTCCTTACTCCTCATTGTGTTAACACTTGGCTCCACAACTTCAAGCATGTTTATCACATTTTCTGTCGCTGTATACGTGTAGTTGATAGCAGCCTTGCCATCCTTTTGTTTAGAGGTTTCCCCCTTGTCATACTTAGGCAATGGTTCTTTAAATGCTTTGTGATCAGCATTGGTATTTAGTCCATCCACCTTAAGTTTTCCACTCTCAATGAGGTCTTGGATAATGTGCTTGAGTTTCCAATAATTTTCAATGGTATGCCCAATGCCATTATGAAATATGCAGAAAGCCTTCTCATCCCACCAATGTGGCTTAATGTCAGGGATGTAATGTTTTGCTGGATCTTGTGGATGCACAAGATTATTGGCAATGAGCGTTTTGAAAACATCCTCGTAAGAATCACCAAGCTTGGCAAATTGACATTTTTCCTTTTTAGGCTTCTCTTGATACCGTGGCTTGCTCTCTTGTTGAGGAGGTGCATTGAGCTTCATAGCTTGAACTGCACTGGACAAGTGAAGAACGGCTTGATCTTTAGGTTGGGGAGCGTCTACAACTCCGTCATTGACAACTTGTTTGTTTTTGTTCCAGTAGGTGTTCTTCCCTTTATCCTTGTTGTTGTGCTGACCATTGTTGCCATTGTTGCTATGTCTGGTCAAAATGCCTTGTTCTTTGAGAACATCTTCAATTCGACATGCAATTTCAATCATGGTATCGAAGGAATTGAAGACTATCTTTTTGATCTCATATCTCATTTCAGGCACCAAGTTATTAACAAGGATGTCAATCTTTTCATCCTCATGGATGGTCCTAGGATACTGAGAGCACTTTCTCCTCCACCTTTGCAAGAAGGTAACAAAGGGTTCTCCCTGATTTTGTTTCAAGTTGCATAGGTCCAACATAGTAACTGATCTTGATAGATTGTACGAGAAGTGTTGGACAAATCTATGAACAAGTTCTCTAAAAGTCTTGACAGGGGGAGTGATGTTGGTGAACCATTCCATTGCTTGTCCTTTAAGACTTCTAGGGAACAACCTCATCAAATAGGAATCATCCTGATGGAATTCAAAGCTCATGGTATAGAATTGATGCACATGGTCATGTGGGTCACCACTGCCATCATATTTATCATATTGTGAGAATTCCACCCTCTTTGGAAAATCTTTCATACTCACACTTTTGTCAAATGGATTAGGACAAATAGAGTCTAGTGAGAATGAGCTCTTAGGTTGCATCATTTTTTCCATCATGTGCTTCATTTGACGGATTTCTTCCTCTTGAGAGGGACTTTGTTTTTGTATCTTGTTGTCTACATCAAAGTCATAAGGGACTCTGGCACCCTTGTTGATTAGACTTTCCAAGAACTTATCTTTGTTTTGTTCCAAATACCTATCTACATACTATTGGAAAATAGGCTCTTGTTGCATTTGCATAAAGTCTTGAGTATCAAGGTCATAATGTGAGCTACCACCTCCATGTTGGGAACCATGATGTGCATGTTGGGAGTGTGGTCTTGAGTTTCTAGGAGGGGTTTGCCTCCTATAGTGAGCATACTGAGAGGCCCTTCTTCCTCTAGGACTAGGAGATCTAGAAGGGGTTCGTGACCGCCTTCTACTTCGTGGTGTTCTGGAAGGGGTGGAGGGAGGAGAATTATTTCCACTGTTAGCACCCCTGCTGTTCAATTGAGTGTTTAATTGTTGGGCTAACAGCCTATCTTGCTCCTCTTGGAATGCTTTTCTCTCTATGTCCAACAAGGCTTGTTGTTCCTCTTCGAGAAGCCTAAGTTTTTCTTCTTTTGCAGCTCGTTCATTTTGTGCAACTTGTTTTTCCTTCTCAATTCTTTTTAGCCTCTCACTTGTATGCCTTGAGGCTGTTCGGAGTGGAGAGTTTGGTCTTGAATGTTTGTACAAATCATTGGTATACGTTGCATTGACATGAGCATCACCAGGTTCATTGTCTTAGTCTTCATGTTGTGACCATTGGTCTGGGTGAGCTCGTCTCTCATGCCTGTCAGCTCGTTGATGTGCATCTAGGTACCTAGTGCTGATGGGGGGTGAACTAGGTTGAGCATCATGAGAGGAATTACCAAACAAAATCTTGTCTCTGTGTCTTTCATAGATATCATCAAGGGTTTGATCCATAGCTTCCCTCTCCCGTCGAGTCATGGTATAACTCATATCCATACCTGAGTGTGAAGGTGCTGAGGGGGTACTCAAATCACTAAAATGGCTCTTTGGGTCAAACCAGGTGTCAGACTTACTCCTAGGTGACTGGTCAAATATTGGTTCCTTTTCCTTTCTCTTTTGATGAGTTTGAACTGGGGGTAGTTGGTTGAAGACTATCTGGGGTCGCTTTCCTTGGATCACTTGATATCTTGTTGTTACTGACATGAAAGGGAGAGTTCAGGCAAATAGACAATTCTAAGAAACGTCAATACCAAACTAGGATAGTGAAAGTTTTCTCTTGTCCGAGAGAGATGGTGAAAAGAAGTATTTGTAAATAAGTGCAAACCAACACTACCACAGAGGTGCTCAATTCCTTTTGGGTGAATACCCTAGCACTTATGGATCAGGAGGATGACTTTGCACAAAGTGTATTTGAGTTTGATTGTATGAAAATGAGTGGACAAAGAGACTACTAACACTCTCCAAGTGTGTTATCAAAAGAGTCTAAAAATTTATCTATTTGACAGAAACGATTCCTAACTTGCCAATCTCAAGCAAAATTGCTTATGAGATCAAGGATTACTATCTCAAAAAGGTCAAAGACACAAGGACCCTAAATACAGGACAAGTCAATCTTCTGGCTCAAGGTTGATGTAATGACGGTTTACTCGGAATCGATAAGCAAATGTTCTCAAGTCTGGTTTGCTGTTTCTCTTCGGCTTGGGTTGCTTGGATGGTGGATTGATAGCTCTTGAGGTTTCTTTTGGCAACTTTTTGCTCTTGGTAAACTTTTGATTTGGGTAACTTTGCTTTGGGATGCTTGAGCTGATTGGGCATCACTTGGAAAAGGCTTTGCACCTTAGTAGTCTAAAATCAGAAAACTTGAGTGAAAACAGGCTTCTAGGGCAAGGTAAGTCACTGATTTTATGACCAAATACGTTAAAAAGGCTTATGAAACACCTGAAACTGGGCATGCAACAAAATGATCTCAGGCGATAATATTCAGGCAAGCCGTGCGATGCTTGTTCTGGTGAAGGCAGGCGACACTGTTACCAAATTATGTCCGTGGGTTGCAAATTTTGGTGTTTTTGAGTTGTTTTAAGCACATGTGAAGCAAGCAGTAGTCATTAACAGACCTATCAAGGACAAAGCAACTTGATAGTATTAGGGGAGTCTTGTTTGAAGATGTTTTGGACAATGTTTAAGACTCAAAAAAAAACAAGCACATAGTTATCCCTACCAAAGAAAATGGTGAGAAGTCAAAATCTTTGCCCCATTGCTTATGTGCATACGTGCACCTCACACAGCCGTGTCACCCCCTAGAGGGCGCCCGTGTTTTTGGTGTTTCCAAGGACTCAACAGTGTACGTTCAAAGGTTACCCTTGTAGCAGGGGCCAGTGTCACAACCACCTCCAAACGTCCAGGTGTATGCCTATGATGGGAATCTGTGTATGATAAACATACGGAGAGATTCTTCCCCCTCCTTGTGCAAAGATTATGACTCCTTTCGGAGATGAACTGGGTAGGCCACTAACTAAGAGGTTTTTACTTGGCTTCCGTTCACAATAACCTTCAGTGCCTCTGATACAGAGCTGGGGCCTCGCAGCCACACCAACACCTGAAAGTCACACACCCCCGCAAGCAGGGCTCGGAGCGGCGCCACTCAGTGCAACAAACAGAGCCTTCCCATGATGATAGTCAAAGTCATGAAAAGGAAGTTACTATGGTTTTGGAGTCTTTAGACTCAACAAAACTTGCTTTATTATAGTGAGGTGGAATCACCGGCAATAGGTGTGTACTCACTTGGGTCATTCCCGGAGGTTCAACTTCCGACAGGCCCTCTAAAGGTGACTCAGGACTTGGCTCAGATTCGGGTTTCTGATTTTTTGATTCTCCCAAAGGGAGAAGAGCATACTTCTCTAGCCCGTTTCTTTACCCAGACACACAAGACAAACTTAATCACCGAGTTAGTTTCACTCCACCAAATCCACACGCTTTTGGGTTTCTGGTTCTCTCTCAAGGAGAGAAGAGCATAATCCCCTAGTGAATAGAAATGCTAAAGATTCGCTAACTTTCTCTGCTTCCCTACGGATTCGTCATATTAGTAAGATCATTAGAATTCTAGGTTCATTCATGGTCATCACCTCCATGTAATGAAGAGCCAAAATTCCTACTCACTATCGAAATCCACAAGAAATTTTAACGGAGCCCTAATTAAACTATGTGAATAAAGCAGGAAAGCAAACACAATGTTTTAATGATCTTCGGCAAACGTCCTGCATTCACACCATTAGTATGTTTTTTATGTCTTTGTCAAATTGTCCTGCGGAAAACTGTTATGCTGCAAAAAACAAAATTATTTTATGCAACAGAAAACAGAAAACTTGTTAGGAAAATGAAACTGTAAAATAGAAAGCAGGAAATTTTAGTTCACTGCCCCAGAATCTCGCGCGAGGAAGTACCTTGAGCGCGCGAGAAAACACAGGGTCCACGCGAGAAAACAACAGTCCCGTGCGAGGAAACGCCAGTCCCACGCGAGAAAACACACAGTATCGCGCGAGAAAACACAGAACCAGGGGTGAAATTTTGTACAGTCTCGCGCGAAGAAACGCTACAGGAGCAGAATCTCGCGCGGATATCTCTGTACTCTCGCGCGAAAATCTGTACACAGATAGTACGGACTCGTAGAAAAAAAAAAATTTGTCGTTTAGAGAACCTGTAAAATTTTTCCTGAAAACTTGTAAAAAAACAAAAAAAAAGGCCAAAATTTATTTTTTCTTTTTTGCAGGCAAAAAAGAAACAAAAAATAACGTCCTGTAGAGTATACCAGGACCCTTGAAACCCTTAGCCTCAGAGCTAGAAAATTAATGAAAATGAAAGGAAACCCATTTTCAGGGCCCCACGGTGGGCGCCAAAAATGTGTGCACAGATGTGTGATCACACTTCTATGAGTCTTTATATGCGAGAGTGCTCAACAGTGAGTTCTCACAAAATGACCCATAGCTCTCTATCTGAGAAGAACATGGTTTGAATGTGGCCCTCAGATCAGCCTATTTTACCCATGCAAATACAACTCAGAATGAGAGATTCGAGTTGATCTAAATGAAACTATTCTAAATGATTTGCAATGCAAACTAAGCTAAACTAATTTATTGAAAATGAAATTAAGCTATATGTAATGGATTTAAACTAAAATGATTTGCAATTAATCTAAAATGTAAATTAATCTAAAATGTGAATGTGCAAGTTGAAATGCTAAATGATTACAAGCTATGAAATTCTGCAGCATAAGTTCGATATCAAAATTCGGGATCCTTGAATGAGCATGAGAGGTCTCCTTTTATAGGAAAAGTTGGATTCGAATGTGAAAGTAGAAGCAATGTGGGATAAATGAAAAAGAGGAAACAATCATCATTTTTAGAAGGTTTGTAATAAAATGGAATTACATTTTATTTTCTTTTATTTTTATTCAATTTGTTTCCTTTTTCATCACAGGAGATCTTTTGAGAGAATATTTCATTTATTTAATTTTAAAGAATAATATCTCTTTTAATTAAATAAGGTAATATTATATAATTTAGAAATGAATATTAATTCAATAAAATAAAACCATTTAATTAAAAGAGGATTTTAATTAAATAACATTATTTCATTCAAAGAATATTAATTTCAATTAAATAATATTATTTTATTTATTAAAAAGGGATATATTTCTTTTAATTAAAAATTGATGGGATATTCAAACTTTAGGGAAAATTGAAATATTTATGATTTGATCAATAAATTTGATTTGAATGTATGACAAATATTGATTCAGGAATTGATATTGATAGATTAAATAAATGGGGCCCAAAGTCTAGGCGACCATTTTATGGTGCATACAATTTCCTTTGCACCATTTACCATATCTACTAAGGTGATTCATAAAACATCACTTTAGCAATTTATTGCATTCAATAATTGATGCAAAAATTAAAAACACATAAGGCACTTAATGCGGTGTATTAGTTTGAAGATGTTTTTCTTAAAAAATAAAGGCAAAAAAATATACCTAAGTGTAGTTGGTGATTTAGGGTAAAGAAAAAACTTAACATAGACCCACGACCAATATTTCTTTTTGTTCCATTTTTGCTCTACCATTCTAGGCGTTGCCATGGTTTCACTATTTTGGAGGTTTCCTAAGGTTGTTTAATGTAGATCAAAACTTCTATCTTCAGACACTTGGAGGATTTTTCTCTTTCTTTTGCAAGTTGTGGGTTTTATCCTATATTTATCTCTATATATATCACTTCTACTCTTGTAAAATCATTCTTCTCTTCCTTTCATGATAAAAAATTTGAAGTAAAGGTATTATTGGTTATATTAGGACTACATTTTATTCACATTTTGATAAAACATCCTATAATTTTGCATTTTCAAGACAATCCTGCATCTGGTGAATGCACCAAGAACCTATAATAGACTACAACAATAAACCTTGAATGGTTTATCTTTAACATTTTTCCAACTAAGAGAGTTGTTAAATCTAATACTTGGACCTTTGTCACTGAAGAAAAATATCACTTGACTAATTTTCTTTTTATTGTAACTTTCTCCTATCTGTTATGTCATGTTATTATGGCATGGATAAAAGGAATGATGCTTATTGTTTAGATTTAGTACCAAAACAAAATGATACTAAAACTATTAGAAACTAGCTTTACTTCTTGTTATATTCATATCAGCTAATGAAGATTGACATTATTACATATAGACTCTTAATTCTACCAAAAAAAACCCTCTCTGTCCCTTCCATTTTGTTGGTTTATAATAGTGGCTTGACTAAATTCTCTTATGTCTTTTATTGGTTATGATAATGTTTTATACTTCAATGTTGTTCTTATTATCTCCAACTAGCTACTTTTAAACAAATTATGTGTCCCTTCATAATAGTAACTTGTCTACATTTTATACTTTTACTACTACATCTCACTCATCCCTGAGAATAGTTTTATGATCTACAAGGATTTTATAACCACACTAACATAGCCTAATAATTCTTTTATAAACATTCACTACCATCTCATTGTCACTTGACAGTCTTATTGGCTTCTACCCCTGGGTTCAACTTGTTTGTCCTCTCGTTTGAATTGATTTGTACTCCTTCATGCATGATTTTGTGTTGATAATTTCACTATATACCTCTACTTATCATAAAAAAATTTCTCCTTTATGACTATGTTGTTTCTTTTAATTGTTTCTCTTTAATCCTTCTTGTTTACCTTTAGCAATTCATGTCATTCTTGCTTCTTTATATAGCATAAACCTCCATTAAGGAAAATTATAAATGAATGTGGATTTCATCCCTATTCTTGATGACTGCTTTGATCATTGTATGATATGACTGTCCTATTGTCATTTCTTTCATGGGTTTGTAATAGTATATTTTTCCTTCATAATAATGATTGTATTTTATACTCTTGGCATGATGATTGCCTCTAACAACTAATGAATCCCCTTGACTAGTAGTGAATCTTCTCTTTGGATGTATGATGATAGTTATAACATTTCATAACTATCCTTCCTAACTATTATTTTGCATGGTGTTGTTTTCTTTGTGCTATTTTATTATTGTCCTTTTATCATTGTATGCATGTCCCCTTTTAGTATTCTTACTACTGTTATCAACTCATGATATTGTCTCTTCATCATTGAATGTTATTATAAACCATCCTCTTATGACAATACCACTATCATTTACTAGGAGTTTTGATCTATTAGTACAATAAATGATGTTTATCACTTACCATGATTTATCTAATTTGGCTCTAAACATTCTTCTCAAGACTCTTTATTCATATAATTGTTAGAACTTTTATTGCTACAAGGCATTACTCCCTATGTTCAGACCATATAGTAGTGATTTCCCCACGTAGTTCTTCATATCACTCTAAATACACCCACTTTTCATTGTATCTTAATTGACATTCCATTTTGATCAATGTCATGATTCACAATAGCAAATATCATTATTTTTGTGTTCTTGGTTCTTCATTGCCATGTTGTTACTCTGCTCATGATCTTGAGTCATGTTAAGACTATTATGACAACCTTGATAACTATGTGTTCTTCTAATAGATATATATGTTATTAGGATGCATAGATAAATGAAAAGAAATATTGAAATAAAAGAAACCCATGTCAAAACATGGATACCTCTATTATAAAATCAACTACCCATCACAATAATTTATGTTTTTTCAAACCAAATACAAGGTTTAGCTAAGGTTTTGTTGTTCTAATGCATTCATTATAAACATCATTGTTAATTGACTCTATCATTGATGTGTCTTCTCATGCATTTTGTTGTTATTGACTCATGGTTACATATAATAACATTATTCTATAGCATACAATAGTCACTATGTTCCACTGTCCATGACCTTGTTTCTTGTTTTCTTGGTACACTTGTGACTATCATACCTTTAAACAATGATATATGCTTGGGATTTGTCCCTTCATCCCTTGACTACTATATATTTACTTTTTTTTCTCCCTTTTATGTCACTATCCTTACTCATCATTTAACGTCAATATCCATGTATCCTTTTGTCTTTATGAAATACCTGTCATAATTTCTTATTACTGCTTTTTACTTATTATGTTATATTGAGTAGATATCCTTTATTTGAACCAATTAACTCACTATTATGAATGATACATACCTAATTGATAGAACATAATGAGTATGTAGACTCTACATTCTTACTTTTGTCAAAACATAAGAGGACAATATACTGAGCTCAACCCTTGTGGAATCTCATTTTACTCCACATGCTATAATATTTGTGATGTTGGTGCAAATTGATCAGTAAAACACACACACACACACACCTATACAATGAATAAATACGTTAGACAAAATAATGAAGTTTAGAATTTAATGGATACTAATGATGTTTCTCTTCTTTCCTATGATATATATGATGACTATCAAAACTAGTTTAATGCCTTATGAAAGAAAAATATATATTTATTGTGTTTGTATATGAAATGACTAGGCATCCCAAGCTCTAGCACCAAATTTTATCATTTCTTACAAAGCTCAAAATGCCTAGTCATTTCATATAAAACATCAACAAATATATAGTTTTCTTTCATAAGGCATTAAACTAGTTTTGATAGTCATCATATATATCATAGGAAAGAATAGAAACATCACCAATATCCATTAATTTATAAACTTCATAACACACACATGCACACACACCTACAAAGTGAACAAATATGTTAGACAAAACAATGTTTTGTTTAGAATTTAATGGGTACTAATGATATTTCTCAAACCTGAACTGGTTTAATGCCTTATGAAAGAAAACTATATATTTGTTGATGTTGTATATGAAATGACTAGGCATCCTAAGCTCTAACACCAATTTTTATCATTTCTTGCAATAATTTCTGGTGAAGTGGTGTTGAAGGAGCTGAAGATATGCAATGATTCAACCTCAGGGTTCATCATTCAAGAAATGATAGATCCCTACTCCTTTCATGGACTTTATTTTCCAAATGTATAGTTTTCCTTTTATGCTGCATTGAATCAGTTACTCCCACAATTTTTGTGGGATACTATACTTTTGTAATTATGAATAAAGAAAACAATTTTATGCAAAGTTGTGTGATTGTGCAATCTATTCTCTTGTAAAATATTTGCATTGAATTTGAACTCATTTGATAGCATTTCCTTCCTGGAATAAATACTACTTAGCAGAATTGAGCATGTACCTTTCATATTTAGTTGCAAATGTTGTTCCAACTCTACCTAATTGGGATGAAAGAAAAATTAGGTAACAAACATATAACATCAAGGCTCACTTGAACTTAGCCCTTGCCACTGTTCTAATTAAAGAATGATTATGATCTTGAGTTACTGGTCGGACTGTCGAGATGATAGATCCTAACCCATCTGCTACTTGGTTGTTCATGGTTTGATGTGAGCATGTGATCATTGTGATTTTATAGTATTTGATGATTTATTATCTTTTGGAGTGATTCTATTTTGGGCGATCTCTTGTTTTAGGATGTTCATGTTAGTCACTTTGCTATATTTGTTCATTTAGGCTTTATTGATTGTTGGATACAATTGTCTAAAGGAGATTGTTGGATTAATTATGTGTTGTCTTCGATGTCACACAAATTTCATATCATTATCAAGCTCAATTGGTCAGCAAAGCAGTTCCCAGTATTTATCGAGCTTAGTCAGTCAGCAGGCGGTTTTCAGTGTCTACCGAGATCTTTTTGGCATCAAAGGAAAGTATGGAAGGAAAGTTAGTGTTTACCAAGTTCACTTAGTCTCCAAAGGATGTTGTAGAATTCGTAGTGCTTACTGAGTTCTCTTGGTCACCAAAGGAAATCTTTTCGGATTAGTGTTTACCGAGCAAGGTCGGCCTAGTAAAGGATTTTGTTAATTTAAGAAATAAAGTTTGTTTATTCCAGCTGACTGTTGTAATGATTACTAATGTTTGTAATGATTATTAGTGACAACTTGACAAATCTAAATGGACAATCTGAATGGTCTATATAGAAGGTCAAGTTGTGAATTAAAAGTGTGAAAGTGGAAAAGAAGGAAAGTGTGAGCGAATTTTGAAGGATGATTAGATATCCTTGAGGAGCAGTAGAGATATATTTGATCAGGAAGGATCTAGTGAAGCAGAACAAAGATCTGTAATCAGCAATTCAGTTGCATCATTATTTAGGTCACTTCATTGTTATTTTCTTACCATTGTAGTAGTGATTTCAAAATCTCTTAACAAAGTTGGTTTAACAACCATTTTGTAAATCCTCTAACAAGGTGACAGTTCTATTGAATTGTTTCAAAGACCTCTTACAAGGCCACTCCTAACAGAGTGATTAAATCCTCTAACAAGATCACACCTAATAGTGTGTTTTGTAACCTTTAACCGGGTTGGCTCCTAACAGGGCATCACTTCAGAAGAGTGAAAAATAGTAACTAGTTACATTGGTGGTTTTTCCCATATTGGGTTTCCACGTTAAATCTGGTGTCTCTTGTGTTCATGTTATTTTTTTTATGCATGCATGTTAATCACTGATGAATACTTAAGATCAGTTATAATTAATGCTCACTGCAATAACCAAGTTACAACATTTCTCTGTATGTTTACCTAGTAACAGCAGCAAATGATTTAATAAGACATATACGGGATCTATGGTAATATTTTTGTGGTTAACTGATTCACCCCCCCTCTCAGTTACTCCATCTATATTTCCAACAATTGGTATCAGAGCTTTTGGTGCTTGCTGGAAGGGTTTCAAGGACCTAAGCTAAAGATCAGGATGTCTTACAAGAGAGAAATTCCAAGGCTTAATAGAGATAAATTTTTAGCATGGAAAGTTCTCATGAGACTTCATCTGGCTTCCATTGGTGATTCAGGATGCAAATATCTTGATCAAGAATATACAGTTCCTACTGGCACATTAACTATTGAAGACATTGCAGAGAAAAAGAACCATAACACCATGATGATAAACATTGCATCAACTCTTAGCTATGAAGAATTTGATGAGATCAAAGACTGCACAACTTCTTTTGCAATGTGGAACAAGCTAAAGAAAATTTATGGTGGTGATGAAAATGTGAAGAGAACCAAAGCAGAAAGTCTAAGAGGACAGTTTGATCAGATGAAAATGAGAGAAGATGAAAACATTGCAAAATATGTTGAAAGGATCAAGGTAAGTGTTAGTGTAATCAGAGCTTCTGGAGGAACAATTGATCATGAAACTGTTATAAGTAAGGTTCTCAGAACATTACTTCCTATCTATGCAATAAGAGTATCTGCTATTCAAGAAAGAATATGTGAACAAAATCACAATATAACTTTGGGTGCCTTAGTGGGAAGATTGACAGCTTTTGAGTTGGATAACTATGACAACTATGTTCCAATTTCCAAAAATATTGAATCAGCATTTGAGGCCAAACTTTCACTTAAGAAGGGCAAGAAAATCCAATCAGAAAGTGAAGAAGAATTAGAGGAAAGTTCTGATAGTGATCTTGAAGTTATTGAAGCATTACTTGCAAAGAAATATTCTAGAGGCAGAGGTAAATACAAAGGTAAAACTCCCTTAATCTATTTTTCATGTGAAGAAATTGGTCATATTGCAACTAGGTGCCCAAACAAGCAAAGCAAGGATGAGAAGAAAGGTCACAAGTACAATGGCAAGAAGAATTTCAAATCATTCAAGGATAAAGGTAAGAAAACATGTTTTTTGGCTAAGGATTCTGATGATAGTGAAGAAGAAATTATCTTCATTGCTGTAAAAGATGAATCTGATGATGATGAAGATGAGATGGCACTTATCTCTCATATAAGAAAAAATGATACATGGATCATAGATAGTGGATGTTCACATCATATGACTAGTGATAGAACAAAGTTTGAACATCTTGAAGACTATGATGGTGGTAATGTAAGGTTTGGAAACAATGAACCTTGTTGTATAAAATGAAGAGGATGAATCTCATTAACCAAAGAGCTTATATGTGATAATGCATATTGGGTTGAAGGACTAAAGCATAATCTTCTAAGTGTAGCATAGCTAATCAACATTGGATTCAAATTTGAATTCATGAATGGCAAAGCAAGACTGCTAGATGACAAGGGAAAACTGATTGGATCAGGGAAACAAACCAAATGTAACTTGTTTTATCTTGATCTTGTTGAATGCTCATGTTTTATTGCTCAAATTGAAGAAAGTTGGTTATGGCACAAAAGGCTATGTCATGTAAATTTTGATAACATCCTGAAAATAAGCAAATTCAAGAAAGTAAGAGGCATTCCTACCTTGAAGAAACCTGATATTGGTCTATGCAAGAATTGTCAGATTGGAAAAATGGGAAAGACTAGCTTTAAAAGTAAAAACTATCAGTCGGAAGATATTTTGGAAATTGTGCATACTGATTTATGTGGACCTATTAGAATTGAGAGCTATACTGGAGAAAAATTCTTTATTCTCTTTGTTGATGACTACTCTAGAATGATGACTATTATGTATCTAAGAGAAAAGTCAGAAGCATTTGAGAAGTTCAAATGGTATTTGGCAAGAGTAGAAAAGGAAACAGGGAAAAGAATGAAGTGCTTGAGATCAGACAGAGGTGGTGAATTCATCTCCCATGAATTCAATAATTTTTGCATTGAAAGAGGAATCAAAAGACAGGTATCAGCCCCAAGAACTCCTGAGCAGAATGGAATAGCCGAAAGGAGGAACAGATCTATTATGGATTGTGCAAGGACTTTAATGATTGAAAAGAACATTGCTATGAAATACTGGAAGGAAGTTATTAGCACTACAATTCATACCTTAAACTGAGTACAATTGAGGAAAGACACATTCAAAACTCCTTATGAGTTATGGTATGGCTATAAACCCAATGTAAGTTACCTAAAAGTATTTGGTAGTAAATATTACATCTTAAAAGAATCTAGAAAAGGAAAATTTGATGTAAAAGGTGATGAAGGAATATTTTTGGGATATTCTTGCAAGAGTAAGGCATATAGATGTTTGAATTTGTCTACTCTCAAAATCATAGAAAGTGCACATGTGAAAGTTGATGTGTTTGCAAAAAAGACTGAAGAAGAAAGAAAAAGGGAACCAGAGGATTACAAGAGATTTGTATACATTGAACTTGATACATTGCCAGACACATCTATCAATAAGGAGTCTACATCTACTGATCCCAGTACAGTAATCGAGTCACAAGAAGAAGTTCAAACTGAGTCACAAGGAATCGAGTCTCAGTCTGAAGCTACCGAGAAAATATCTATCGAGCCCGAGCAACCTGAACCTGAAGATGAAATTCAAGAAGATGACAATGTAACTCATTCAAGAGGCAAGGAACCTATATTGGCCAAATATGTCAGGAGGCATCATACACCAGATCAGATTATTGGGAACAAATTAGAAGGTACTATGACAAGAAGTAAACTAAAAGGTACATGTTTACTTGTTGATTTTGAACCTAGAAATGTTAAAGATGCATTAGAAAATGAAAGTTGGATTGAGGCTATGAAGGAAGAAATAGAACAAATAGAGAAGAATAAAACATGGACTCTTGTACCTAGGCCTAAAGACAAAAATGTAATTAGAACAAAATGGGTATTTAGGAATAAGTTGAATGAAGATGGTCAAGTATCGAGAAACAAAGCTAGATTGGTATGTAAAGGATATTCTCAAGAAGGTATAGATTATGGTGATACTTTTGCTCCTGTTGCAAGATTAGAAGGTGTAAGAACTCTACTTGCATATGTAGCACATAAAGGATTTAAGGTATATCAGATGGATGTAAAATCTGCATTTCTCAATGGTATTCTTGATGAAGAAGCCTACATTGAGCAACCTGAAGGTTTTATTGATCCAGACAAAAAGAATATGGTCTGCAAGTTACACAAAGCATTGTATGGTCTGAAACAAGCCCCTAGAGCATGGTATGAAAGATTACATAACTATCTTATTCAGATTAGTTTCAAAAGAGCTAATGACAATAGTAGTTTGTACATCAAGGAAGGACTAGATAATAGAATTGTTTTGGCAGAAATATTTGTGGATGATACTGTGTTTATAGGTAATGATGATCAGTGCAAAGAATTTTTAGAGAAAATGAACAAAGAATTTGAAATGTCTATGTTTGGTTAAATAAAGTTCTTTGTTGGTCTTCAAATTCAACAAAGCAAGAATGGTATCTACATTACTCAGTCTAAATACATCAAGGAAATACTTAAGAAGTTTGGTATGGAGATTCAAAACCAGTTGGCACACCCATGTGTACTAGACTGAAGCTTACCAAAGATGATGATTCAAAAGAAGTAGATCATGTTAGAAATAGGAAATACTGAGAGGGGGGGGTGAATCAGTATTTCACAAACTTTTTCTTTTGCCCACTTATGGATATAACAAATTACTTTAGTGCATATAAAGATTATCAAGCTGATTAAAAAACATAGCAGTAAATAGAAAGAACTCATAACACATGATATGTTCTCGAGGAAACCCTGGCCAAGGGAAAACCCCAGTGGGGATGGTACCCACAAAGATCACTAATCAAAAGTATCATGTTAGGGATATTGGACCCTGTTAAGAGTCAATTTACAATATATAGTAGATATGTCCTGGTTAAAGGACTTTAGGCCTTGTTAGAAGCCTTAACCCTGTTAGGAGTTTGATTACAAAACCTGATCACTAGTTGAGCTCACTGCCCAAACAGGTAATACAAAAAGTTTCTGACTATAGTATGGTACTGCTTACAACTTCGCATCAATAACCTTTGCTGCTATCACAATATACAACTATCGCAAGTTATCCTTTTCTTTCTTTTTACATATCACACACACTTTCATTACATTTCAAGTATGCCTAATATATGAGTTATTAGAGCTAATAACTTTATATGGTTGGCTTCCAAAATCTTTATCCAAGAGTAAACATCTAGGATGTCATCCCTTCATAATGTTAAGTCATTATTTTGACAAGCAAAAATAATCCCTTAACTCTTTCGCTAATACTGTCTCCAAAACTGTTTTGTCTGCAAAAAATGTCTTCGGTAAACTTCGAATAACTTTGTTTGTACTGCTCCAAACTTTATGCGCACTGAGATGGGGTATCCTCATACTCTGTAGAAGCTTCAGTTAACTATGTAAACAAAAATATTGCTCCAGTGGATGTCGCCAACTAAATCTTCATCGGGTGCTTTGTCAAGATCACTGTATCCAAACTTAGACAATTTCTTCCTTCAACTTGCCATACTTGCATTCCAGATTCTGCGCTCTCAATAGAGATCATATGTTTCCATAATGACAACATCTATGCATCCACATTAGCCAAATTGCCAACAGATCAGACCTTATACAGATCAATGATTGGAAAATTATAGTATGTAGTTCATACAAAGCCTGATATTGCCTTAGCAGTTGGTATAGTAGCAAGATTCTCAGCAAAACCCAAAGAAAATCATATGATGGCAATCAAAAGAATCTTGAGGTACTTGAAAGGAACTGAAGATTATGGCTTATGGTATAAATTTGGAGGCAATCTGGACTTAAAAGTGTTTAATGATACTGATTGGGCAGGAAACATTGATGACAGAAAGAGTACAAGTGGTGGAGCATTCTTTCTTGGCAAGAGGTTGGTATCTTGGACTAGTAAAAAGCAAAATTGCACATCCCAATCCACAGTAGAAGCAGAATATGTTGCTGCAGCAGTAAACTGCTCTAATATTGTTTGGTTTAAACAGTTATTGGAAGGCATGAAGGTTAAAATCAAAGAACCAGTTGTTATGTTTTGTGATAATACAAGTGCAATAAATATTTCTAAGAATCCAGTAATGCATTCCAAAACCAAGCACATTGCTATTAAATATCATTTTGTCAGAGAATTGGTGCAGGACAAGGAAATCAGATTAGAATATGTTCATACAAAAGAATAGATTGTAGATATATTCACCAAGCCACTACCTAAGGATGCATTCTTGTATCTAAGAGGTAAGTTAGGGGTCATTCCCCTATTCGAGGCTCACTAAATGAAGTTTTAGTGATGCATCAACCAGAGCATATTGAAGATCAGTTAGTTGATGCAGCTTAGTCAATGAATCATTGCATATGAATCAGTAGTCAAGGTACATTGCTATTCACCTGGTATGTGTTGTCTTTGGCATGTATTGTCAAAGAGGGAGAGGTTGCTATCATATTTCAAGAAATTTCTTAAGATTTCTAAGAGGGAGAGTTTTCTTGGAGAGTTTTCAGTCAAAAAGAGAAGTTTGCTGATAGAGGGAGTTCTCATAGATGAGAATCAGAATGAAGCTAAGGATATGTTCCTTATGTTAGGAATAAGGTGTCTCAACCTTGGATAATTCCTATTCTTATTATTTGTTTTGTAAAATGTATTTCTTGCAAATAATGTTGATGTGTTGGCATCTTGAATTGTGTGTAAGGAGATCATGGGTAAAATGGTTATGATAGATTCCTATGACACGTAAGAGCTATGTCAGAAAGATTCAATGACAGGTGAAGACATGTGGCAACTGATAAATTTGAGTACTGTACACTCTTCCCCAATCGTGGGGTTCGTGGCATCACTCTGAAATTTTTTTGGGGGTTCCTATTTTCTCAGAGAATGGTAAAACCCTAATACAGTTATCTTTGGGAGTAGCCCTAAAAAGTGAAGCGCATGATATAAGCTTTTTTAGGGTTGTGAAGAGAGGTGATGTGAGTGTATGGTTGGAATGTTTTATGCTGCCGTGATTTGTCTTCAAGGTTTTTTGGAAATCTTTTGAAAGAACTTGCATTGCAAGTGTATTGTAAGCTATAATAGTTTTGATCAATACATTGTGCAGGTTTTGGAGTGCTGGGGTTTTTACTGAAAGGTTTCCCCAGGGTATATCATTGTGTCATTCTCTATTTTTCTATATGCATGGTATGTGGTTGCAATATCTTTGTTAAAGTAGTTAACGAATTTGAAATTGTAAGGATTTATAAGAATTTGCACAATACTCTCCTATAGAGATTAGCGTAGGAAGTTGTTTCCGCACTTGAGTTTCCTTTCACCTTATTTTATGTTTTCTGTGAAATTTCACTGTGCTATGACATGTTGTGTTGCCATCAATGCCAAAGAGGGAGATTGTTGGATACAATTGAGGGAAGGAGACTGTTGGATTAATTGTGTGTTGTCTTTGATGTCACACAAATGCCATATCATTAACAATCTCAGTCGGTCAACAAAGCAGTTCCCAGTATTTACGAAGCTCAGTCGGTCAGCAGGCGGTTTTCAGTGTCTACCGAGATCTTTTGGTTGTCAAAGGAAAGTATGGAAGGAAAGTTAGTGTTTACCGAGTTCACTCGGTCTCCAAAGGATGTTGCAAAATTCACAGTGCTTACCGAGTTCTCTTGGTCACTGAAGGAAATCTTTTCGGATTAGTGTTTACCGAGCAAGGTCGGCCCAGTAAAGGATTTTGTTAATTTAAGAAATAAAGTTTGTTTATTCTAGCCGACTGTTGTAATGATTAGTAATGTTTGTAATGATTATTAGTGTCGACTTTACAAATCTGAATGGACAATCCAAATGGTATATATAGAAGGTCAAGTTGTGAATTAAAAGTGTGAAAGTGGAAAAGAAGGAAAGTGTGAGCAAATTTTGAAGGATGGTTAGATATCCTTGAGGAGCAGCAGAGATATATTTGATCAGGAAGGATCTAGTGAAGCAGAACAGAGATCTGTAATTAGTAATTCAGTTGCATCGTTATTCAGGTCACTTCATTGTTACTTTCTTACCATTGTAGCAGTGATTTCAAAATCTCTTAACAGAGTTGGTTTAACAACCATTTTGTAAATCCTCTAACAAGGTGACAGTTCTATTGAATTATTTCAAAGACCTCTTACAAGGCCACTCCTAACAAGGTGATTAAATCCTCTAACAAGGTCACACCTAACAGTGTGTTTTGTAACCTTTAACCGAGTTGGCTCCTAACAGGGCATCACTTCAGAAGAGTGAAAAATAGTAACTAGTTACATTGGTGGATTTTCCCATATTGGGTTTCCACGTTAAATCTGGTGTCTCTTATGTTCATGTTATTTCTTTATGCATGCATGTTAATCACTGATGAATACTTAAGAACAGTTATAATTAATGCTCACTACAATAACCAAGTTACAACATTTCTCTGTATGTTTACTGAGTAACAGCAGCAAATGATTTAATAAGACATCTAAGGGATATGTGGTAATATTTTTGTGGTTAACTGATTCACCCCCCCTCTCAATTACTCCATCTATATCTCCAACAATTGATATCTTAATATTTATTTCTCATTTTTGTCTAAAGTCCTAAATTGATATGTATGATTAATATTTATATTCTCTTTTATATAGTCTCAAATGATTATTAAATTGATAAAGGATTAATTGGTACATATGTTGATACATATAATTATTAATTACCTTTCTCTCTCTAATTTAATCATGTATGACTATTGTTAGTAAAATATTAAAAGATATATGTATTTTAGTGTGTATCAAGTATGATTGTATATTATGATTAATAAATATGCATGAATATATGTGTGTGCATAAATGTAATTATTATAATATGATTGATTGAGTGGGAAATATTGTTATAGGTATATTAATATTAGAGTTATTTTACAATTCACATTAGTTGAGAATTGGTTGGGAGTTGGTTCCACTCCCATACAACCCTTGGTAATTCTATTTGTATTGATTCTCTTTCATTTTGGTGGGGATTGTTGGATTTTTTCATGGAAAAAATTATAAACATTTTGTTGAGAATTTTTGTTTTGAGACTTCTTAGATTTCTATGCATTTTGGAGAGGATATAATTTAAGAGTTTTCTTCATTGTTGAAGGAAGTTTTGCTGTGATTTTCATTTCTTTGGTCTTGGAGATCACTGGAAGTGGTGGTAGATTTATTACTGCATTTTCAAGTTGGATAGCTTTCTCTTTTCATTACCCATATTCTTCTTTCTTTGGTTGGATATCCACATGACCTGAGGTAGGAATTGAATCCATCGATCTATTTATTTATTCTATAATAATTGATATGTTTTTATTGGTTTTGTAATGATGTAAGAATTCAATGATTTTATTTCATTAAAATTCTGGAAATGTTTGTGTATTTTGATGCAATGTATATGTTGTATTTTCCTAGTTTTCTATGTAATCCATTTTTGAAATTTATTAATTTCATTCATGAATTTGAGCCTATGGTTTCAATTGATTAAGTTTTAGAAAGGAAACTGAGAGATATCAATTAAGTCTCACTCTGATTTTGTTTCTAGGGCTCAATTAATGCCTGATTGCATTCATCTTTCCTAGATTATCTTATCTGTCATTTTGCTTGATTTTACTAGGTAAATGCGTTGCAGAACTAGAAATTACATCTCAAAATGTTGCAACTATGTAAAAAGACTATGAAATTGTGTAGCTTTCCCAAACAAATGAATTGAATGCATGTTTTCTCAAATTTTGACACAATTTGGGTTTTTAGTGCATACCAAAGGCAGTAGGGCTTGTTAATACATTGTATTATCAATCTTAATTGATCTATTGGGCATTATTATGTTTGAATTATATGATTAACTATATTTTGACTCCATTATGTTGATATCATTATGTTGTGATTCCTAATTAGGGTTTAGGGCTTGTTTATGTGAGAAGGGTAATGTATGTGTTCCCTAAACTATATTGAGTTGATTGTGAATGCTATATGGGAATATTGATATTAAATTTCATTTATATATGAAGCATATATGCTTCTTTTATTTCATTTGAGAAAAAGGGTTAGGGAACCTAGGTGCATGATAGGTTGAGTGGCTCTTAATGGGGGCTAGGGGCCTAAAGTGGCTAGTCTAGGGTAACCCATTAACAAGATTTATAATCAAGTACAATAACCTAGTAAAATGAATTGGGGTAAAACTTTAATCAAGATAATATTGGTGCCTTTCCCATGCCTTGAGCGCTAATATAGTCTAAGGATGGGAGTGAGAGAAGATGCCTGTTGAAACTAACATGATTGAACATTCCTTGTCCTCACAAAAGGTTGTTCAGTTCCACATGATTCTCACTTGGGGGTCAGGGTCCAGAGTGATCAATCCAGAGTAACCCAAGAGGGAGGGTATGTGATGACACTCATTCTATATGTATCCTAGAGTTTTTCCAATCATATTTCTATTTATGCCTTTGGTAGCCTTTGCCTTGTTTTATGGGGTTTCCATTTCCTTGATGTTTTTAGAGTTTAGGCCACTTCTCTATTTTATAGTTTGGATTACTTATTTTATGTGGGTCCTTGTGGACCTACCTCCTTAGCATGGTGGGAGTGGGTCTCTGGGTTCCATGTGATTGGGTGGTAGTGATATTTCTCCATCGAGGTCCTATGATTGTTTGTGATTATGTGGATGGATCCTTTGTTCTAGTTATTTCATTCTCACTACATTAGTGATCTTCGTTTGGTATATGTTATCATTCCATTTAATATTGTATCTTATATATGTTGATGTAGTTTGTATACTCCTTAAAGGATAATGACGTAATTGTAGTTCATTGATGTATCTAGATGTTAAGATATGTGATAGATGTGTTCCTTGAGTAGAAATGTTAGGGAACCCAATGAGGACCTAGGATTAATTTATTAATCATCTTCCATAATAGGTTTAATGAGCATTTATTTTATATGATGATGTGCCTTTACTTCTTCTTTCCTAGGGTGCAAATTTTAGAATGGAAATTTATCTTATTCTTTCCTAGAAGTTATAATTATATTTAACTATTATGTAATAGTTGTTTAAAAAAAAATTGCATCTTTATTCTGGTTAGATTAGTGTTGTCCTCTTAGGTTCTTTGGTGGGGTGTTACACGATGACTTGTATTATTTTAACTTTGATAGCAAATTAGTAGGAATTTTTTTAGTATTAGAAAAAATATATTTTTTTAATACATATAAAAATGTACAATATTATTGCCTATTAATGGGTCTTCAAAGGTTAGTCCTTATCCATAATGAAAGAATACTTAGAATGGATGAAGTGAGAGAAATGATGAATAAACTTAAATTGTGATTGGCATTGAAAGAAAATCTTGGACCATTGGGGAGAAGACTGTGTTGCAAGGGATGAGAAATGCAACCTCTTGCAATTGGGAGCCCAAAAATTAGAAGATGAGATGAATAATGTGGCAAAGGTGAAAGTTGCATTTCTCATTATAAACTTGGAGATCAAAATGAAGATAAAAAAATTGCATTTAGAAGGTGACACCCAAATCACAGTAAATGCAATTTCATTAATAGTTCAACTCAAGATTGGAAACTAAATAAATTTATAAAAATTATAATGCAAAAGTTGTCAAGTTTCAAATATTTCAAAATAAATCATACTCTATGTCTGAGAGTGATACAATGGTGGATAGGGTGGCAACCTAGGCCATAATGACATTGCCAAAGCATGATACACAGAGCATGGAAAGGATTTGGCATATTCTTCACCATTTATTAGATGCACATTTTGAGACGACTATTGATGCCATTAAATTAGAAAATTCACCTTCTATTTTTTGCAAAGCTCTCATTTGACGACAAAAAAATTTGTAGGGAGGGTTTTGTTGTAACTTAGAGTGCTAGGGAGAGGATACAACGTAAAGATGGAGGGAAATTTCAATTTGACAATATGGAAACAACAAATGACATTTTGGGGGAAGATTTCTATTGAACATTTGAATAAAATCTTCAAGATTGATGACCCAATATTTTTCCAAATGGTCAAGATGTTTTTTGGTGATGAGTGTATGAATTTTGAGTTTAAGTATCAAACAAATGTAGATGTGGCATCAATGTTTCTGGCATGGTGCCTTGAATTGGGAGAAAAGGAATACAAAAGGAAAATTATGGAGTTGTGTGTTAAGGATGAATGGTGCTAGAACCTGAATGCATTCATAGTAGTGGCTGAATGGTACTAGAACCTAAATGCATTCACAGTAGTGGCTATCCCAAGTCAAGGTATCAAATCATGCGAGGTGATATGTTTGCATGTTGTAGAGTGAACTCCTCCTTTGCATTCATTCTTCATTTAGAGTGTGGTAAAGGAGAAGGACTAGAGATGAGCCCAAGCCCAACAAGGTTACTAATTCATTAAAGCTTATGTACAGGAGTGAGAAGACACATGCCAAATTATTACTTTTGATGAGGAGATTTAAAGCAAGAATAAATTAAAATTTTCAAAAGACTCTTGGGAGTAGCAACAATAGGGAAGAGAAGAGAAAAAAGATGGAGTCTATATAGTTTTTGTAAATTTTATCCAAAAAATGTAAAATCATTGGGTAGTTTTTAGTTTTTGATAGTACTTTCAATTGTATATTTGAAATGTAGAAAGGGTATTTAAATCAAGAGTTAAATTTTGTAAGAAGCTTGTATATGATGTACATTAAGAGGAAGTTCATGTTGGGGGATTTTTTTTAATAAGGTGTAAATGATTAAACCGATAGGCTTCCCCTTAGGGAACTTTGTGTACGACCTTGTTGAAAACTTCTCACGCTATCTCACGCCATCAACTGGTTTCTTAAGCAATTTTTTTGGAGAGCAAAACCAGCCTGTTATTGTAACGGAAGTGGGAAATGGGAAAGCCTTAAACCATGCTCAGGAAAACCTCTTCCCCATGAAGTAATGTCTATGTTATCCATCTACAAAGGTCAGGAAAAAATCATTACAGACTTGTGCCAGTTTTTCCAGATTTGTGCCAGTTTTGATTATGAATACATTTTTTGGGGCCATGAGTGCACATTTACTTCTCAATGACAATGAGTCTTGCTACATTCGTTGTTGCTTCTGCCTACAAATTACATAAATTCGTCACATTTATTCATTCCCACATCATTTGTAATTGAAAGAAAACTTTGAGCCTGTGTGATTTTTAGTGACTGGATTTGGAATCGTAGGAAAACAATGACCGTGTTTTTTAAATAAAAGAGGTTAGTCTTTGAAGATCATGTGGGTGAGGGAAATGAATAAAGGAGGAGGCATCCCCAAACCTTTCAATTTCTATAAATCAATCTGGGCAAGGCATTGAATCTTAATATAAAGCGCTATAACTATGTTAAGCTCACTCCTGTTCATAGAGAAATATCACCACGTGTTGAGTCTTGATTGTAATTTAAACCGTGTTAAAGTGAATACCATGAATAATTGAATTAGAAAAACTCCTATGCATTCTTCTCTCTTTTGTTTTATCACCTAGAATAGTCCCAGGCCAAACTTTCTTAGTATATATATAGAGAAACACACAAATATGATCAATGCAAAATACTTGTACATGGTGATAAGTGTAGTAGTCCCTCTGTATGTGACAATGTTTCTAGCTTATGGGTCTATGAAATGGTGAAGATCTTCAGCCCCGAGCAGTGTGCTGGGATCAATAGATTGTTGGAAATTGCAATTAAAACAATTATTGTATTGTCATTGATGTCAAACCTTAATTGGTAAGACTGTTGCTACTTAGGAAAGTACTATATCTATTTGAATGTTGCTAAGGGGCTAAGCAAGGTTGGTAACAATAGAACCTAAGGGAAAGGTTGAGTTATCTTGATACTACAAAGTGTACTTGACTATGTTGCACAATGATGAGATAATGTATTGTTTATCTTAGTAAGACTGAAGACTAAACTGGTAGGCTTGATCGAGCAAAGAAGGAAAAATCATGTTTAAGCTGAGTAATGTTAGTGTCGACTGAATCAATGTATGTCGAGCAAAATTATAGTGTCAATCGAACAACAATAAATTGCCGAGAAAGATAGCGTAAGCCAAGGAAACATTTTTAGTAATGACCGAGCTTCTTGCATGAAGACCGAGTAGATGATCACAATATTGACCGAGCATCAACAATTTTATATTTGAAGATAATTTAATTATGGAGCCGACATTGTTAAATTCTTGGATTATGTAAAATGTGTTGATTATATTTATTGATTGTTTGGAAGCATTAAATGCACTGAAAAATGTTTTATTGTAAATCTTTAAGAGATTTGAGATGATTCTAGAAAAGGAGCTGAAGAACATGAAGTGGGTAGATTCAATGAATTTGACCTAACCCTAAGATCTACGGATGAGATTGAACGGCATAAGATGAGTTAACCTAATTGAGAAAAGAATAAAAGGATGTGAGCATTTGATATGCAAAGGTATGGGCGAACAGAGAATGCTGGAAGATCAGAAAGTTTTATTGACTATTTAAGCAGAAAAGGCTGAAGGAGAATTGTGGTGATTGTTTGAAGAAAAGTTTCGAGTAGATTAGAGATGGAAATGAAAAAGTTTCAAAGTTAGCAAACCAGCATTAGTGTACGGAATCAGATTTGATATTTGCAAAGTGAGTTGTATATTTTTCAGATAAATATTGCTGCTACTTTCTAACCATTATAATGTAGTCAAAATCTTTTTAACTGAGGTTGACCTAACAGTCATATGTTAAATCCTTTGAGCAAGGTTGCATTCTAATAGAGTGTATATAAGTCCTATGACTAGGCTCACTTTTAATAGGGTGATTGAAATCTTTTAACTGGGTCACACCTGATAGTGTGTATTGTAATATTTGACAGGGTTGGCTTTTTACTGAGCTCACTTCAGAAGAGTGAAAATAATAGTAGCATGTTACAAAGTGGTTTTTCCCAAATTGGGTTTCCACTATAAAACCTGGTGTTTATACTTGTGTGAATGTTTTGGTTTGAACATTACTATGTTTTACAAGTTAAGTTATAGCTGGGTAGTGGATTGCATTGTTATATGTTTCTGTTATTGAATCAGTGATGACCGAGTTTGTTTTGGTTATTGGATTTGATTTAAGGAAAAGTTTTTAAGTTTGTTTTATACATTAAAACCTGAGAACAACTGATTCACCCCCCCTCTCTGTTGTTCTAAATCATATTAACATAGATTTGTTACTATATTTGCAGTGCATCTTCTGTCATTTGAGTTCATCTACAAAATCAATCCATATGAGATGAACTTTAGATTCATTGCAGAAGATGCCTTATCTAAGCCCATAGTGCTCCTAGTGCTGGTCATGTGGGTGAGTTTTTTGAAAAAGGAAGCCTGGATTGGGTTATTACAATATTCTCACTCTCAACTCTTCCAAATACTATTGTCATGGGCATACCCCTTATGAAGGCCATGTATGTAGAGTGTGTTGGGACTTTGATGGTGCAAACTGTTGTCTTACAATGCATTTTCTGGTATACACTCATGTTGTTTCTTTTGGAATTAGAACTTAGAAGTGCTAAAATGCAGTTAGATGAGCAGTCTCCCGGAGCTGATGTAATTGAGAAACTTTTGCAGAGAGCTGGAATTACTAAAATCGTAGACAAGAATGGTAGAACAACACTCCACATAGCCGCCTTAATTCCGGTAGTACTTCCAGTTTCACAGGTGAAATTGAAGAAAATTAGCCAGATTGGGGAAATGCTTTTGAAATATGATGAGGAGTTATGTTACACAGTAGACAAAAATGGGCAAACAACACTTCATATAGCAGCCAAAGAAGGGAATGCATATTTGGTGAAAAAGATATTACAACACAACTGTCTTTGCATTGAAATGGTAGACAGTGATGGTCGAAACGCTCTTCATCTGGCTGTGATGAATGCATCAAAAATATTTTACAGGGTTGGATATAGTCTCAAAACTTTAATATCCTTCGTCATGGAAAATAACTTGGTTGACTGTGCTGATAACAACGGACACACAACATTAGACTTGGCCATACAAAGGATAGAGGACGATCCACAACTATTTATTCTGGTAAATGATCCATAGTACAAAAAATTTAAAACTTTGATAATCTCTTTAAATTTATCTCGCTGCTAAAGATTATTTTTTGTTAAATTTTGATTTAATCCAAGATGTGGAATTGAAAGTCGCAGATGTTGGTGCAGATTATAAACTATCTCCTCAGATGTGGTGCGACTCGAAAGATGATGTTCGAAGATGAACAAGCAGAAAATTTTCCATCCATTTTTGAAAAATCAAAGTGGAAAACTGAAATTATATCGATAAATGCGGTGTTAATTGCAACAGAAGCTTTCAAAGCGACATTTACTCTGCCAGGAGGCCTTCAGTCGAAAGACCCAACTCCCGCACTGATCAGTGCATTTATCTTCAAAGTGTTTGTGTTATCTGATACTTTGACATTGTGTTTTTCTATTTCATCAGTTGTTCTCCTCTTCTATGCACCTGTGGGTAACCGGACAGAAGATCCCCTGCTTACGGGCTTCAGTTTCAACGCATTGCGGATAGCTTTGGTATCGCTTGCATTCACATTCAGTGTAGCGATTCACTTGGTTGTGGAACCCAAGTGCCCATGGCTAGCAATACTTGTATGGCTTATGGTCTTCATTCTTCCCGTAGCCATCTGGTTATTTTCTTTCAGTGGATAACTGTACATGTTCAAGGAAAATAAATTCTATGTCCGTTACGCTATATTGGATTCCTTCGTGCAGTTGATGGTGGCCAAAGAGACACACCATGGGTATTGGCTAAATCGTAAACTAAAACGTGAAATGTATAAGGGAAGTTTGAAAATGTTCGAAAAAAAAAACTAAGTGTCCCCCTTAGTAAGATTTGTGCCACATCATGGGCCGGGTCTTCAAAAATTCAATATTAATTTACATTTTGCATGCACTGATACTTTTAGTTCATACCATATTGGTTCAAAAGCCAAAAATGTACCTATTCTATATGGATATGTATTCTATTTAGATAAATGTCTATCTTGATGGATAAAGAATCTCTTTTAAAAGAATCTGTCTTATATTCAAAAGCTCTATATAGATAGATATGTATTCTATTTAGATAAATGCCTATCTTGATGGATAAAAGAACCATTTTTAAAAGAATCTATTTTATATCAATGGATATTTATCTTATATAAATGAATATAGGTCATGTATTAATGGAATAATATATTGTATATAAATTTATTTTGTAATAACATATATATATTTCATATAAACAAATATCTAGATTTACAAATGAATAGAAAGTTAATCTTGATTTCAAAAAAATAATAAAAAATCTAATAATATTTGAGATACATCCAGTCAATGGACGACCGATTCACAATATGATCACACATAAGTGCGTGGAATATTAAAAAATAATAGTCCAATCTTCATATACGTTTCAAATAAATTAATAGACCTTGAGATATTTTTGAACACTCGTTGCTAGATAGCTAACTAAAACCTAAGTTTAATAATGACACTTGTGAAAAAATAAATCTAAGTGTCCCCTTGGAAAGATGCGTGTGTTTTAGTTTATTGTTTAAACATTTCCTTTTTAAACCACATAGAGTTTATGTGTGGGTAAATTCACAGTCAATGGATTAAAGCTTAAATATGAATATAAGTGGTTGTAAATTAACTTTCATCGTATAAGTTTCTTTTTAAATTTTAAACTATTGACCTTTATTTTAAGAGTACAATTTTTTTACTACTATGTCAACTTAGGTTGTACATAACATAAGATGAATACAAGAAAATGTGTTAAATATACTTTGTACACCTACTCACATGACTTCATAACCATTGGTAGACGAATTAGTTTTTCTTGGGGTTAGAAATATTATAGTGTTCATTGGGTAGAAAATGTTAATATTAATTCAATTGATTGACAATCACACCCTTAATGTAATTAGATTTCCACAATCCATCAGAATGTAAATGTATGCTTTTGGTTTTGATTGTGTCAAATTTTTTTAGCATCAACATTTCGGATCTAAGTGATCCATCACCAAAATGAAGGAGAGTGCATGAGATAAAAAAAAATGTAAGTCACCTACATTTTTCACTTACATTTTTATCACAGAGTGTGATTTGAAATGTTGATGCTAAATTTTTTTGACACAATCAAAACCAGAAGCATACATTCACAATCATACCCTTTCAAAAGGAAACTTAAGTTGGTTGGAAATAATATATTTTTCTCAAAATAAGAATGATCAAAAGATCATGTACACCAAATCAAATTATAAGAATCTAATACATGACCAGAATGCTCTCATATTTTCATATCCTTCAATTCTGTCTCAAAGGTCTTGAGACCATTGGTGTTTCAACTAGTAAGAATTTAATGCTATTGTTATGTAAGGTCAGGGAACATCCAAAGCAATAGTCCAATTTTCATGGATTTTTCTTGGAAATAAATAGAACCCGAAATTTTAGAGTTACCACATTTATAGGTGGAAAAAATTGTTGGAAGGGCATAGTCCCATTGTTGTAAATTGTTGGATTTTATGCCTAAAGAGGGCTAGTACACCATAACTAATGGCCAAATACCTTTTCATCATGTTTTTTTTAGACAACACAAAGGTATGTTGGTCTTCCTTTAACCATATATTAATAACTGTGTTAATGGCATTCTATTTTAAGAGATTATTTTTTATGTATTAATGAAATTCCATAGTTAGGGGATTGCTAGTTGTCCTTGAAACATTTCTAAACCATCTTGTAGACGACTAGCTATTCTCAAACTATTGAGGACATTTCTTAGCCAAGAGAATTTTGAGATATGCAAAAGCCACTCTGAATTTTAGTATTTTATTTTTTAGTTTTTTTCATCTCTAGGAGCACGCCTGGTTTGAACTATAAGTTCTACAACAAAATCCTCTCTACTTGTTTGGTGAAGGTGCTCTTTCTAATCTTTACATTTTTTTTACCATTGCAACTTACCTTTCCCCAACTCATTTTGGACATCATAAATGTCCACATAATTTAATATGTTATAATTATTTTAAACTACAACTTGTATGGAAAATAAATTATGTTGTATGGTTACTATTCCAACATAGTTCTACATATTTCTTTATATTTGACATGGTCACATCAGTCGTTTTGATGTTTCTATAGCACTGTGTGTCATTTTTTTATTTTTGTTAGCTTCATAATCTTTGAAGCTTTGAATAGTTCAGTTGTACTTCTATTTGACATAGCTCTTAACACTTGTTTAAATTTATAGGTTAGTTACCTCTCCCTTAAGCTATGTCTCACTCTTTGACGAATAATACAATAAAGATTATCAATAATGACAACTTAGATGTACATATCCACTTCTTCAAGTTTTTTCCATTGCACCATTTCACCAAGTAAATGACTCGAATATCAGATATAAGTTAGAGCTCTTTGATGGTCTCCATTTGTAAAAATCTACCTTGCTAAGCAAGTTTTGTGACCTTATAACAACAAAGATAATCTGAAAAGGGCTCTATTGTACTTGACTTACATGTTTTACTATTTCAAGCATTTGTAACTCAAGGCGAGCTTACCCTTTGAGCCAACTATTTGTATCTTAAATATTTTATCTTTTCCTCTTCTACAGGTTTGCATGCGCTCCAAAAAAAAGAAACAACTACTGTTGAGTGCTACAAATACAACATTTCTTAATGTGCTCCAGTGATTTTTGTTGCTTTGATTTTTTTGGAGGACTTGCACAGAATAGTCCACCAATACTTTACAAACATGTTTGTATAAGTACACTTCAAAGTAATTCCTTTAATTAAGTTGTTGACACATTTTTCTTCCACATCATAGACCTTTACTCCATCTTGTGTAATGAGAATCTACTCAAGCGATTTTGGCTGCACGAGACAACATATCATTTTACTTTTTCTCAATTGAACAATAGTTATTTTGTATAAATTTTCCTTAATTATGTTTAAGGTAAATCATTACTTATTACCTGTTTGAAGTTCATACACTCACTATTCTCCACTTCTTTACATTTTAAAAATGTCTTCTCACTTGATTTTCTTTCGTTATGTTGTATTATCATTTACAGTTTTAAACACTTACTTAAATTATGTAATGCTTCAATTATGCTTTCAAATTAAATACCTATCGACACATCCCTTGCACCTCCTTTGGGTGCAAGTGCTAGTATATGTATTTGTGTTTAAGCCACCATTAGACATAAAAAAGTGTACAACATTATTGTTTGAATGACTTGTATAATTTTTTTAATGTTCTATAGTTGAAATAATTTAACTCATATTTTTTATAAATTTGTCACATAACTTATTTCATTCTAAAATTCAACTAACACAAAATTATGATCATCTAGAAAAAGAATGCACATTCAACTCATATGTAATTTTCCTTTTCATTGTAACTATTTTTAATCTATTTTACCATGTCTACTAGACATACTTTTACTCTACATAATTATTATATAGTTCATTATGAGGAAAACATTCCACTTCCAATTTGTTTGTTTTAAACATATCATATTTACTTCATAAAAGACAAGTTTTACTTAATTATAATGAAGTAAAACTTCAAAAATATTTGATATAATCTTTTATAAATTTGTGATCTTGAGTTATGACTAATAGTTAAATTGACTTTATACAAATTTGATTATCTAATTCTTTAAAAAAAAATTATAGACCCACTTGCAAATATAATAATCAATGATATATAATATTTTCTAAATACTTTTATGTTAAAATTCTACATTTCAAAAAGTCAACCCAAGCCCCGGATTTATCTATGTCATGTTTTTGAACTCGGTAGAAAGGGGGAAAATTAAACAATAACATCAGGTAACAACATTTTTTTTGGAACATATCCAAAGACCAAAAATCTTAGCTTGCGTATGACACGTGGGCTAAGAAGTTCTTTTCGAATTTATTTCCCCTCACAGTTTAAAGAAAATTAAAAAACGATCAGTCCGACCATAACCCAACGGGACAAAACGATTTCCCACTGCCTTGAACATTCCAATGCACATCCACACCTGACCATCGGGTATTTAAAGAGCCGAAGCCATTAAATCGTTTCAGTACAATCAAAACCTTAGCATTTATTCGAATTGACAGAATTATATTTCTCAGCAAACAAATCCATTTTATAAAAACGAGTAAAGAGGATGCCAGGAGATAGAAAGGTGGGCGTTGCTTTGGATTTCTCTGCAACCAGCAAACAAGCTCTGAAATGGGCTCTGGACAATCTTGCTGACAAGGGAGACCACGTTGTGCTCATTCATGTTCATAACAGCAAGGCCGCCGAGACAGGCCAGTCCCAGCTTTGGGAGAAATCTGGATCGCGTAAGGATTCTCATGAATGAAAACCCATTTTGGTTAAATCAGTACCCTAGCTGCTTATATTACCATCTTCCACCTTTTTTATTGAGACTTATAGTGCAGATCTGCCGTTATAGTTCTTTTTACAGCTCGTGCTTTTACTGTGGAGTTAGATTTGTTTGTGGGTCTTGTAGATTAGAGTTATCGCTTCAAACATGTATTATATTTATATGTGACTTCTGGTGAGTTTTACTTGCAGCTCTTGTTCCTCTGAGTGAGCTCAGACAGCCGAGTTTGTCAAAGCAATATGATATTGCTCCAGATCCCGAGACCCTGGACATGCTGGACACTGCTGCAAGGCAAAAGGGGGTTGGTTTTTAAAATCCTTTCCTTTCTCTCTCTTTTTTCACCCTCTGTTCTTTTAAAGTAAAAAATATAAACATTTCAGATCTTATGTAGCAATCTGTTGGTATTGGGAGCATAATTATCCCAGGCGTGCACATAATCGACCTTTTAGCGTCAAGGTTAAAGCCTATCCATGTGTTAAAGTTGTTGCGACATGATCTCAACCCCATCCTTCTAGAGTATCAGACTATTACATTTAGCAAGATTAAGCCTTGGTGAGGTCTAGTTGAATCATTCAACTTTACAAATGGACGAAATGGCCACTCGATCAGAGGTCTTATATTCATCGACATGTTTCTTTTAGTTTTATAATTTCACCTAAATGCGACCTTACAGTATAGCATTTAATCTTATAACAGGGTTACATAGAAGTTCTTCGTTTTCATCGCAATGTTACAGCATAGCATCCAGGGTAACATAAAAGGTCGTCTTTTTCACTGCCAAGGCACAACATTTGGATGTCTAGCTGCCTTGAAATGCAGAGTTACACCATAGTATTGGGGTCTGAAAGAATTTGCGTGTTACCCAATAGAACAGTGATATGATCATCTGGCCTATTTCATAAAATTTAACTACCCTTTAGACCATTTGCGACGTTCTTTTCGCCTAACTGGTCTGAACTGGTCTGGAGGACCTGCTTGGTTAAATGTTTGTTTTATAGCTGGAATTCGTTAAGATTCGTTTAATTGTTTTGATTTGAGATTCATGTACGCTTTCTAGCATAATGGGAACTTATCCAACTGAACATTAATATAACCTAGTTAAGACTATATTTAAGAACCCCTTGGCCTAGTTGGATGTGTCTGACCTGGCTTTCCCAACGACATTCTGAGTTTTAACTATGACAAGATCTTCTGGTTTATATCTTCAAAAAAAAAAGAATCTTTAGGTCTTCTGCACTTAAGCTATAACCCACCCATTATTAAATTTGAGAAGCCCTTCAGATGATGGTACCTTGAGGAGTCCAGTTTTAAAATGAATTCTTTAAGATTTGTTTTGATTTAAGATTTCATATACTTGGTTGAGACGCACGATTTTGGTACGCTGTTAGGATGTTGAGCGATTGGAGGTTGGAAGGTTACCCAATTGAGCCAGTAATATAATCCTGTAGTATTTACCATGATAAAGATCCTGGTTCAAGCTCAGTTGGACATGTTTTCCTTGGATTTGCAAGTTGAGGCTACTGTGCTTTTATCATTTGCAGGGCTGGGGATTTTTTTCCTGTAATTGGGTGTGTTCCTTGGCTAACCAAGATTGCTTGTCTTTAGCCAGTCCAGTGTTTTGTCTGCCAGATAATTTCTCTGCATATGTTTTAAACAGGAATTCCCATTGAATACTCGTTAGATATTAAGCCCCATGTTTCCCCAAATCAAAAAGTTATTAAGCTCTGTAACTGATTTTTTGTTGTTCATTTTCATTTTTCTTGAAGTTTCACATCTATGAACTTGTGTTAAATTATAGCTTCAATCTGATTGACGTATAATCGAATGAATTATAGTTATCAGATTTGATATGCTAATATATATATATATATATATATATATATATATATATATATATATATATTGTGGTTATCGATATTCATTATAATCGATTGCAGAGAATATATTCAGGCATATGTATTAGAATCGACTTAGTCGATATTGACTGTCATTCTTTGCAGTGTTATGTTGTTGTTCACTGCAGTGTGACGGTATCGACCACTGCAGTGTTACGGTAACTACCACCCGGTAGTTATCGAAACACATACATATTATATGATGTGTTACGATAACTATTGAATGGTAGTTATGTGTAACACTGTTTTGTTATAGCATTACATTGCAGTTAATACAAACAGCAACATGAAAGGGTATGTCTTGTAGAACATGACCCTACGTGGCATAGGCCATGTATGGTCATGTCTCTACATAGACATGACCCTATACAACATATATATAATCAATCGTATGTGCTGAGGAAAGGAATCAATAACAATGTGCATCTCTTCTCCTCAGCAACATATCTAATATATATTTTTCTGTATATATATATAATTCAGTAAAATATAAAATATACTTATTCAGATAATATACTTTGAACATCAAAATAAATAACATCAATTCTCTCTATTAAAGATCTTCTTTCCTAACACTTTGAAGAGATGGAAATTGTGCCACAGATATTATTGGTCAGATAACAATTGTTTAATGATCAATCTTAAGGAAATGTGACAGTAATGCTAATCTTTAGCAAAGGGCAGTTGTTCTCTCCCAAGATTGCTCTGGCTGGCTTATGGTTGGTTTGTATTATCAGACATATAGTGATATGTTTCCGTGCAGTCCACATGAGATTTTGTCTCTCATAAAATTATGGCCAGCCTCAGGAATAAGATGTTTCCAGTCTCTGGAAATAAGATCAGATATATATGATCTTTGAGTGCGGCTATTTATCATTTAATGTTTTTTTCCCAAAAGGAAAATACCTTTTAACTTAATGAACTGGGCTATGCTGAGGGTACATAGAGAGTCTTGACATGCAATTTTCTGGTTTCATTCATTTCTAAATAAATTTAATGTTTATGCACGGATCTACATTAAGGTGGTTTCCTGGAAGTTACTTGGTTAGGCTTTCTCGCCAAATACTCAAATGTGAATGAATGAATGAATAGATCCAGTATCTTGCTTCTGATTCTTTCTAATAGAATGGAATTTGACTAGTCTGCAAACTAATTCTTAAGTTTCTCTACTACAGATCATAGCAGTAGCCAAGATATACTGGGGTGACCCAAGAGAGAAGCTTTGTGATGCAGTAGAGGACCTTCAGCTTGATAGCTTGGTAATGGGCAGCAGGGGTCTTGGATCACTGAAAAGGTATGAACTGCTTTTGAATGTTTTTTGTGCCTCTCCTTTTTGGCAAGGTTTCACAAATAAGTTATTAACTGGTTGCAAATAATTGTATGATAGAACACCATTGTGGGCATGTGTGGGTTTGTACATAGGACTTACACTTGTGGCTTATTACTTTAACAAGTTAAGAGTAAATTTACTTCGGTGAGTGAATTTCTGTTTGATTCCTACTCTCTAATTTCTTTGTTGCAGGGTTTTCCTTGGAAGTGTGAGTAATTATGTTGTAACCAATGCTAGCTGCCCTGTGACTGTTGTAAAGGAGCCTGGATTCAAACCATGATGATACAATAGTGGTTTCAGTAATGGACAAAACCTTTTAAGTTGTTTAAGAACAATGGGATTATAATTTTACATGCGTTATATTTATGTGAATATAATTGGTGATATAATTAGCTAAGTCACAACATTTGTCGAACTTCCTCCATGAGATTTAAATTTTGGCGAATTTTTACCCTTGCCGAACTTCATCTGAATTTATGATATTTAATATAATATAGTTGTTTAATAAAATATGTTTTATTTTAAAATAATATTGAATTATTTAGTTAAATTATTCAGCAATGCTAAAACATTTTGACAATTTTGTGGATATATTATTTATATTTAAATGTAAATAAATTTATATTAAGGCGAATTTCATGTTGAAGTTTTACCCTTGTTGAACTTCATCCAAATTTTATGATTGCCAAACTCGAATTTGAATTTGAACCTTGCAACTTAGATAATTAGGACAAATTTTGTTGGTTAATAATAATAACTCCATTTTATTGAAGAGTTTATTTAAAATTGTGCCTTTTTAATTTGGTATCTTTGCTGTGTTTGGCAGAAGTTTATTTGTATCACTGGATGTGCTTGTCATATATTTTTTTGGTTGCCATTTCTTATACTGGCTGAGTGACTTTTTGAGTGATGTTATTATGTGACAAGAAGCACTCCCCTTTGGGAAGTTGGAAAATGTTTTAATTCTTAAATGGGAAATGCACCGAGCCTTCCATTTGTCTGACTTCTTGGTAGGCATGCTTAAGATGTACATAATAATGATAAGAAGATGAAATATTTCTTAAAAAATTTCAGTTAATGTTTTGTTCATTATGGCAGATAGGTTAGATACTTTCCCTTTAATTTCAACCTAACATGGATTCCTCTAATTATTTGGTTGCTTAGGTAATGTTCGCATTCTAAGACATTAGCATTTTAAAATTTGACTTGCTGGAAGTGAATATCTGATTGCACAGGGGACTAAAACTGTAAGCTGGTCTTCATGCTAGGGCTTAAGGGTTTGGATTTTTTAAGCTTCAAAATAGACCTTAAGCATGTCGTGCATAAATTGATGCACCTAAAACCTTTGTGCATAAATTAAGAATCAGTTAACTTTTCTTTTGATTCTGTCAGAGTATCGTTCTTCAGTTAAGTGTTCACAGGCACTTCGAGCTCAGTTCTCTAAACAGCCAAAGCTTTCATTTCCCTTAGAGAACTTCCATGCCCTTCACACAAGACCAAAACTTTATGCCTGATCACTTGGCCACACTATGTTACTGTTTTATTTGAGTCAATTATATAAATTTAAGCAATGTTTCATTGCAATTGTTACTGATTTATTCTTATCTGGTGCCATTCTTCATAAAAAAACTGAAGGAACAATGATTATTAGAGTGAATCATTTATAAATTATATAGAGGGGAATATAAAAAGAACCATTAGACCTGTTCATCACAAGTTTGTCTATTAGGATTCTTGAACTGATCAATGACATTAGGACAATTTCACAAAAATGAGAGACCATTGTACAATTTCGCTATATGTAGTACCTAATTGCTTTGGAGAAGAGCAATAGAAGCCCTTTGGAGTATCATTGATGGTCTCTAAGTTAAGTTCTATTTTATGAGTAAGACCCACTTAATCCAGATCAACTAAACAAACTGGATCCCTGTTTTACAATAAGTTACCTGTTAGTAAACAGATTTGTCCTTCCTAGATAACTTTGGAAATGACTCAATATGTATAGGGCGAAAGACAAATATATAACAAATAGTTGGAGGAATATGTATTGAATTAACAGTTCTCATCTAAATTTTAAAGGTACAGCTCCCTCATATGATGTAATTAACTTTTTTTGGGGGATGCTTTTAACCGGAAAGCAGGGAAGGCAAGCTAACACCTGTCATCACCATGATTCGGATGTGATTATGAATTTACAATAGAAGGGAGACAGATAAATGAACCAAAGACCATTCACTCTATACCTGCGAAAAACTACAATCAGAAGTATTGTTGATGCAAGTTTTGTTCCACTACAACACATAAAATCAAACACTCAATGTTTCGAGATGAAACACCAAATACTTAATCCTCTCTTTGAATAAGGTCACTTCTCATGCTAAGCTTGCAAAGTAAGATCATGAAATAAATGTGATTTGCTGGTAATCACTTAGGGGACTTACGCTAGCATTCAATGTATATCAAATGCTTGCACTTCTAAAGATTTAGCTTCACAATGTGCAATGAAAATATAGCTTGATGTTCCAACTTTTCCATTTCAACTTCAACTTAAAGTTAACTTCTTCTACTCCTACTTTTGACTATGAATGGAAGGAAGTATGGATGAACTTGGACTCTACTAGATGCAATCTTGTTAGCGACTCCACCCATCTAGTGCAAGCTTCTAGGGAATACTTAAATGGTTTTCACATCAATATCTCCTTGTCAATCCCATCAAATGAATGCAAACATAAAATTGAATATCAATTGAAGTAAGTGCTTTCAATTATCGACTAACCACATAAGGCACACTTACAATTAGCAAGAGGCTAGTGGCCCGATTTTGTTTGAGTCAAGCAAGTAAACATCCACAATTACTTTCATTCAACTAAACTATTTCAACATGAAATAAAATCTACTCCAAGTGAAAGATTGAGGAAACCATGCAACACTTCAAAGCAACATTAAGTAATTCACCATGAAGACCAACAATGAATCATCAATTATTTTGAAGGCATTATAGCAACAATTTGATCAAGTCTCTCCCTAGCTAGCCTACTTCCACTGTAGTTTTCTAATCTAATCTTTTAATTCTTCTACTACTAATACTACAAATGAGAAGGCCTTGGCCTTTTATAGGTGTTTAATTACAATAAAGGGCCAAGATCATTTCAAGATCAAGGGCCAAGATTAATCCCTTCAAACCGTAATTAGGGTTGCCACCTTATCAACCAATTATATGAAGGCACCACCCTATGGGCCAATAAGGAAATTACAATGTCTTGAGAGCCAATGAGAAAATTGTACACTTGGCATGATGTGATCGAAACATGTGTAACTGGAAAATTCTGATTGGGGAAGACAATTGGGTGCCACCTTAGCATCCTCATCCTGTAGACTTGATCAACTTTTGATGAAGAGAAAATATCTCTTGATATTTAACATTATCAACCCTTCGAATTTGATGGCATATTCCCAAATTGCTTCATCTTCTCAATCCTTTTCACTCTTCATTTCAAAATTTTCTCATTATCATGACTTGTACTTGCATCTTGAACTTGAATCTTGACTTTAATTCCTTGAAGTGATGAAGTCCTTCATGCATTTGGGTCTTTCAAATTAAACTTGGATTTCCAAAGGAAATTCAAGTTAGCGATAAACTTCTCTGATTTTTCTCTTCTTATCCTTGATCTCGATCTGAATTTGCATTTAATAACTTGACTTGAATCCTTCTCACTTGAAGTCTTCAAGCATCCCTCTTGCTTGAAATCTTGAGTTCGAGCAATCCCCTTGCATCCACTTGAAGTCTTGAAGTCCTAAACAATCACCTTGCCTCATCCAAACAATTTTCCTTGCAAATTGGAGAGGAAAAGGCATTAAGTTCATGAAATTGTTAAGAGAACATGACAGAAATCCAAAATTTCATAAAATTGACATTCAATCAAAGCAACAAAATTGGACTAATCATGGATTCACTTGAGTTTAAAGCCAGATTTCCTCATCCCCTTGTAAAATTCTCTAAATTTTTGATCTTGATTGATAAAATGATTTTGATCTATGAATCTGAAATGAATTCTTGTTAAAAATCTGGAAGTAGACTAGTCCTTTTGATGCGTGATGTGCCCAGATTTTACTTTTCCTAAAGATTTCACCCCCTCTTATGTTATTTGCTGTCAATCAAAGATGCAGTCTGCCGGAAATTAGAGGCCAAATTGCTGCCTATTGAGAAGTATTTCACTGTCAAACATGCAGATAAAATTCTCTTCTTATCTAGATGTAGTTCGCTGCTTATTGCAGAGGAGAACATAGTTGTGTTTGATGCAACGAGTTGAATTGATCTCCCTTATATAGAGGTTTGAAGAGGTGAAAGGATACAACTCCCCAAGGAGGCTGACTTTGATTGGAATTGGCCAATGAAATTAATTGAATTAGTTTGCTTTCCAGGCCTTTTAGGCTGACCTTGGCAAGAGAGTTTAATGCTTAAAATATTTATCTTTTGCTTCAATCAAAATCGCTGCCCTCTTGTGTTTTGAGCAATCTCTATATAGGGGGTGGAAATACTGGGTTGATGAGGAGAAATAATCCTCATGGGAGGGCGGAATCTGCCCTCCACTGAGGGTTTTTCCTTATGTCCTCCTTTGGATGCCCATCGTTCATTAGGACTGGTAGTTACTTCCAGCATTCCACCAATTTTACTTCACACTTGGATGCTTGAAACATGCACCAAACTCGATCACATTCAAGGTGGAAATGGAGGGAGCTCGAGGATTCTGATCACCAGCTGATCGGAAATTCTACATGTTCAAGGATTCAATCCACTTCTCCAATCCTTCATATCTCAGATTTATATCATTTATTAATTGGCTTCAGCTGAGACTTGGTTTCTTTCCTTTTTGCACCTGATTTTGGCCACCCAAGACAATTTTGATCTCACTCATCTAGAGGCGGGTTTTGGGGCCATTTGAGGATTTGTGTTCTAGGGCGGAAATCTGACATGCACAAGGATAAAATCCTGGGTAGGGGGCGGATCCCACCCCTACTTGAGGTTTTTGACATTTACATCTCATCAAACTTATCTTCACTTCACCCTCCAGCTCATGTTTTTCATTTCCAATCATTTGATCTGCCTTATCATCCTTTAAAGATTTCAAATTTGGTCCTGCCTATAGGGCAGAAATCCTAGTGTCGCGAGGATGAAATCCTAGGCCAGGGACAGATTCCACCCCTGCCTGAGGATTTTGGCATTTTTACTTCATGAAATTTTACCCCATTCACCCTCAAACTTATGATACAACTCCAAGATTTTGTTCAACTTTCACCACACTTAAAAAAAAATGTCAAATGGCCTTCATTTGATCGGGTGGAAATTTGAGGTAGGCAAGGATTTTATCCTTGGGCATGGTTGGATTCCAACCTAGTGCCATGATTCTGAATTTGCAAGTTAACTTCCCATTTCAACACTTTGTCATTTTTTCAGCATAGAGGGCGGGAGGATTTATATAAATATAACATTTAAGTTTCTTATACTTTAAGTTATATTTATATAAATACTGTCAGGATGTTTAAGATAGGTTTCCGCTTCATAGGAGTTATAATAAAGTTTCTAGCTTTTGGGGGTTTTAAAAAAAATTCAGACTAAGCCAAGTTTCAGGATTCAACAGGCCTTCAACAGTGTTACCTCCCACAACCTTTCCTGACTTTCTAAGGTTGATTTGAAGTTGGAACAAGGATTTTCTAATGATTCCAACTCATTTCCTCACAAATCACTTGGTTTCAACTGTACCTCCATTACTAGCTTAGCCCAACTTTCGCTTACATCCCAGACAAATTTGACTCCCCAGCAGGCCAAAAATTGCTCAAACTCACTCTCGGACTTGGAGACTTGAAAATTGTTACCAACCATGACCACCTAAGACAACTACCCCTACTGCTAAAGGAAAAAGAGGGGGGTCCCCATTTGCAATGGGGCGATGGTGTGAAAACCTCACAACAAGTATAAGCATAGATTTCTTCCCAAACATATATGTAGATAAGAACTCAAAGATTCTCAGACATACACATACCCATAATCAGATATAATGAAGGGGAGATCACAGGCATTTGCAGATTCACAAAGGAAAGATTACGATTGCAAAGAATACAACTAAACACAAAGGTTTAAATTTCTCCTTTTATTCCTTCAATCAGACTAGAATTCAAGGACTCCAGACCCTTCTATACAAAAGATTATGGTGGATAGAAGAATCTGTGCTCATTTTCTCCTTTTAGAGAACTGAAAAATGCCCTCTTCCTAATCAATTCACTCTTGCGTCGAAGTGCAATGGGGGTTAGGAAAAAGTCCTATACAATGTCTTTTGATTTCATATTTAAAGACCTTTCCCTCTAATGAGTCTTTTCAGCTTCTATAACGCATTCTTTAATCATCTTATATTCTTCAAAGACTTTTCAATTCCCACCATCATCAGCATTCTTGACTGCGTGGCCAATACAAGGAAATAAAGAACATATTGGTATTTTTCCTAGTTCAGGCTCAGTGCTCTCCGTTAGAGGGAGAATAATCAACTGGGCCACTTCATTATTACAAGATCCAATCATAAATCAATCCAAGAGAGACAGCAGTGGATGTGACAATATCAATTGGAGCTTTTTGACTCTAATAAGTACAACATAGTGGACAGCAATCTAAGCACCTAATCTTTTTGAGAACCAGTCTATGCTAATCTGAGGCCCACTTTGCCTCGAGTGTTCAATCTTCCTTTACCTACATCTTTCTTAGAACCTTCTGCTCAAGGGTGATTTGAAAACCTATCTTAGCTTTAGCCATTCTCTTTAGATATGGATAGAAACAAAAACTTGATTGAAACCCTTGTAGTATTATGCTCCATAGAAGAAGTAATAATCTCATTTGACAATACTTGCTATATGTCTGGTCACCATTGTGTGCCTTGTCAAACGCAAACTTGTCTAATTTATTGTGAGACTGTTTTGTAAACTCTCGAGCTTCAAGTGCCTTATCTAGGGATGTGATGTGTTTAGCAATAGCTTCAAAGCAGGTCATATTTCATTTTTGGAGTCTACTAGTTTCTTCTTTTTTCAAAGAAATTTGAAAATGCAGTCCACATCATGATCAAGATACATGTGATATTAAAACACAACGTTGATTGCAATTTACCGTACAAGGAATATGAAAACCATGTTCAATGAAGACAAATTCTTTAGAGCTGCAAATTGCAATAGGTAGAGACAATTGTAGTTAGTGTGGTGCCTTAAATAGTCACGCTATGATCTAATAGCTCTAAATGATGTCTGATATGTAGTTTCATTGTATTGTTGCTGACTTCTTTATTTTTCATCATTGTGGCAACAGTTTCAGGGTTGTCTGATAGTATGATATTAGCCTCACATTCTCAGACTGTGATCTGAAATCTATGTCAATTATAGTATGGCTAAACGTTTCAGAGCTTCGATAGGCAATGGCATGGATATATTCATGCATGCCTTCAAGCCCTCTGCCGGAGTTGTTTCACTTGACCGGAAGTTTTTGAGTGCAGTCTCTGTTACAAGCAGAGAAAAAAAGCTTATCTTGAATCTGCAACATAAGAGTTGGAAATTGGTCCTCTGTGCAACACCACCAGAATTGTAGTGCTGACAAAATTTGTGAACATGGCGTCTAACAGGTCTTCTTCTCCCATCAGCAAATCTTTTCAACTCATTATCCTTGGATTCACTGTGCTTGCTCATCGAATTTGCAGAAAGAATATCAATGCACTTTGCCTGGGATGATGAGAGTTATGTTGTGTTGGAATCTCAACCCTCCATGATTACTGTAAATATATGTATGGAAGGATGCAATGCATTGTTGGGGAAATAATAAGTTCTTGGAACTGCTTCGGGCTCCGACATTGTTCTCGGAACAATGAAATTTTCTGAAAATGATTTTAAACTTGGATTTAGATTGGAGCTTTGAATAGATGATATGTTGGGAAAATAATTGGTTACGAAAACCCTTTCGGTGTCTGAAGCTCATTCCGGAAGCAAATGAAAATGCCGATGACTTTTGTCTTTACACGTGTGCTTTCTGGTTACGGATAATACTTCAGGTCCTGATACCTGTTTTGGAACTTGAAGAATATGCTGACTGACATTTTAGAGTGGTTCTAAATGCTCCATCGGGTTCCGATGCCAATTTTGGAACCAACAAACTAGACTGCCATCCTTTCAAACTTTCACTTTATGCCTTCCTCGCATTACATCAACTTGTAACCTAGTTCAACCTAGCATATTGGGCTCCACCAGTGGTTCCAGAACCTCTTTCAAATGCTGAAAGCTTCATTCTGATTCAATGCCATTCATTAATTTCTTCAATCTTTCTTCAGAGTCTCCATGATACTTGGTGGACAATTTCAAAAGCATATATACTCGACATGATTGAATTGTCAGCCAAGGACCATTTTCAAAATGTCAAATGAAACCTTTTTTTTACTCTTTGTACAAAATCTTGCTGCCGGACTACCCATCTATAGTCTTTGTATAACACGTACATTAGGCTTGAGAATCTTAATGCAAGATAATGCACTGATTTTTGCATAAAATGAAATATGTTTTGGCAATGTAAGAGCCTGAAATTGTCATTCCAAATGTGTTCACATCGCGAATTCCCTAATGGGTTTTCCATGACACATTTTTTAAGGTAAATGTCTCCAAGCTGGTAATGAGTGCAGTATCTCGACTGCTATTGCAACTGACGTTTTCCTTAGCATCCTCATTTTGAGCTGTATGAAGTGAACAAAGAAATCACCCTCATCAAAAAGGAAGTAATGCTTCATAGATTGTAATTTGGTCATGAGATTATATTGATGAGTAATAGATTTAAGAGTGCTGTGCTTGCAAATTTGTATGCTAAATGTATCTGAAGAGCGGGTGATTTGAATCCGAAGTTGTCATTTTTGCATTTTTGAGAAGGGGATCTGAACACAAGATTGTGGCTGTAACATTGTTGCCAGTATTAAGCATTATAGTCTTCAGTGAGATTCTCCTTCATAGGTCATGATATTATGTCTTCTCTTTGTAGTTAGATTCCAAATGTGCTGATAGTCATACATGGACGAAGTATAAAATCTTTGAATACTCTGAATATATTATGATGCATAACTTTGAGTGTCTCATTCTGGTGAGGAACTAGCAAAAACACTCACATAGAGGATAATGGTGAAAGATAAAAAATGGGTGTACTGAAAGTGGGCTAACATTACATCAACTATAAAAATAACTAATCCAAGTTACTAGTTTGTTTTTGAGTAGTGTTGCAGAAAACTATTTTTGGGGTTGGGTTTGTGAGTACAAAATAAATTTTTTTTTGTAAAAATAAGAATTGAGTTCAGAATTCCACATAGCATATGCATATAATAAAGAAAACCATCATAAAAACTAAAAATATAAGCTCATTACTCTATTTTCTCACCTTTTTCCTTGCTACCCAGATTACAGTTCTGATGCTTCCATAGCAAGCACAGACAATAAAATAAAATGAAAAGATGAAACGAGAGAATTGGGGATAGTCACAAAATAATAGAGAGAGAGTGGGGGCAATCCCCAAGTAAAAGAAATTTGGAGTTGGCTGTAGTGTGTGAAAGGCTAGGTGATAACTGGAAACTAGTTGAATGCGTATAAGAGAAAAGGGACACAAAATAGCAGTCACATATTTGTTCTGTCTTGTTCCTTCATAATAAGTCTTGTCCAATACAATCTCCACCATTAAAATTTCCCATTTGCAACATTGGTCAGGGAGAAGAAATGAAAATCTGCCAACCTCTATTACTGTGTGACAGAATTGCATGAACAATCATTTGGTTGTCTCTAAATTTTGATGTTTCAAAAACTCAGATCACCAAATTTGGCATAGTGCATGGCAATCCGGGGGAGTCAAATGGACTGCCAAGGATGCAGGACAAGATTGAGTTCTGGGATCGCTGGATAGGGGAACCCAAGGAGCTTCAGTATTTTGGGCCGTGGGGGATCATATGAGAGATCTTGAATGTTTTCTGGGTGAGCCAAGAACATTTTGTGGCTGCCATGTTGACACTCATCCTGCTGGCTGTCCTTTTTGATTTCAGGTTTGTCTTGAAATTTGCCTGGGTCCTGCAAAACAGATCTGGATTCTCCCGGGTTCGTTCTGCCGTGGACTGGGCTCTGGACAACCCTGCAGCGGATCCTAACTGGGTTCCAGATTAGGTTCTAACCTAAGTTGCTAAATCGTGGGACTTTTCCAGGCGATTCCGGGTATGAAACGTACCGGAATCGGATTCTGAAATGAATCTCCTGTGGGTACACATCTGGGATTTGTGTTTTTAAATGCCGAAATGTTTAGTGATTCTAGTTCTATCTTTTAGATATTTTTAAGACCTAGACTGCTAATACTCTGAACCTATCTATCATAAGATTCTGGCTTGATCTTTTTGACACAGAAACCTGAATTTAAATTAGAATGATATGTTTCAAAATTTGAAATTTGTAATGGTTTTGTTTAGCATATGAGCTGGTATATAACATTTTAAATTTAATTCTATTTTTTAGCTGCACACACACACACAATACACATACATACACACACATATATATATGTACGTGTGTGTGTCTATATATATATATATTTGTATGAGTGTACCAAAAACATACCCAACCCGCCCCCCCAAAAAATAAAATAAAAAAATAACAATTTCTGCAGTACGGCGTTTCGTATACCCGTTCCCATTCCTGATTCAGCAACTTAGGTTCTAACTGGAACAGGATCCCAGGGTTTCTCTGAACGAACTGCTAACATAGAAAATGACTCTTTAAGTCTTGTTTTAACCTATTTTTTTGTTCCACGGAACTTGATCAATAGTTTTACTTTCTTGTATGACTTTCTTAAAGCATTGTTGTTTTTGTGCCATCTAGGTTTGTGAGCTTTGGTGAGTTAGAATCTTGGGAAGAGCTTCGCTGAATATACCATTTGGATGAAATCATGACTGACCTGTAAAACATATATTCTATCACTTTTTTTTTTGACAGTGCAATTTCATCGGTTGCTGCACTTATACTGGCTTATGCCATTTTGTTTTTTCAATTCAGCTATAAAAGATCCTCATGTTCTGATGATTTGCAGTTGTCATTTTTGGGCTTGCAAACTCTTTAAATAGTTGAGTGGTGCACTGGTATTTATGCAATTAGACCGATTAGTGGTAATCTAGATGTTTTATTTTTCCTTGAGGTTTTCATGATGTTCAGAGTTTCAAACATAACTTTGATAATTATTTTCCTTGAGTAATCATTTTTCTATTATAAATGGTGGTTTCTGACCTACTATCATTAAGTATCCTCTAGCCAAACTTTGACACAAGGCATATAGTTTTTGGCATTTGTTGCGGGAATGACTTTCTGTTGCAACTAGTTTGCACAGTGCAGTTTTTGTGCGTTGGCACCTAGACCTTCGTGCAGTGGAATTTGACAGCAGTGCCATATGGTGCAAATCATACAGATTTTTGACAATTAATTAAATGAAAACTTTATGTTAGGTGAGAGGCTAATGTGGGCTACAAAGAAGCGACCAGAAAAAACTTTGTTTTGTGTACCAATTAAGACATGGCTTATACGAGCTCATCTCACATTTGTCCATTTTTGTTTACAAAATCTGTTAGTTAAATTTGTATCTTATTATGATCTGTTGTTTTCTCGAATTTCCTTTCATGCCATTTTTTAGTTTGGAGGAATCTCTGCTCAAAAGCAATGTTACACGGTGTGCTATTTGGTGTACATACATGTAAGAAATAAAATGCTGTTTATTTTCCATATGGTACTATATATAGATTTCGTTGTTTTATGGCTAAAAGTAGATAAGATAACACAAAGGACTTGCGGTTAAGTTTTTAAATCCCACAATACTGTGCATGAAAGACACGAGTTTTTCCCATGATTTTTTACCAGAAGCATTCTTATTTAGTTACAATTGACTGTTAAACCTAATGTCTCCAATAAACGTGAGATTTTTTCCTGTCCTTAATGGATTAGTTGAGTACCTTTTGTAAGCACTTTCTTTTGTAAACACATTGAGTAAAGCGCCACATTTTCATGTATATTGATGATTTTGCACAAGTACAATGTGACTTGCATTGTATTATAAAGTGTTATGGGGGTTTGTGCAACGCCTTTGTTGTTTTCTAATCACAACTTTGTCAAATGAGCATTCCGCTATGACAACTATGGAATCTTTGGGATTAAGCCTCATGTGTGTAGTTTTGGTACACACCCTTTGTTCAATTCCAAGTCCTCATTTTGATCACTTTAGAAGTTGCATCTTCTCTTTAATGTGTTTCTTGGTGACACACAGTTTCAGCGAATCTGTCAAACTCGCCTTAGTTAACATGGTGGGGCTTGCTTCCTTGGTTTTCCTTGGAGTGAATTGAGACACTCTTGTATTCCTTTTTGTGGAGGCTATCTTCTTAGTTGATCATGGTTCTTCGAACTATCACATGTATATTTTCAACTTCATTGGTTGAGTAGTGATGATGAGATCACCCATGCAAACTTCATTGGTTGAGTAGTGGCATTGGGTCGCTCATGCATGTTCATTTGCCATCTATATTTTGGATTGCCAGATGTGATTTCCATTGTCACCATCTAATAGTTGTTCGAGTAGTATTGATTAGAGCACTCATGCAAATCATTTACTTCTTGATCTTGATCATATTTTTGTTAGATAACTGAGGGGGGTGAATCAATTATGTTCAGTTATCCTACAATCCCAAATTTTTTTTTGATGTGTAGTATCAGATTGAACAAATAAACTAAACAACTCGGTAATAACTAGATTGTGCTTTACTGATTAATTAACCGACTGTTAGATAATGTAAACCAACTAGTAGTTAACACATACTGATCTAACCAGTTACTATAATGTGTAAAGTAAATATCAAAACATCACATCCATACACATTTAACACTTGATTTTTAACTTGAAAATTTTGTTAAGGGAAAAAGCACTTGAGATCGGTAACGTAAATATTTTCACTCTTTTAAAGTGAGCTAGGTTAAGACCTATCCTGTTAAAGGTTATAAACACACTGTAAGGTGTGACTTTGTTAGAGGATTTATCATTAATAGTTCTTTGTGACCATACATTCATTTGGGTCAATAAGAAATCAAGTAACATTCATAGAATGCCAATAGAAAATATAGTAAAGTTTCACTCGGTTAAGAGATTTTGACTCTAACAATGGTTAGAAAGCAACAATGTATGACCTGATTCAAATGCAACTTTTTTTGCTTGTATTTAGATCTATGCTAAGCTCAGTGACATTCTGGTCATCATAATCTCTTCATTCTCCTTCTTCCTCTTACTTTGTTATGCTTGGTTATCTCTTTTTGTTATTCGGTTTTGTTTGCAAAATCACTTGGTTCTCACTTCACCCTGTCTGACCAGCTTCACATGTATGCACCAACAATTTGCATCCCTCTTGCGATTCTCTCTATTCTCCACACTTTTCCTTGAATTTCTTGTCTCCTTTTATAGACATGTTAAACCATTTTCATTTCAGCCATAGAATTTGCCTCTTAATCTCCATTGTGGGTTTTGCCTCTTTAACCTTCCTTGAAACTTGTGCCTTAAACCATTTTCAATCTTCATCATCCGATCATCCTTGAATTTTTTCAACTGTAGATTTTCATAACAAACTGTCTTTATCCTTGAAATCTTTTAGATTCGTCCATCTCATCATCACATGTCAGTAATCACATGTTCCTCATTATTTCTCCTGTTTGGTCAATACCATGATATGTCGGTTTCTTCTTGCTAAGTCAATACCGCACTTGGTGTACACTACATATGCTTCGTGTACACTAAGTTCTTTATATACCGACCAAAGTAACTTGTACATTCTTGATCTTCAACACTTAGTAAAATCATGTAAGTCAATCACATCACTATTATACTGTCATAGACTCATCAACAAGTTGCCCAATGAATATCTGATTCATAACTTACTCATACATCTCATTTTCATGCTAATATCTCATTTCCTTTACCAACATCACCTCCTTCAGATGTTTGCAACTATCATGATAAGTAAAGTCAAAGCTAGTTGACATTAATGACAATATAACAATTGATCTAATGTCTCTCATATATCTCAGGAGCTCTGTGATTGTTGCCAGTCAAATAATTTCCGTTCTATTTTTGCGTAATTTTTTTTGTCTTTGCCAAAGTTCAAGTTGTAAATTGAACCTTGAACTTTGAATTTGAACCTACCGGTTCAAAGTTCAAAGTTTAAAACACATTTTTCCTAAGAGTGTCATGTAAAAGCATTGTCACGACAACTCAAGTTGATTGGTCGCGGTCGCGTGTTCCTTTGTAATCGGTAAATTGAATCTTGAACTTTGAACCTTCTCTTTCATGGTTCAAAGTTCACATTTCAATATGCACTTTGACAACTTTGTGTTGAAACCTTCCACGTCGAGGCTTTAGTGTCACAGTTCACAATTTTTTGAGTTGTCATAAATGTCGTACGGGTCCACCATAGTTGTAAAGTGTGCGCATAAATTAAAGCATCATGAATCTTGTACCTTGAACGCAATACTTATGGTTCAAGGATCAGATTTCAAGATGTAATAAATACCGAAATAAGAAGTCGCGAGCCAAATCTTTGCATACTGACACTGAAATGATTGATGGGAACCGAAGAATGATGCCAACTCAGCTCAAGTAATTTCCTTACCGAAGTGGAGCGTGCGTAACAAGTTGTTAGTAGTTATTGCGATGAAAAAATTTATTGCATGGCAAATCTCTCGAGTTGATGGGAATCGAAGAAAAGTGTGTATATTTATTTTCCCTCCCCTTTTAGCCTCTTCATTCTATTTTGCTTATCTTCTAGAGGCATCTTGGAGCAGCGAGGTAAAATTATCAAGAAGCAGAAAAACAGTGAGTTATACAACAACCTTGGCTCTGTGTTTCCTTTAGCTTCTTCATTTTAAAAGCAAAGAGTTGGGTTCCTTTCTGCATTCATCCAAGTGTTCATAAGAATTTTGCAAATTTTATTTCACCATGTTTTCTTCCAAAGCAAAATTCGTAAAGGAGAATAAGTCGTCTCCTATAAGTAGCTGCTTGCCTGAAATAAGAGACACATTGCTAGTTGACGATGATATTAGAGAGATTGTGCAAAGATTGAGGAAGACAGAAGGTGAGGTGATAGCCACGAGAATTGTTGACAGTGGTTTGTTGGAAGCGGCCGGGTTTCTAGAGGTATTTCCCTGCCGTGAATTGGTCATGGAATGTTGCAACCAATATAATAAGTCTGAGAGATGTATCAATATTGGAAGTGGTGAAGTTCTGGTGAATATAAACAAAGAGGTGATAACGACTGCGTTTAGGATTCCGTCAGTAGAGGTCTATGAAGATTGGAGTATTGAAAAGGCCCTAGCTGATTTTGACCAAAATAAGAGGGAATATAGAAATAATATAGCTAGGGATTGGCTATTAAACCCTGAAAAAGAAGGTTCCCGCTTACCCAAGCCCCTTAGAAAAGACCATTTGTTCAGAGAGGTAAGAGATATTACAGTGATGTTAAACAGAGTAAAATGTAACCCCATTGATACCAATTGGGAAGACTGGATGTATATTTTTGTACAAGCCATTTTAGACGTGTGTAATTCCGTTGATTGGGTTGAAATTATAGTAGAGCAGTTGCATCAGAGTTTATCTCAACCAGCTTTGATTTCAAATTTCTTTATGTCTTCATATCTCTTTTATGTCCTTGCTATCTGTAGAGTTTGAGACAATTTACCGCATGAAGAATGAAATAGTAGCATGACTATTTACAAGTATCATCCCCTGTTGCAGAAAAGAAGAAATCCCACAGATTTTAAAAGGGTACAAGATACCTTTATGTCTAAACTAGTCTTTGAGTTAAGAGGGAAAACTAGTTGCAGGATGTCTGGAGAAGCTATGGAGTTTGTTAAAATTTATGACAACTTTTACATACAATTCTCTACTTTTAGTTATTTGAGGGTGGGAGGATTCAGTGATGCGCCTCTAAAACTACCCAGGTACTGTTTAGACAAGTGTATTTTGTTGGAGGTAGGGAGATAGTTGCTAATGGTTGAAAAGAAGTACAGGGTCAAAAGAGGTATTGGTGCCTTCTTTCCATTAGAATTGGGGCATTATCATTTCAGATTAATGCATGATTTTTCCTTTTTGACAAACGAGTTGAGGGAAATGAATCTTCAACCGTTCTAGGCTAGGAAACTATTATGGAAGCAAGGGCTTTGTGGAGAATTATTTCAGAGTTGATGCTATGTTCCTACATCAACTAGATTTGGAAGACTTCTTGAATGATTGCATAGATGAAGTCGAAGTCATGAGGAGACTGCGTTCCAGGTTTTCTTTAAGGCAACTTGTTATCTTAAAACTTCCCTTCAACATAAAAAAAATAAAGGATGAAGATGAAAATGTATTAGAATCAAAATGCATGGGGTCAAGTGCAGAAGTGGTGATTAGGAAAATTGACTGGACGGAAAGGGAGGAGGAAGATATGAAGTCCTTAACTAAATAACTTTTCAAAAGGACAAAACAATGGCTCAAATCTCAATGGAAGAAAATATGGAAGCCCCTGCGTAGAAAACTAGAAAAAGTCTGAGAGTTCCTAAAATTGAACCTTCCCTTGTCTCAACTAATAAAATTGAACCGTTGCTATTTGCAGGTAATATAGATCCTCTAGAAACCACTAATATTGAAGATTCAGAATTAGTTTCTGATGGCACAGTAAAGTTTACTAGGCGAAGAAGTAAAAGACACGAGAAAATAGATTCAACTTTCTACATTGTTCTTGATTTGGACATAGAAGAACCCAGTGTAAAGCAATTCAAGAGATTGAAAAGAAGTAAAGTTCCAGCCATGGATTTAGGATCAACAGGAGTTAGTGAGAATCCAAGTTAGTAGGACTCGACCACTCTAAACAACCTAGGCACTGATATCTCTTTACAAAATCCAAGTGCAAAAACTCCGAACTAGCTGAACTTATCTGTGAGCAAAAAGAGGAACATTGTTCATACTTCAATCCATGTTGGAGATTTAGTCAGTAAGTATCTTGGAAAATCTCCAAGGTCAAAGAAGCTGAAGACAAAATCTATGTTAGATGTAGACCAAAATACATGTCATTGGGTTGCTAAAATATTCAAACCTAATTCTGATAAGGCTAGCGCCGAGGTCATTGAATAAGATTTTAATGTAGAGAAAATAGACCTAGGGGTAGCTTCCAGGGCAGTGGACTTGAAGATTTTGAACTATGTGAACAAAAAGAGCAATCATTGAGTATTGAAAGATGCAGAGGACAAAGCAAAATTGAAACAAGCTCTGTGTGAGATGGCCAAATACATTCAGCAGTTGCAGAACCTTGTTCCTCAGCCCCTAGCAATGGTCCCTTTGAATTTGGATGTCAAGTCTCCAGATAATCAGAAATTTCTTGACCAAGTTCACAAAGAAAGGTCTCTATCTAAGGCATTTTACAGTTGGATGGATGAGGTTGGCGAAAAGGTCACCTGTTTTGCACGGGCTTATGAAGATATAACCAAGAGGTCTTCCTCTGTGGTATCTGCTGTTGAAGCTAATATTAAACTCTGGGAAGGTAAGAGAGATGGCTTGGAAATAGAGATAACTAACCTAGACGAGGCTTTTGTGTATGGTATAGACAAGTTTTTAACTGAGAAAATAATACCTGATGCTCATGCCGGTTTATTATTTGCTGCTAAAGTTAATGAAGAATGACGGTGTGCTCTCTTCGATTAGGGTATTGAGGAGTTCGGTCAGATTCTGAAGGCGCTAGCCTGTGTTGAAGAAGTCCCCAACAATCATATTGATTGTCTCTACAATATGGCCAAAAATGAAATTAAGGTTGGAATTGATGCAGCAAAAAAGCGGGAATCCTTTGCAGAAAAGGCACAGGGGTTGAAAAATGCTAAATAAATGGTAGCTCATGATTGCTTAGTTATAGCTTGGGTGCAATCACTAACAATCCTCGGTGATGAACAAATAAAGACACTGGAGACCAAGCTGGAACAGTTGCAAAACTGTAAGTGTATCTGGGAGCAGAGGTTCGATTTAGTTTCTTCACCAAACCAAGTGGTGTTGGAGAAATTTGCGGCGGCCTTCGAGGAGTGGAGTTCCATGCGCAAAGTAGTTGATGCTACCACCAATACAGATGCTGAGAAAGGCCAATCGGTCAATTAGTCTCTGATAGGGCAGTTCCAAGTGGTTTAGGGTTTTAGTTTCTTTTTCCTTTAATAGAATTTTAGTTATGAAACTGATCGGGCCCTACGTGGCTATATATTAAATTTTGAGTGACCTTGATAGGGTCAGTTCTCTAGTTTCAGAAACTTAGTTATTTTGATATTTATTGCAAGTACTTTCAAGATGAATGGTTTATTTTGAATTGGAACATATGATATAATATCAGTTGATTTATAGAAGATAATAGTATTTCTCTCGGATCAGTTGGTCTGATTGTTGCATTTAATTTGACTTCAGTTGGAATTGAATGCATGTTGCTAAAATTTGCATATATGTTCTATGATCATTTTTCCATTCTTCGCTTTTATTTTAGTATCTGTTGAATCGATCATTCTGGGAATGTTTTCTCTGACAACCTTAGTTGGCTTAGATGAATGTGGATCTTTCTTGGAGCAATAAATCTTTCTAAAGTCATTTTATATGAAGAAGTGAAAAACCTTTCTTACTTTTAGGTCAAAAGTATATACATTCTTATCATTTTCATTCTTTTCAAATAAATGGATTGCCAAAATTGATTTTTATATAAGGTAGCTACTCCTTTAATCGCAGAGAGTTTAGAGTTTAGTCGTGAGTGACCAACTCAACTGTTGTATTAGTTTTTCCTTCTATTTGGGTAAGATAATTTGAGAATAGTTATAATTTTGATAGGAGGGAAAATCTGTATACTAACAGATTTTTGGCGCGCTGGGGAGTCTAATGAGTAGACCAGAGCTTAAATCTTTTAATTTAATGATCAATTATGGTGCTACCTGTTGATGTGATACCTGGTCAATAAGAAGTTCTCCCAGTGTTACAACCTAACCTTCACTTCACAGATACCCAAGAAGACATTATTGCTGATCTTAATGCAACGATTTGGAATCTGAGAACGAGTGGTCAACAATATCAAGTGAGGTTAGTTATTGAAGAAGAAGAAGAAATTGGAGAGTGGTTAAGAGGTTTACCTATAGCTCAAGAAGTTGCTGTAGTGGACAAAGCAATCCAATTGCCTTAAGGGTAGGTATTTCTTTATATATACCTCTATTTCAGTTTTAATCAGTAAGTTGGCGGAGAAGAGGTACACAAGCGGTGATAAAGCGAAAGGTTTGGTTGATGAAGATTTTGAGGCACTAAAACAGTTGAACTTTACCCCTAGTATCCCTCTGAGAAGGAAGGTTCAAACTACTAGTAGATCATCTTCACCTACCAAGTTAACCTCATTCGTTTCTGGTTTTCAAGCCCTCACGTTATCTGGTACATTGGTCCCATCTCTTTTTAATCCTCAACCTCTAAATTTTTCTCTACCAATCATGGCACAAAATCAGCCTTGGGGAGCACAGGTTGGTCCCCTTGATCTAACCAATTTTAATTTACAAGCTTTTCCCAAAGGAGCCAGAGATGTTTTACCTAAGTTTAGTGGAGATGGAAAAGTTTCCCTGAGTGATCATATTAATGCATTCAATATTGCATGTAGTGTTATAGGTGTGGGTTCAGAAGATGTAGCTATTCGCCTTTTTGTTCAAACTTTGACTGAAGTTGCTGTAGATTGGTTTCATCATTTTCCCAATGGTTCTATTAGAACTTGGAATGCCATGAGAACAACCTTTGAAGCTCGTTTCAAAGCCGCAGATGATGAACATTCTTTATTATTGCAACTCTCACAGTTAAAAAAGGAGATGCATGAATCAATGCGAGAATTTATTGCCAAGTTCAATAAACTCCTGCAGCAAATTCCAAATGCTCACCGTCCTAGTAATGAGAACAAGGTTTCTTTGTAAATACTATGCCTCCAGATATCAGTTATCATCTAAGAGGAGGTAGGGTGGCAGACTTAGCAGCTACTCAAGCATTAGCAATGGAACTTGATGGTGATATGATAACTGCCGGTAAATGGAGAAGAGAGGTATAAACTCCAAATAGTCAACCATCTATGTCTAGATCTACTGGTCCTGTTGTTCAAAGACTGGTCAATGACATGATTACCCTTAAAAGACAATTACCAAAGTCCACTCCTGCTCCATATCAAGATATTCCTAGGAAGTATGGAAACCAAGGAACATGAAATTATGGAAGGTAGTCAAATGCTTTGAAACATCAGCCAAGACTTCAGATTAAAGCACCTCCTGCTTTAAGTAACATGTGTATCTTTCATTTAATTGATGAGCATGATGGTGATTCTTTCCCTGAGATGGTGCGGTACAAACAAATGGAAGCCAATAAAAAACCATTGTGGAAATCCCTGGCAATGAAGAGAACTCCGAAGGACCTGGTGACTTTGTGAGTTACTATCTCAAGTATGAGTCTGATTCAGATTGAGGTGGTGACATTCTTACAACTCTAGAGGAACCTTCATGTTCGGTTCTTACCCGAGGTCAACAAGGTGGCAAAATGAGCAGTCATGTTTCATCTCCTTTCTAAGGCAAGAAAGATAAAGAACCAATGAGTCAAGCTAGCAGCAGCGCAAAGACTCTAGGGAGTGAACTGACAGGAGTAAAAATCCTTAAAAGGTTAGAGTCTGAGCCCACTTTTGATTTCATAGAGTTTTTTAAGTCATCTAAAATCCAAATATCTCCTACTGAATATTTGAAATGAAATCCTGGTGAATTAGATAAGTTGGTAGCTTATGTGAAAGGATCCTCTCCCGTTGTGCAGTCCAGTCAAACAAATACTGTATCCACTAGTGAGATCCTTGCAGATCCTAAGATTAAATAGCTTGAAGTTAAAGAACCCATCATCAGTCTTGAATCCTCAGGAACCGCTCATGTGATAGGGAAATCTGAGCCTTTCTATGTGTCATTATTCATCCATGGTCATAAACTTAGCAATTGCATTATAGATTCTAGAGCCTCCAATAACATCATGCCCCCCTCAGTAGAAAAAGCCCTTGATTTTCCTTTGACAAAAACTTTTGGTAGGTGCCACTCCATAGATTCTAAGCAAGTTCCTTTGCTTGACCAAATAAAAGATTCTCAAGTTGCGTTAGCAGCTTTCCCTACCAAGAGGCTCAAATTGACCATCTTGGTTGCTGACATACCAACTAGTTATGGCATGCTCTTGAGCAGAACCTTTTGTAGAGATCTGGGTGGTGAGATTAAATTAGATTGGTCTCAGGTTATCATTCCTATTGGAGATAAGAAGGTCACTTTACAACCTGAGACTAAGTGTAAATACACTATTTTCCCCTCTGAAGATCCCAAGTCTCACATCTTGTATCAAGAAACAAATATTTCTAACTATTTGATCATGCTAGAAATTGATGTCATAGATGAAAAATGTACTGATAATGAAGAGCTTTGGATTTTGGAATTTGATGGGAGCTGTTCATCAATTGGTTTGGGTGTTGGGGTGGTATTGATATCTCCAACTAAAGAAAAATTTCCTTTTTCCTTCAAGCTTGAATTTGAGAATACTAATAACATTGCAGAGTATGAAGCTCTGTTACTTGGGATTCAAGAAGCGAAAAGAAAAGGCATTAAAATACTAAGAGTAAAAGGAGATGTTAAGTTAATTGTAAAGAAAGTAAGAGGGAAATATGTAGTGAGAAATGAAAGGATGAAGCACTACATGAATAGAGTTTGTGATGAAATTGAAGGATTCAAAACATTTTCAATCGAATCCATGCCTAGAGAACTAAACTCTAGAGCAGATGCCCTAGCTGGTTCTACAACACTGTTAATTCCTCATCCTGACTTTGACAGTGATCAATACACCATTGAGTTTATTCATCGACCTAATGTACCTAATAATGCTAACTCTTGGCAGGTCTTCAGTGATGATGCTCATGTGTTGACATTCCTTCAAGGTATGGAAAAGTTTTCCTCTGTATTTTTTGAAGGGTCAGAATTTGAGTGCCAATAGAATTTGAGTGCCAAGAGTTCTGTGTTGATGAGGAGGTTGAAAAAGGAGAAGTTATTATTTAGTTAAAGGGAAATCATATTCCTAAAGGTCTTGTGACCATGGAAAACTTGTTTGATCGCAAAGATTGCTTTGTTGGCCAAGCCAATGAAACAAAAGAGGAACAATCCAATAATTATGAGAAAATAAATATCGGGAGTAATGAAGACCCTAAGTTTTTCAATTTGGGTACATGTTGCAGTCCTATGGAGAAAGTGATATTCACAAAATTTCCGCGAGAGTTCAGAGATGTGTTTGCATGGTCATATGAGGATTTGAAGGACTTTAGGAAGGGGAAGTTTCAACACCATATCCCTTTGAAACCAGGTGCCAAACCCTTCAGAAATTGAGAAACTATAACCCTAGGGTGGCTGATGCAATTTTCAGAGAGGTAGACAAAATGCTTAAAGCTAAAATAATTTACCCAATCCATCATTCTACTTGGGTAGTGAACATAGTACTTGTTTGCAAGACAAATGGGGAAATTCAAATTTGTGTTGATTTTAGGAACCTTAACCAGTCTAGTTTGAAAGACAATTTCGCTCTCCCTAATATGGACCATATTCTTCAGATGGTAGCAGGGTCTGAGATGATGTCAATGTTGGATGGGTTCTCAAGGTACAACCAAATTAGTGTGGCTCCTGAGGACCAACAAAAAACAACATTCACTACTCCTTGAGGTATGTTCGCATATAATCAAATTCCTTTCAGTCTGATCAATGTAGGGGCGACGTTCTAGCGGGCCATGAATTCTTCCTTTAGTCATTTAATGAATTAGGTGATTGTAGTATATCTTGATGACATGACTATCTTCTCTCATAGAAGGAAGAAACATCCTAAAGATTTAAGGCTCATCCTTCAAGAATGCAGGAATCAAGGAATATCGCTCAATCCTAAGAAATCTATTTTCTGTGTGATTGAGGGAAAATTGTTGGGTCACATAGTGTCATAAAAGGGAATTACAATTGATCTAGAAAGGGTGCGAACGATTCAGTAGTTGTGTTTACTATCTCACAGAAGTGGAATAAGGTCTTTCTTTGGGCAAATCAACTTTTTGAGGAGATTTGTGCCATATTTTTCAGAAGCAACTAGACCCATGGTGAGTTTGTTAAGAGAGAAAAAAACTTTTAGATGGAATGATGAAGCCAAGAAGTCTTTTGATGAGGTTAAAGAGACAATTTCTCAAGCCCCAGTCCTTGCTCATCCAGACTTTCAGAAAGACTTTTTGATACATTGTTATGCATCCGAGCACATTATGTCAGGTGACCTATTACAGAAGAATGAGGCTGGTGAAGAAGTTCCCATTTCCTTTATGATTATTCCCTTAAAGAAACATGAATCGAAGTATTCATCTACATAAAAGAAGGCCTTCACAGTGGTTAAAGTTGTCAAACAATTTTGGTATTACATTCTGCATTCCCACTCCATTGTATTTGTTCCAAATTCTGTTGTTAAGAGTATCCTAACTCAAGAAGAGGTGTCCATGAATAAAAGAGCCAATTGGGTGGCAAATGTTCAAGAGTTTGATTTGGAAATCAAACCTACAAAATTGGTCAGAGGCCAAGGCCTCTGCAAGTTGATCGCATAAAATGATATGGCTTCTGAGGATGACATCCCTTTATCCTTGTTTATGGGATTGAAAGATACATGGTTCTCAAATGTAGCTTATTATCTCACCTATGGAGAGTGTCCCTCTCACCTCACAACAAAAGAGCAGAGGAATTTGAAGCTTAAGGCAGCGAAATATGTCATAGTGGATGATATTTTGTATAAAAGAGGTCTGGATGGAATGTTCCTCAAGTGTGTAGATGAAGATCAATAGAAGAAGTTGCATCAATCCTTCCATAATGAAGCTTGTGGTGGACATTTCTCATCCACAGTGACAACCTTCAAGATTTTAAGGAACTGCTATTACTGGCCTGAGATGTTTAAAGATGCATACAAATGGGTAGCACAATGCGAGAAATGTAAGTTATTTTCGAGTAAGCCACATTTAGTTGCTTTGCCCTTAAGGCCAATGATAATCGAAGAGCCATTCAAGAAGTGGGTTTTAGACTTTATAGGACCAATAAATCCCTCATCAAGTGCCGGACATACCCATATCTTAACGACTACGAATTATTTTACTAAATGGGTAGAAGCTATTACAGTAAGAAAAACTACTTCAGAGGTGGTTTGTTCCTTCTTGAAAGAAAATATTTTGGTTAGATTTGGTGTTCCTGTGAAAATTGTGGTTGATAATGCACAAAATTTCTCTTCTCAAGAGATGCAAATATTCTGTTATGACAACAGAATTCAATTGTCACATTTATTTGATTATTTTCCCCAAGGTAATGGGTAGGCTGAGTCTACCAATAAAAATTTAATCACTATTATGAGGAAGTTGGTTAGTGAAAATTCCAAGGACTGGCATAGAAGATTGTTTGAAGCCCTTTGGGCCAATCGTACTTCTCCCAAAAGGGCTATAGGTATGACTCCGTTTGAATTGGTCTATGGAGTTGAAGCACAACTCTCATTACCTTTGGAGCTTGCATCAATAAAATTATAGAAAGTGATTGAAGACCAAATTTTTCCTAATGGATTGGATAAAAGAATCATGTACCTAAGAAAGATCTAGGAAGAAGAGAAGATCTGGTAAACCGCATAGCACTGCATCAATCCTAGGTGAAGAAGATTTTTGACAGGCGGGCCAGGCTCAGAAAGTTCATGGAGAATGACAAAGTACTATTATGGGATAAAAGGAGAGAGCCCTGAGGTGCTCACAACAAATTTGAATCCCTTTGGAAGGGGCCTTTTTGATGTAGGAGCATCTCGGGTCCTTGGCAATCTTGTGTCACCAAAAAGATTTTGAAGTTTGTCTATGTTGCTTGGTTCCTGCTTTGACCGAGTTGGTCGATTTTCTTTGGTTACTGAGTATGGCCGGTTATCTCCTGGGCGGTTGGTTGTTTCATTGGTGCTCGATGATGCTTGTTTGTTGCTTGGTCATCATTGCTTACCGAGTAGTTTATTTGAGTTTCTTTTGAGGCTGACTTGTGCTTTGATTATAGGTCACATATTTAATGTTGGTATCCATCATTGGGAAGCGTGTGATCCTAGATCTGACCCTTCCTTCCGTTGATTGTAGATCTGAAGGTCGATTCAGTTTGGTAGCCTCTTGTATAAGTATGGTTTTTGGTTAGAGTTTAGAAGGGAGTTTTAGGAGAAGATAGAAGATGGTAGAATCAATATTGTTGGTAGATCTTCGCATGTTGAGGACTTCTATAATTCATTGTAATATCTGGCCATAACTGGGAAGGCCTTATAGCTTGACATGTATGAATCAATTTGAATGAAGTTAATAATATATCAATAATCCTACTTTCTCTCTCTCATTGTGTTGTTACTTTCACATGTTGTTGAGTACGTTGGATCTGTAGGGTGTGCCAGCATTTGGCCCCTTTGATCCTTGCCCTTGCATCAAGTGGTATCAGAGCGAGGTGAGATCTAGATCTAGGTCTGTGGATCTAGGTTTGTAGATTCCTTCTTGTGAAGCCCTAGTTGAATTGTTGTGGACTGGAAAATTGTGATCTGACCTACAATTGCATAGGGTTTTCAAGATGGTTCGTGGGAGGTGAGAAGCAGATCCAGGATTGGCAGACATGTTGAGACAACTTGCTGCTAGATTAGAAGGTGTTGAAATGGCTCAGAGAAGAAGCAAACATCTTGAAGATGTTAGTGATGATGAAGTTGAAGTGGAACAAGGCGAAGCAGAACCTGTACCTATGATGGATCAGGGTGAGGAAATATTTTTGAAGGCTTTGACAAGCTTGAAGTCAACACCACATTTCAATCCTCCTGAATATAGTGAGAAATTAGATTCTGATGAATTGATAAACTAGATCACTAAAATGGAAAAGTATTTTTAGTATGAAAATGTATTTGAGGAGAAGAAGGTGAAAATTGCAGGCACGAAGTTGAAAGGTCATGCATCCTTGTGGTGGGAACATCTGCAATTGGATCAGAAAAAGAAAGGCAAAGACAAAATCAAGGTATGGAATAAAATGGTGAATAAATTGAAAGGAAAGTTCTTACCTTGTGATTATCATATTAACCTAGTTAGGCGAATGCAAAGTCTGAAGCAGAAAGATAGCTCGGTAAAAGAGTATACTGAAGAATTCTACAGATTGAACATTAGATCTGGACATGATGAAGATGATGTGGAAAGAATTTATAGATACCTGAATGGTTTGAGAGTTTCCATCCAAAAGGAAATCAGTTTGGTCAAGTTGGAGAACATTGAAGAGGCTTATCAATTTTCATTGAAGGCCGAGGAGAAGTTGAACAAGAGATATGAACAAAGACAAAGAGGTTGAGGTGGTAGATTCCCTAGAGGAAGAGGTAGATCCTATGGTGAAAGTGGTAGATTTGAACATGAAAAGACAAATCTGGACAAAGGAAAGACCGAGTGGAAAGGTGAAAGTTCATCTAGAGGTAGAGGCAGTAACTACCAAGGTGGTTATAGCAGAGGTAATTTCCAAGGAACTTGTTACAATTGTGGAGAAGGACATAGGTCTTTTGAATGTACACATGCTAGTAAGAAGGTTGGTAGCAGTAGAAATGCTTTGGTGCAAGAAGGGTCACCGAATGAACCTAAGAAGGAAAATAACTTGATGGTAAGATGAGCACTGTGGAATGAAATTAAAAAGGAAGATCCGGTAAGAAAATTTTTGTTCAAGACCAGATGTAGAGTTTTTGACAAAGTTTAGAAGGTAATCATTGACATTGGTAGCTCAGAGAATTTGGCATTTGAAGAGATGGTCACAAAGTTGCAGCTGGGGAGGTTGGAACATCCAAAGCCCTATTATATTTCATGGATCAATGATGAGCATACACTCTTGGTAAGTGAATAATGTTATGTGAATTTGAAAATTGGAAAGTACTATGATAAGGTGTTGTGTGATATCACGCCTATGGATTGTTGTCATATTTTGTTGGCTAGACCTTGGCAATATGATAGACACACTATGTATGATGGAAGATTGTATAAGTATACTATTGTGGCTGATGGAAGAAAACAAATCTTGTTACCTTTGATGGAAGAACCTGTTAGTAATGTTTGCACATCTGTGAAAGTTTGCTTGATGGAAGGAAGAAAGTTTGTTAAGGATTTAAAAGAAAAATGATGTATGTTTTGCTGTAATTTCTAACAAACCGAACAAGAAAACAAAGGATAATGTTCTTGAGGAGATTGATAAGTTACTCACCGAGTATAGTGATATCATTTCTGATAATGTACCTAATGGTTTGCCACTGAAAAGGAGTATTGATCATTGCATGGATCTAATCCCTTGAGCTAGTTTACCGAATAAGGCACCCCATCTGTTGACACCTATCGAGAATCAAGAATTGAATCGATAGATTCAAGAGTTGCTGGAGAAAGGTTTGATCAGAGAAAGTTTGAGTCCTTGTACAGTACCTGTGGTATTGGCACCTAAAAAGAATGGAGAATGGCAAATGTGTACTGATTCCAGAGCAATCAATAAGATAATAGTGAAGTATAGGTTTCCTATACCGAGAATGGATGACATAATGGATAGTTTGACTGGAGCAAAGTATTTCGCAAAGATTGATTTGAAAAGTGGGTATCATCAGATTAGAATCAGAGAAGGTGATGAATGGAAGACTGCTTTCAAGATAAAAGAAGGTTTGTATGAGTGGTTGGTTATGCCTTTTGGTTTAAATAATGCACTGAGTACTTTTATGAGGTTGATGAGTGAAGTTCTGAAGAAATTCTTGGGTAAGTTTGTGATTGTATATCTTGATGATATTCTGATATTCAGTAAGACTAGAGAAGAACATTTGTTGCATGTTAGACAAGTTTTGCAGAGATTGAAAGAAGAAAAGTTGCTGATAAATCTGACAAAGTGTTCATTCATGAAAGAGGAGAATGTGTATTTAGGATTTGTAATTTCAGCTGATGGTTTGAAGATGGATCCTTAAAATGTTGAAGCTATTCTGAATTGGCCTACACCTGTGAATGCTAGTGAGGTAAGATCATTTCATGGTTTGGAAAGTTTTTACCGAAAGTTCATAAGGAATTTTAGTTTAATTTGTAATGCTATGGCTGAGACTATGAGAGGAGACAAAAGATAATTCAAGTGGACACATGGAGCTAATAAAAGTTTTGAGACTTTAAAGCAGAAGGTTGCTGAATTGCCTATTTTGGCATTGCTTGATTTCAATAAGGTATTTCAAGTGGAATGTGATGCAAGTGGTAGTGCAATTGGAGCTATGTTGAGTCAAGAAGGTAAACCTGTTGCTTTCTTTAGTGAAAAGTTGAATGATGCTAGAAGAAAATATTCTGTGTATGATCAAGAATTATATGCTATTGTTCAAGCACTGAATAAATGCAGACATTATTTGATACCGAGTGAATTTGTGTTGTATACTGATCATAAGGCTTTACAATACTTGGGTAGTCAGAATAAGTTGAATCAGAGACATATGAAATGGGTTGAGTACTTGTAGAGTTATACATTTGTGATAAAATATAAAAGTGGAGTCACTAACCGAGTTACTGATGCATTGAGTAGAAGATTTTTGATGACCGAGATTAAAATTGAAGTTCTTGGTTTTGATGAAATGAGAGATTTGTATGAAACTGATCCTAATTTTTCTGAGCCATGGAGAAAGTGCAGAGCACCTATTCAAGATCAACCGAGTACAAAATGGGAAGAGTATTTCATTCAAGAAGGTATGTTGTTTAAAGGTATTCAATTATTTATACCAAGAGGACAAATGAGAACTAATTTGATGAAGGAGAAACATAGTAGTGGTTTTGCTGGACATTTTGGTATTGATAAGACATTGGATTTGCTTAAGGAGAAATACTTTTGGCCAAATTTGTATAAAGATGTTCAAAAATTTGTGAAAAGTTATGGAATTTTTCAAGTTGCAAAAGGAGTAAGTCAGAATATTGGATTGTATACACCGATTGTTGTACCTAATAAACCTTGGACTAACATCAGTATGGACTTTGTTCTTGGCTTATTGAAGACAGTAAGAGGTAATGATTCTATATTTGTTGTGGTAGATAGATTTTCAAAGATGGCACATTTTATACCTTGTCGAAAGACATTAGATGCAGTACATATAGAAAATCTTTTCTTTAAGGAAATTGTTAGATTACATGGATTACCGATGAGTATTATCTCTGACCGAGATAATAAATTTGTTGAATGCTTTTAGAAGACTCTTTGGAGGAAGTTTTGCACTGAGTTGAAAAATAGTTCTACATTTCACCCACAAACTGATGGACAGACAGAGGTTGTAAATAGAAGTTTGGAAAATCTTTTGAGATGTTTAGTTGGAGACACACCTAGTAATTGGGATTCTATGTTGGCACAAGTAGAGTTTGCATACAATAATTTAGTGAATAGGAGGACTAGAAAAACACCCTTTGAGATTTGAATGGCATACAACCGAGAGATATATCTGATTTGAGAGACATTACTGATGAAAGTAAGAGAAGTGATGAAGGAGTGAAATTTGCTGAGTACATGAAGACATTGCATGAAGATGTGAAAATCAAGTTGGAAGAGAGTAATTAGAAATACAAAGACTGAGTTGATAGATCAAGGAGACATAAGACTTTTGATGTTGGTGATTAAGTGATGGTTCATTTGAAGAAAGTTTGATTTCATGTTGGAACATATGGGAAGTTGAAGATGAAGAAGTTTGGACCTTGCAAGATTTTGAAGAAATTTGACAGTGGAAATGCATATGAGATTGAGTTACCTGATGACATGGACATATCACCAATTTTTAACATTGCTGATTTGTATGAGTATCATGAACCTAATGAAGACATGACAGTATCAATGGAATATCCTAAGAAGAAGACTGAAGAAGTTGAGCAGATTTTGGAGAAAAGAATTGGCAAGAGTACAAGAGGTAAACAATATATGGAATATCTGGTAAAGTGGAAGAATAGACCAATTGAAGATAGTTCATGGATTTCACAGTCTGAGTTGGATGCAGCTCAGATTAGACTTGCTAAATGGGTTAGAGAATCATTTCTAAATAACCCCAGGTGTCTGATGTAGGAGAATCTCGAGTCCTTGGCAATCCCGTGTCACCAAAAAGATTTTGAAGTTTGTCTGTGTTGCTCGATTCCTATTGATGAGAGCATTTTATGTCCCAAATTATACCATATTTTAGCCTTCGTATAAACCTTCACACTCATTTTAATCCCCATTTTCTCCTTATATGTTGCATATGGTCTAATATTTATGAGTAATATTTAATATAGTTATTAGATAGAATATGTGAATAAATAGATGAAATTGTATTTATCTAACATGTTGATAATATGTTATGGTTCTTCCTGTCGCCCGCTATGCATCTTCTTGTAGCTCTTTCATCAATATAAAACTCCATCAACTTTGAAATAAGATGCATTTTCTGCACCCTACGTAAATATGTGGAAAGGGCATTGAAGACTGGTGGACACGATGCAATATGGAACCTTCTTGATATGTGCCACTGAATTATTCCATGAATCAGCAGCAAATGAGGACAATATTGTTTTGTTAGAATGATAGAACTAATTGCTTATTCCTGGCATGGGATATATTTATGTTCTATGCTATATATATTCTACCCATACCTGCAACAAATTACGTGGATACATGCTGAAAAACCTGTGGTTCTATGCATTCTGTTATAACTGTATTTCTTCAATCTTCTCCTTATTACTTATTGGTTACGGGTCAAACTAAAACCACAACTTAATTAAATATGAGGACATGAGTATTCTGTTGAAATGAAATGCCTATTCTCTGCAAATAGTAGATTTCTATTATAAAGTTGTTATGTAAAAGACAGTATAATGCTGCGTATATATAAGCAGCATGAGACAGAAGGAGGATATATATATATGTACACTTCTGTAGGTTTTTAATATATAGCTTCTAGCAGGGAAGACATTATTGAACGTAGGTTTGAATGATATTATTTTGAAATAAATAAAAGCAGTAGATTTCGCATGGTTACAGTAGCATAGAACTTGGTTTTCTTTACTCATCGTGCAAACTAGGGAGTCAGGGCCCGCTCTTTGGTAAAGCACGATGACTATTTTATTTAATGTAGTTTGTTTGTTATATAGTGTTAATAGTTTTATTACATATTCATACCTTTTAATAAATTAGATGTTCAGGTTTTCATCATTTTATTGATTTCTAGATTAGTTGATTTATATCCTAGATTAGTTAATACTTTAAATTATTATTGATATTATCTTATTATAGATTGATGTTTTTGAGTTTTCTTTATTTTTGATGTTCCTGTCGCCAGAAAGTGACAGTTCCTGTCGTTGGGATTTACTTGGCTTTTCATAGATTCAATTTCGCATGTTGTAGATGCATTCATAAACCCTCATCTCACAACTATCATCCCTTGATGGCATACTGCTCGGACAACTTTCGCAAGCTTACGCTCTCAAATTGACACGTATAGACCAGCCAAACTTCATCATAAAATTGTTAATTCTTTTGTTATTATTTGCCCCAGTGTTGGCCTATCATTTTGGCGCCGCTGTCGGGGAAAGGTGTCAAAGGCATGTTAGATTGATGGTTTGAGTTAGGAACAATGCGTTATGATGAAATCTTTTGCAATTGCTAGCCTTGCTTAAGTGATTAATCTTAATTTGTGTTGCTTAAATTATATAGATGCATTGCTTTAGAATTTTGTTGTAGAGTTTGCAAGTAGGCCTTAGACATTTGATTCACTAGTTGCTTTAGAAATTAGATTCCATTTTACATTATCACTAGTTGTTGTGAGTTATTGTTACATAAAAGGATATTTTGAAGAAAAATGTTAAAAATAATACATTTTCAAGGTTGTTCAATTATATCAATTTTGGTTGAAAATTGCTTGAAAAATGCAAAATTTGAAGGGAACACAAGAGGCAAAATGTGCTTGGCATCGGGGGCACTACCCCTCAACCTTGCCCTGTACTGTGAAGCGCACCTTGGGCGCTACCCCAGGACCTTGCAAGGGGCGATGCCCCTTGACCCCACTGGTGGCTGCTGCCCCTAGACCCCCGCCTTCAAATTTAAAAACAAAATAAGAAATTGGTGGGGAAAATACGCCGACCAAAGGTGATATTTTAATACCATCTCTACCTAATGAATGCATCTTTAATGATCTTGATCTTCCCTTATCAGAAGTATGCACTAATTCTATCTCTATGTTTGAACATGAGCAAATCATTGATGAATTTTTAGAGCAATGTGATTTTGATGGTGAAAATTTAACCATGTGTTGTTCTAATTGCTACAGGAAAGATGACCAGTGCTTATGCCTGAACAACCAAGAGCATATTGTACATGAAGTACAAGATATCTGTGAACCTTGCCATGATAAGGATGAACGTGAACAATTCTTCCTTGTACCTAGTACTCCATGTCAAATACCAACCCAAGAAGATCAAGGTATGCATTATGTTGGTAACATGTATTGTCACTCTAATTCATTACAAAGCCAACATACTTCTTCAAAATGTACTTCTCCACCTAGCATGCACAATGAATGTAATCATGCATGCTCACAACAACCCGTATATCCCTTTTATATTCCACCATATCCATCCTTACCATCTTTATTCCACCCATCCTTCTTATTCCCATCTACTTTATCTCCTTCACATTTCTTACCATATTCATTGCCCCCTTCACATTGCACTCCATCGTATCCACCAAAGGCAGCTATATTGCCTCATATACCACTCCATAATAAGGTGGTTAATAGTACATATACACTTTCAAGGATCCCTATACAATCTAATGATGTGCTTGAAATTGATAAATCGACATTGGAGTGTATTGATGCATTTAAGGAATGTGATTTTGGTTTAATTAAATTAGACGAACAATATTATTTATTGAATTATAACCAACTTTTTTCTTCTTTTTCACTTAGTGAATTCCAAATACCCATAAATGAGCTCATAGTTCAAATTTCACCAATTTTAATTATTGGACTCATAAGTATGTGTGTTAATATTAATCATTCACTAAGTAATATTGAACCATATACATTCCATATTTCACAAACATGGTACCATATCCTCCACGATCTATATTCTACTACTTTTGTACTTATACATATTGATCTTTGGAGGCCTATGGTTAAAATACATATTCCTCACATACTTGTTGATTTGGGACCAATAATTGATTAAGCCCAATTATAAGGGATTATATGCATGAATGACCAAATAAAATATGTTGTAAATGGATGGTTATTCATTTCCAAATGAATCAAAGTATTAATATGTATATATTTGTCAATATGGATTCTTTGTATTGCCGGCCTATTTCTTGATTCCTTGGATTGTCCTAATAACTCCATGCTTTTGTAATGTGAAATTAAGCTAGGGGGATATCCATTGAATTTTGAAATCTTTGGTTGATTGATCATGAGAGGTATTTTTAATGGGTTATCTTATTTCTTTGGTTTAATTCTCTCATGACTTTGCAGTATGAAGTTAAGGGGAATCCCTTGACTTTTCTAATTCTTGGTTGATTCCTAATAAATTTTCATTGATACTTCTGATATACCGCATTCTGTAATACTTGGACCACATCAAGGTATGTATTTTTATATTGATTGGAATTGGTATAATTCATTGTAATCACATTCTTTCAAGTGTTTATTCATATTAATAACTATACCTCTCATTTGTAAAATGACATTACTCACTTAATGATAGGGTTATTAATTGGTTAAAATTGCTTTACTATACTTGATATGCTTGGTTTTGAGAATATGGTTACAGGTCTCTTGTTGTGGTGAGATGATCTAAGAACCATTACCAGTTGATGATTTTTCTCTACACAAGCATTTCATAACACACTATGTTGGCTATGTTAACATTGTGTGGGCTTGTTAGCTATCTGACGCATATCATTTTCACTCATTCTTTATTTGAGATCACAAGAAGGGTATGGCATAAGGTATTCACCACCTTGAGATGAGATTTATTTGGTGCTTGGTAAAGTAGTGGAAAATATGCAACATGGTCTATGATATTCATGATTAGTTTTGAGCTACACATCCAGAAAAACTTTGGAGACATTTCTGATCATCACACTCCTTCCTCGAGTTGTGTCTCCTCCTCTCTGAAGTTCTATGGACACATTGGAGACTATCATTGGTATTTCTCTCTATGAACTTGTCCTTGATAATGAAGGTGTGTTTATTTCAAGAAATGGATATCTCTCCTTCTTTACAAGGATTGGATATGTAGCACAACTTCATCCTAGGTGATCCAGTTTTGTCATTATTAGAGCACTATGTCATATAAGTATTATCATCCTTGTGAGTAATACTCTTACCCAAGTGTCCCAGTATGTTCTGAAGCTCTCCAGTCAGTTTTCAGATTTAGTGGTCTGAGATACATAGATCAAAAATGTTTCTAGTGCAGTGGTTTGTGGTTCCAGTTCTGATGAGGTTATTCTTGGTGATCATTTCAAGTTCATTATGCAATCAAGTTTCAACAGTGCCTTTTGTGAGGTCATGGACAAAACTTAAGTTTTGGATGGTATCATTTTCCATCATCCATGTTAGGATTTCTTGATCTTTGGTCATTCTATGCAATTATTGAAAAAGAAAAAATGAAAAAATGGAAAAATGAAAAAAAAGAGAAAAAAGAGAAAAAAAGCAATAAAAGATCCAACAATGAAAACCTTTGGGTGTTGTTGGCCGGTTAATATCTGAAAACCAGTTTCTGGTGGATTTTAATTGCAAAATAAATTCTTAATGGTGAAAACTATTTTTATAGCGCCATTAAGCGGTGAGTGATTGAAAACTGGCTTGCCAGTGGTCACTTGTCGTTATCAAAAATTGAAAAAATAGAAAAAAAATGAAAAAAAAGAAAAAAGAAAAAAATGAAAAAAAATTGAAAAAAATGAAAAATGCAATAATTGGTGTTCTTGGTTTTTCTACTAATCATTCTTTTCAGGAACACTCAATGGATTTTGTGGTTCTTTAGCTCTTGGGACCTCTTGTCACTCCCTCTTGAATTTCTTCTTTAGCATGGTCATCAACACTTTGATCACCTATAGTATGTGCTACCTGCTCAATTGAGGTGTTTTAGTGGAGTGTGCTACCCACTGTTTGTTCTACATTGCTTTCAGTTTGATGGTGGTGGCTCCTACAGTTGCAGTCTCTATCCCAGTTTTTGGTTCCTTCCAGTGGTATACTCCTTGGTGATTTCATTTCGATGGAGATCTTTTGTGGTGTTGTAGTTCTAGATGCCTCTCTTTGTTCCTTGTTGATTCATCCATTTTGGAGGTGCCAGTTGCTAAGTCTCTCTAGTTCTAGCCTTGGTCTCTCTAAACATGCATGTTGGTAAAACAATCAAATTTATTTTTCATTATTTTATCTCTTAACTTTATTTATATTACTTATTATGTTGATCACTATGCAACACCCCCTCCCTATCCTCTCCTTGTTTCTCGTGGACGGTCAACCTTTAAGTTGGGGGGAGGAATGTCACTCTATTATCTTCCATCCATCGCCCTTACTAAACCCATCATACTATATCCATCATATAATCACCTTTGTTTTGTCTTCCATCTCTCCTGTTTCGCCCATTTAAACTCCTCTTGTGCAAATTGAGATAAATTTCCCCTATATGCAACCTTTTGAACCATGATGCTATAAAAAATGAAAAAGGAAAGAAAAAGAAAAGAGAAAAGAGAAACAACTCATGAAAAGTTAAACGAGATATCCCTATTGAAGAAGAAAAAAATAACAAAGCTTTTCATGTGAAGCAAAGAAAGGGATTTGTGTTTATGGGTTATCATGGTTCAGGGTGGAGACAAAATTGTAAATTCAAAGTGCTTCTAGTTCACACCAAAAACCTCTTGATCATAATGATTGCACGAGGACGTGCAATAAGCTAAGTTGGGGGGAATGATGAGAGCATTTTATGTCCCAAATTATACCATATTTTAGCCTTCGTATAAACCTTCACACTCATTTTAATCCCCATTTTCTTCTTATATGTTGCATATGATCTAATATTTATGAGTAATATTTAATATAGTTATTAGATAGAATATGTGAACAAATAGATGAAATTGTATTTATCTAACATGTTGATAATATGTTATGGTTCTTCTTGTAGCTCTTTCATCAATCTAAAACTCCATCAACTTTGAAATAAGATGCATTTGCTGTGCCCTATGTAAATATGTGGAAAGGGCATTGAAGATTGGTGGAGGACACGATGCAATATGGAACCTTCTTGATATGTGCCACTGAATTATTCCATAAATCAGTAGCGAATGAGGACAATATTGTTTTGTTAGAATGATAGAACTAATTGCTTATTCCTGGCATGGGATATATTTCTGTTCTATGCTATATATATTCTACCCATACTTGCAGCAAATTACATGGATACATGCTAAAAAACCTGTGGTTCTATGCATTCTGTTATAACTGTATTTCTTTAATCTTCTCCTTATTACTTATTGGTTACGGGTCAAACTAAAACCACAACTTAATTAAATATGAGGACAAGAGTATTCTGTTGAAACAAAATGCCTATTCTCTGCAAATAGTAGATTTCTATTATAAAATTGTTATGTAAAAGCCAGTATAATGCTGCGTATATATAAGCAGCAGGAGACAGAAGGAGGATATATATACGTACACTTCTGCAGATTTTTAATATATAGCTTCTAGTAGGGAAGACATTATTGAATGCAAGTTTGAGTGATATTATTTTGAAATAAATAAAAGCAGTATATTTCGCATGGTTACAGTAGCGTAGAACTTGGTTTTCTTTACTCATCATGCAAACTAGGGAGTCAGGGCCCGCTCTTTGGTAAAGCACGATGACTATTTTATTTAGTGTAGTTTGTTTGTTATATAGTGTTAAAAGTTTTATTAAGTATTCATACCTTTTAATAAATTAGATGTTCAGGTTTTCATCATTTTATTGATTTCTAGATTAGTTGATTTATATCCCAAATTAGTTAATACTTTAAATTATTATTGATATTATCTTATTATAGATTGATGTTTTTGAGTTTTCTTTATTTTTGATGTTCCTGTCGCCAGGAAGTGATAGTTCCTGTCATTGGGATTTACTTGGCTTTTCATAGATTCAATTTCACGTGTTGTAGATGCATTCATAAACCCTCATCTCACAACTATCATCCCTTTGTGGCATACTGCTCGGACACCTTTCACAAGCTTATGCTCTCAGATTGACACGTATAGACCAACTGAACTTCATCATAAAATTGTTAATTCTTTTGTTATTATTTTCCCCAGTGTTGGCCTATCACTTGCTTTAACTGAGTTGGTCAGTAGTTGGTCAGTTTCCTTTGGTTACCGAGTATGGTTGATTATCTCCTAGGCAGTTGGTTGTTTCATTGGTGCTCGGTGATGCTTGTTTGTTGCTCGGTCATCCTTTCTTACCGAGTATTTTATTTGAGTTTCTTTTGAGGCTGACTTGTGCTTTGACTATGTATCACACATTTAATGTTGGTATCCATCATTGGGAAGCATGTGGTCCAAGATTTGACTATTCCTTCTGTTGAATGTGGATTTGAAGGCCGACTCAGTTCGGTAGCCTCTTGTATAAGTATGGTTTTTTGGTTAGAGTTTAGGAGGGAGTTATAGGAGAAGATAGAAGATAGTAGAATCAAGATTATTGGTAGATCCTCACATGTTTAAGGACTTCTATTATTCATTTTAATATTTGGCCGTAATCAAGAAGGCCTTACAATGCAACATGTATGAATCAATTTGAATGAAGTTAATAATATATCAATGATCCTACTTTTTATCTCTCACTGTGTTGTTGTTGCTTTCGCGTGTTGTTGAGCAGGCTGGATTTGTAGGGTGTGCCAACATTTGGCCCCTTTGATCCTTCCCCTTGCGTCACTTTTGAAATCAGTCAAGTTCTAGGACCTAATTCTTTCAGACTCAGGTACACAGATGGAACAAAAATAACCTTGTCTTATAACGGGTAAGACCTAAAGTTGTTTGAGTTATAGTTAAGTTCAATGGACCTTTGTACATACATTTTTGTTGTGCTTTAGGTTAGTTGCATGTGTTGTAGTTTAGTCTAGTGCAAAACTAGAGATCTTGGATCCATGATTTAGTCCCTCATAGTCCTAACCCCTAGTCGGAGCCACCTATTGCTAGTCAAATAATTTCTGTTCTATTTTTGCGCAGCAATTTTTTATCTTTGCCAAAGTTCAAGTTGTAAATTGAACCTTGAACTTTGAACTTGAACCTGCCGGTTCAAAGTTCAAAGTTCAAAACACATTTTTCCTAAGAGTGTCATGTAAAAGCATTGTCACGGTAACTCAAGTTGATTGGTCACGGTCACGTGTTACTTTGTAATCGGTAAATTGAATCTTGAACTTTGAACCTCCTCATTCATGGTTCAAAGTTCACATTTCAATATGCACTTTGAGAACTTTGTGTTGAAACCTTCCATGTCGAGGCTTTAGTGCCACATTTCAAAAATTTTTGATCTTGTCATAAATGTCCTAGGGGTCCACCATAGTTGTAAAGTGCGCGCATAAATTAAAACATAACGAATCTTGTACTTTGAACCCAATACTTATGGTTCAAGGATCATATTTTGAGATGTAATAAATATCAAAATAAGAAGCCGTGAGCCAAATCCTTGCATACTAAAATTGAAATGATTGATGGGAACCGAAGAATGATGCCAGCTCAGCTCAAGTAATTTCCTTATCAAAGTGGAGCATGCGTAACAGGTTGTTAGTAGTTATTGGGTAGAAAAATTTATTACATGATAGTTCTCTCAAGTTGATGTGAATCGAAGAAAAGTGTGTATATTAATTTTCCCTCCCCTTTTTGCCTCTTCATTATGTTTTTCTTATCTTTTGGAGGCACGAGGTAAAATTATCAAGAAGCAGAAAAATGACGAGTTATACAACAACCTTGGCTCTGTGTTTCCTTTAGCTTCTTCACTTTAAAAGCAAAGAGATACGTTCCTTTCTGCATTTGTCCAAGTGTTCATAAGAATTTTTCAAATTTTATTTCACCATGTTTTCTTCCAAAGCAAAATTCGTAAAGGAGGATAAGTCTTCTCCTATAAGTAGCTACCTGCCTGAAATGAGAGACACATTGCTAGTTGATGATGATATTAGGGAGATTGTGCAAAGATTGAATAAGACAGAAGGTGAGGTGATAGCCACGAGAATTGTTGATAGTGGTTTATTGGAAGCGGCTGGGTTTCCAGAGGTATTTCCCTACCATGAATTGGTCATGGAATGTTGCAACCGGTATAATAAGTCTGAGAGATATATCAACACTGGAAGTGGTGAAGTTCTAGTGAATATAAACAAAGAGGTGATAACAACTACGTTTAAGATTCTGTCAGCAAAGGTCTATGGAGATTGGAGTATTGAAAAGGCCCTGGCTGATTTTGACCAAAATAAGAAGGAATATAGAAACAATATAGCTAGGGATTGGTTGTTAAACCCTGAAAAAGAAGGTTCCCACTTACCCAGGCCCCTTAGAAAAGACAATTTGTTCAGAGAGGTAAGAGATATTATAGTGATGTTAAACAGAGTAATAGGTAACCCCATAGATACCAATTGGGAAGACTAGATGTATATTTTTGTACAAGCCATTTTAGACATGGGTAATTCCATTGATTGGGCTGAAATTATAGTAGAGTAGTTGCATCAGAGTTTATCTCAACTAGTCTTGATTTCAAATTTCTTTATGTCTTCATACCTCTTCTATGTCCTTGCTATTTTTAGAGTTTGGGATGGTTTACCGCATGAAGAATGAAATAGTAGCATGACTATTTATGAGTATCATCCCCTGTTGCAGAAAAGAAGAAATCCCATAGATTTTAAAAGGGTACAAGATACCTTTATGTCTAAACTAGTCTTTGAGTTAAGAGGGAAAACTAGTTGCAGGATGTCTGGAGAAGCTATGGAGTTTGTTAAAATTTATGACAACTTTTACATACAATTCTCTACTTTTAGTTATTTGAGGGTGGGAGGATTCAGTGATGCGCCTCTAAAACTACCCAGGTACTATTTAGACAAGTGTATTTTGTTGGAGGTAGGGAGATAGTTGCTAATGGTTGAAAAGAAGTACAGGGTCAAAAGAGGTATTAGTGCCTTCTTTCCATTAGAATTGGGGCATTATCATTTCAGATTAATGCATGATTTTTCCTTTTTGACAAACGAGCTGAGGGAAATGAATCTTCAACCGTTCTAGGCTGGGAACTATTATGGAAGCAAGGGCTTTGTGGAGAATTATTTCAGAGTTGATGCTATGTTCCTACATCAACTAGATTTGGAAGACTTCTGGAATGATTGCACAGATGAAGTCGATGTCATGAGGAGACTGTGCTCCAGGTTTTTTTGAAGGAAAATTGTTATCTTAAAACTTCCCTTCAACATTAAAAACATAAAGGATGAAGATGAAAGTGTATTAGAATCAAAATGCATGGGGTCAAGTGCAGAAGTGGTGATTAGGAAAATTGACTGGACGGAAAGGGAGGAGGAAGATATGAAGTCCTTAACTAAAGAAGTTTTCAAAAGGAGAGAAAAATGGCTCAAATCTCAATGGAAGAAAAATCGGGAAGCCCTTGCATTGAAAACTAGCAAAAGTTTGAGAGTTCCTAAAATTGAACCTTCCCTTGTCTCAACTAATAAAATTGAACTGCTATTGTCTACAGGTAATACAGATCCTCTAGAAACCACTAGTATTGAAGATTTAGAATTAGTTTCTGATGGCACAATAAAGTTTACCAAGTGAAGAAGTAAAAGAAATGAGAAAATAGATTCAACTTTCTGCATTGTTCTTGATTCAGACACAGAAGAACCCAGTGTAAAGAAATTCAAGAGCTTGAAAAGAAGCAAAGTTCCAGCCATGGATTCAGGATCAGCAAGAGTTAGTGGGATTCCAAGTCGACAGGACTTGACCACTCTAAACAACCCAGGCACTGATATCTCTTTACAGAATCCAATTCCAAAAACTCTGAACTAGATGGACATATCTGTGAGAAAAAAGAGAAACATTGTTGCTACTTCAATCCATATTAGAGATTTAGTCAGTAAGTATCTCAGAAAATCTCCAAGGTCTAAGAAGCCGAAGAAAAAATCTATGTTAGATGTAGACCCAAATACAGGTCATTGGGTTGCTGAAATATTCAAACTTAATTCTGATAAGGCTAGCACCGAGGTCACTAAACAAGATTTTAATGTAGAGAAAATAGACCTAGGGGTAGCTTCTCGGGTAGTGGACTTGAAGATTTTGAACTTTGCAAACAAAAAGATCAATCATTGAGTATTGAAAGATTTAGAGGACAAAGAAAAATTGAAACAAGCTCTGTGTGAGATGGCCAAATAAATTCAGCAGTTGCTAAACCTTGTACCTCAGCCCCGAGCAATGGTGCCTTTGAATCTGGATGTCAAGTCTCCAGATAATCAGAAATTTCTTGACCAAGTTCACAAAGAAAGGTCTCTGTCTAAGGAATTTTACAGTTGGATGGACGAGGTTGGCGAAAAGGTCACCTATTTTGCATGGGCTTATAAAGATATAACCAAGAGGTCTTCCTCTGTGGTATCTACTGTTGAAGCTGATATTAAACTCTGGTAAGGTAAGAGAGATGGCTTGGAAATTGAGATAACTAACCTGGATGAGGCTTTTGTCTATGGTATAGATAAGTTTTTAACTGAAAAAATAATACTTGATGCTGATGCCAGTTTATTATTTGCTGTTAAAGTTAATGAAGAGTGGCGGTGTGCTCTCTTCAATCAGGGTATTGAGGAGTCCAGTCAAATTTTGAAGGTGCTAGCCTGCGTTGAAGAAGTCCTCAGCAATCATATTGATTGCCTCTACAATTTGGCCAAGAATAAAATTAAGGTTGGAATTGATGCAACAAAAATGAAGGAATCCTTCGTAGAAAAGGCACATGGGTTGAAAAATGCTAAAGAAAATGTAGCTCATGATTACTCAGTTATAGCTTGGGTGCAATCACTAACAATCCTCGGTGATGAACAAATAAAGAAACTGGAGACCAAGCTGGAACTATAGTACCCACCCTTAGGATGCTTTTAGTTTGTTTTATGTTTCAGTTGTATGACCGAATTCTTTTAGGTCACTTTTCATGTGATCGATTATTATTTCATTATTGATGATTATGGATTATTATCATATGTTTATTAGGTGTATGCATAGATTAGATGATGATATTTTATGATGTTAGATTGCATGTTTTATATTGATTATGATGTACTTACCCCATACTTGCATGTGTATGGTGATTATGTGTCTGTATCTGTTTGACATGTTTGTGTGGTAGAGGATAGAGGCGTAGTTACTTGCATAGTCGAGATCCACACGTCCGATCCTACCCTATAATTGTCTGTTATATATTGTATGTACATGCTTCATCTTTTGATGACAGGTTTGCAAGTACAGGGCATCGTCTTCTCTGAATTGGTAGGAGTGAGCATGCCCAAAAACATTCATCTCAATGGTAAAGAGGGGAGATAATACACAAACCCAAAACCCTAACCTAAGCTTAATTGTCCTAGGATTGGACAAGTGCCTGTTTGACTACCTTACCCGAATTTACCTGGTTGGTATGAATTTGTGGATCCCGTTCTTGAGTCTGTGCATGGTTTCAGTTTGTTTGAATTTGATTGTGTTTGATTTTATTGTGCTTGATTCAATTGATTTATGATTCTATAGGTGTTTTTATATGATTATCGATATTAGGAATATAGTTGAATTTAATGATTTAATTATGTTCCTATGTGTAATTTGTAAATTATCTATAGTTAATTATTTGATTTATTGAGTTAATTGATTATTTAATTGAAATTGGATTTATTTATGTTTGAATGTATAATTAAATAATTGAATATTTTAATGCATGCTTTAGGATGTATTAGATATTTAATTTATTTAATTTGAGTTCTAATTATTAACATGTGCTTAATTAGAAAATGTTTTGAATCATGCTTGCATATTTTATTAAATGATTAAATAATTATTTGCATGAATTTGTGATGCATTAAGTATTTAATTTATTTAATAAATAAATTTAAATTATAACATGTGCAAAATTAAAAAAGGGAAATTTTTTCAAAAAAATAACTAGTTTTAAAAAGTCAAGTTGAGTTGTGCATTTAAAAGATATTTTTAATTAATTAATTGGATTTATTTTCAATTTTGGAGTTTGAGTTGGATTAGGAGTTGTCTTATGAGTCATTTTCTAATTTGGAGTTAACTGTGAGTTAGATTTTGAGTTGTCTTTTGGGATTGCTTGAATTTGGGAATTGAATTCCTATTAGGAGATTATTGCTTTCATTTTTGGGAGAGAGGTTTTGGAGCAATTTGGTGAAGAGAGAATTTGGAGATTGAAATTTTTGGCAATTTTGATTTGTGGATTGTTGTGGCTGCTTGTTGGTTTGAATTTCTCTATGCATCTGGATCGGGCACTTGTTTGCAACATAGTTTTCAAATTTGTAGGTTGGGCTTGATTTTGGAGAGAATTCTGTTCTTAGATCTACAAGGGTTTTCATTTTTAGTTTCTAACATTGGATCTAAGGTATGCATTGAATTTTGTCTGTTATCTCTATTTTTACATCCTTTTGTCTTTCTGTGTTTATATTAGATCTGGGTATTCATAAACCCCTAGTGTAGTTGATTTCTGTATTTTATTACTACTTGGCATCGTAGTGTTACTCTGGAATTTTTTTGTTAATTAATTCTTCATGGTTATCCTAGAAATCAATAAATTAGTACAAGCCTATAGTTTAACTATAGAGATTGAAATGAATAAATACCCATTAAACTATTTGTTATCAAAACCCAATTTAGGTATAAAATCAATTCTAGGCATAATTGTTGTGTTCTGGGAAATGTGTTTGAATATAAAAAAAAATACACAGTCAAATGACTGGTAAAAGACAAATTGGAATAGGGCCAATTTATTTGATATGCATGTGATTATAAAAATAAAATAAAATAAAGCTGGTATTTCCATTTTCCAAAATAATGGAAATTGCTATGTTTTAATTTATTTTTTAAAAAAATAATATGTTTTTCAAAGGGGGGGCGGGGGCCACCAAACCCCCCTACCCCCTGCTGGCGGTGTACCGCATGGCAGCAGGTATTGCCAGTGACAACACCTCTGCCGTGGTAGAGGTACTGCCAAGGGTAGTACCCTACCATTGGGTACAGGGGCTTGCGCTAGGGGTGAGCGTGGGGGTGCATGCGCTCCCCCTCACAACACCTTTTTAAAAAAAAAAATGTTAAGTGGTTTTTTAAAAAATGTTTATATTATATTATATTTTATTTTATAATTTTATTTATTAATTTAAATTAAAATAAATTTTGTTTATTGTTTTAAATGTAAATTAAAATATTTATGATTTTTATTATATAGTGAGGTTTTAATTAATTTTTGTTATTTATTATTAACTCAATAAATTATTTCTTTTATTTAAATGTGTTTTTTATAAATAAGATTAGACTTAAATTAATAATGTTAGTTTTTTTTAATTTATTTATATTAAAATTAGAATTAATTTTTATTATAGATCATTCAATTAAAGGGTAATTATTTTTGAAATCTATACATATATTTTAATTTGTAGTATAGGTTTATGAAATTGAATCTATATGTTCGGTTTTAGATTTTATTCTTTTTATAAGCTTTTATACTTGCGAATCTATTAGTTAGTTTATTTGTGTTGGTCTTTTCACATATGTCTATATGTAATTTATTTTCCTAATTTTAGAATCTAAATCAAACTCTATGTTTAGAGCTAATTATGTCCTAGGGTTATGCGTATATATGTTCTTTAGGACACACACTTTAAGCTTGATGAAAGATAAATTATGGTGTTTGACATTATGAATAGATCATGTGTTATAGTTGTATTGAAATTGTGCGTTTTGTCCTAATGAAATCATGGAACGTATATGTAGTATATTCTTTCATTAAGACGTTATTACAATGTTTAGGTTAATTTTATCTTAGCATTTTTATTTGATTGTACATTTGGACTCTATTTTGATGAATATGGAATTTTAAATGCTTCGGATCATTTTCAGTTATCTATGTTGTAAGTGTTATTTACTTCATTCTTGAACTATTTTCTCATGCATATGTGGTTCGGGAGCTAGATGACCTAGGGAAACCAGAGGCAGGGGTATGAGTCAATTGATCTTGTTTTTCAGTATCATGTTGGATGAGTATGTTTATTATGATTATACCCTATTTGTTCTTTTGGGCTCTTGATGCTTTGCAATCTGATTATGGTATTTGTAATCATTTCAGTTTCTTGTGTGTGGAACTGCATCTAGGATTACCTAGTGATGTGCCTTTTTTGGACACTTGTGTGATTGTGAGCCTAGGGGAGGTTGAGTTGGTGCATCTTAGGGGAGTGGCTTACAATAGGGGCCGGGACCCAAAGTGGTCAGTACCTGGGTAACCTATCGTAAGTTATGTAATTAAGTGATAACATAGTAATTAAAATGTTAAGAGATCATTAAAAGATAATTTAGAGTATGGTTATGATTAGAATTTCTCTTCTTCATTAGAGAGTATTCTAGTCCCACATGGATCATATTAAGGGCCGAGGCCAGAGTGGCCAGTCCAGGGTAACTCAATGCTTGAGAGTTCGGGGTCCTTTGTGATCAGTCCAGGGTACTCAAGTAGTTAGACATGTGATGACACTCCCATAGCATGTAGCCTAAGTCTCCTCCTTAGTTATCTGTTTATGCCTCTAGATTAGAGAGTCTTATCTTTTATTGTATTTATGTGTACCTTGAGTAGAGACCTTTTTAGGTTTCCTTGCTTAGTGGTTTTACCCTTGTTTGCTATTGGCTATCCAATTAGGGTTTTTTGTTATCTCCTCAGCACGGTGGGGTAGGCCTTTGTGGTTCTACATGGACGGGTGGTAGTGATTCTTTACCATTTGAGATTTGACGTCCTGGTGCCAGTGCTGTTGATACTTCTGCAGTTGGATGCCTTTATGGTTCTTCATTGATTCTTCTTTATTGGTTTCTTATCATACCTTCATTTATGTAGTCCTATATTAGAGTATCGCATGTGATACCTAGTATGGACATTGTACTTATTAGTTAGATTTATTATTACATACCCTACGACATGTGCAGTGGATGTCAGTTTATTAGTTATCATGGATGTCCACAAGGATTTTATTTATTGCTATAAGTTTTATTTGAATCATTTATGTTATGGAATCTTTTGTCATCTTTCTTTAGTTGTGTTTTGTTCTTAAGTAATTCTACGTCATGGGACCCTTGAGATTTGTAATCTGTGTTGGATGTTAGTTCAATGTGAGTAAATCATAATTGCTTTCACACTGTTGTATTATCTTGTATGTTAACTTTAGAAAAAAAATGTTCACCAAACTTAGTAGCATGTTATAGGTTAATCTCTCTTGGGTTCCCTGGCGGGGCATTACAGGAACAATTGCAAAACTGCAAGTGTATTTGGGACCAGAGGCTCAATTTAGTTTCTTCACCAAACCAAGTGGTGTTGGAGAAATTTGTGGCAGCCTTTGAGGAGTGAAGTTCCAAGGACAAAGCACCCAATGCTACCACCAGTGGAGATGTCAAGAAAGGACAGTTGGTCAATTAGTCTCTGATAGGGCAGTTCCAAGTGGTTTAGGATTTTAGTTTCTTTTTCCTTTAATAGACTTTTAGTTATGAAACTGATCAGGCCCTGCATGGCTATATATTAAATTTTGAGTGACCTTGAAAGGGTCGGTTATCTGGTTTTAGAAACTTAGTTATTTTGATATTTACTGCAAGTACTTTCAGGATAAATGGTTTATTTTGAATTGGAACATATGATATAATATCAGTTGATTTATATAAGATAATAGTATTTCTCTTGGATCAGTTGGTTTGATTGTTGCATGTATTTTGACTTTAGTTGGAATTGTATGCATGTTGCTAAAATCTGCATATATGTTCTATGATCATTTTTCCATTCTTCACTTTTATTTCAATATCTGTTGAATCGATCATTGTGGGAATGTTTTCTCTGACAACCTTAGTCAATTGGCTTAGATGAATGTGGATCTTTCTTGGAGCAATAAATCTTTCTATAGTCATTTTATATGTAGGACTGAAAAGCCTTTCTTACTTTTAGGTCAAAAGTATATACATTCTTATCATTTTCATTCTTTTCAAATAAATGGATTTTCAAGATTGATTTTTATATAAGGTGGCTGCTCTTTTAATTGCAGAGAATTTAGTCATGAGTTACTAACTCAACTATTGTATTATTTTTTCCTTCTATTTGGGTAAGAGAGTTTGAGAATAGTTATAATTTTGATAGGAAGGAAAATCTATATACTAATAGTGATCATCATCACATTCTCCCATTTTGTTCTCCAAATAGTCTATCAGTGTTAGTTCTAATAATTTTTGAGAAGTGGTTCTTCAGTTACAACACTATATTAGTCATGTTGGCAATTTGGTTGAGTTGATTGCATAGATGTTGTCATTATGGAAACATATGATCCACATGAAGATCACACAAATCAGAGAGCAAGTATGATAGAGCGCATTGCAAATTTGTCCAAGTATGAGACATTATTTTCACCAGTGTACCTGGACACAATTTTTGTTTTTGACATTGACTGGAGTAAGTTCAGTGCTTGCACACTTGAAAATAGACTCTATGATGACCCATCTTAGAGTGCAAGTTAGTACAACATGTACGAAAGAAGTTATGATAGTTTTACTGAAGACAGTGTGAAGCTGACAGGACAAAATTTGAAAAGAGTTAAGGGATTATTTTGTTTATATATATATATATGCTGGAAACTACAATTGAAACAATTGTTGTATTGTCATTGATGTCAAACCTTAACTGGTAAGACTGTTGCTACTTAGGAAAGTACTATATCTATTATGAGAAGGGATAGAAAGGATGGTAACAATAGCACCTAGGGAGAGGTTGAGTTATCTTGATACTACAAAGTGTACTTGACTATGTTGCACAATGATGAGTCAATGTATTGTTTATCTTAGTATGATTAAAGACTAAACTGGCAGGCTTAACCAAGCAAAAATGAAGAAATCATGTTTAAGCCGAGTTATGACTATGTCGACCAAGTAAGTGGTTCTCGAGCATCAGGAAAATAGTACCGAGAGAGAACAAGAACATGCCAAGCTACAGAATAATGCTATCAAGAATTAGGAAGAGGTTGCTAAGCATTCAGAAGTTGAATCTGACAATCTTGATGGGGAACTTGATGAAATAGAGGAGAAAAATGCTGAACTTGTTTTGGCAAAATATGTAAGAAGACACCACAAGCCTGAATAGATAATTGGAGATAAATGTTGTCACTAGGGATTGCACCCGTTATGGCTAAGTATGAAACTCAACAATCCCATGAAACATGGGAATACTCTCAAGATGTGGGACTGTTTCTTGAGGATAGACCTCTGGATTAAGGGCCGGCTTCCCTGTTTGTATCACCTGAACTGTACTAACTTTGAAAGGAAAGGGATAGAGGGTTTGCATAAAATTGAAAACAATTAAATCTAACTTAGGTGATTCACCAAACTGAAACCAACTCATAGTATAACTCCAGCACATAACAAGGATTCCACAACTTCCTCGAAGATGATTTTCTTTTAGAAAAACAATCAGGTGCTGAATGTGAATGAGAAGGAAAGATGATTTTCACAACTCAACGCAATATAATGCACATAGATTTGAAAACCTTCCAGAACATCAGCTCTTGCAAAACCATCAAATGAACATAGTGCTATGCAAAGATCAAATTCAACCACAATACACAACACTAAACTCATTAACAACCTCTCAAACTATAGAAAAAGAAGGGACAATTTTGCTATTAGCTAGAATAAAAAAAGAGAGCTACAATATCAGATTGCTTCACAAGAGCTACAAAATTCACCTCATGAGAAATGAGGGAATGAAGAACTAAACTTCCATCATCAAAGTGAAAGGCACATATAGGAAATATGTAGAATCTGTAATAAAGACCACTCCTTGCCAAGAATAGAAAAGTCTCAGCCATGATCTCATCACTCTGAATCTCGGATGCTCCACTCTCGAGAAAATAGGGGAAGTGGAAAAAGTGGAGTCCCTAAAAAGGACTAGTCAAAGGAAACCTATGACCCACTAAGTCATGTAGAATAATGATATTCTGACAGTGGTTTATAATAGTACCACATGTCAAAAATATCTTACAATGTAACTCTCACATTGACTTATAACATTTGAAAAGTATCCCCCTTCTGTCAAACCAATTATAGTGGATTTTGAACATATTAAAGGTGATCTCAACTTGAAAAGAGGAGAAAACCTGAAATATTTACAATTAGCTACATATCCACATTTCAAAATTTAATCTAAACAAGGGACCACCTAACATATGAAAATTTTGAAAATAAGATCCCCCCTACTATGATTGCAAAATGACATCTATCCCCTTAAGTCAAAAAGGACTTCAAATAAAAACCTAGGGCATCAAATATTTAATATAATTATCTAAGGAAAGATAATTATATGAATGAATATTAATTGGCCCGTGAAAAGCATATCAAAGGGATTAAAAGAACTCGGCCCTAAAGGGGAGATAAGAAGACATATGTCAAAATGGAAACCCTACATTCGAGAATAGAAACATCTTCAATCAGCAACTGCAACTTGGCATCTGACAATCTCTGGACTCTCTGTAGCTTCACCGATGGCAACTTCTATTCTAGTTTTAGAAACAGCAAAAACCCCATCCAGATTCAGCAACTGTAGAATGAGGTAGGCACACCTAATTATGATAGATCTTTCTCTTGTTTCAGTATGCTATCGAGCTTTGCACAAAGACTAGGGCATTGGGTTTCAGCTCTTTGGCATTGTATTATTCTCTATATTTTAATTTGTGTCTACAAAGGATATATTATACTATAATTGTATTGAGGGCATGAGCCCTTCGTATATATGTATTTCAAGCCCGATGATCAATTGATAGGACATGTTTCAATACCTCTACATTTTGATCTTCCTATCTAAAAACTAGGCATTAGAATCTTTATTTTTGCTGTTGCATCCATCTGCGCCTGATTCAATATGTATCCTCTATTTGCATCCAGATGTTTCTTCCTTTGTTTCAGGGCATATCTTGTAGTATGAGTGTGCTAGGGCATGATGAATATGAATTCTTTGTTTGAAAAGATCATGATGCTAAGGCTACGACACCATGAAAGGCTCTTAGATTACTTTCAAAGGCATATTATGTTAATGTAATGCATTTGTTTCATTCTAATTACTTTTTGTTTTAGCACACTGACATTCTTCTATGGCACCACATTCTCAGCTTTGAAGACATTTCATTACTTCTGTTATTTAATCAATTGTACCAGCTAGGGCATCATGTACACAGCCTTATATCTCAGGTGTTGTGGTCATGGCATTTCATTGCCTCTGTTATAACTTTATGACGCCCGATAACCCGCGGGTAGGGCATTGGCAATGTGCCATTCTGCAACTTGGCCTCGTTTATTATGGCTTCATTGTTTCAATGTTTTCACAACACTACTTTTCCAAGGGCATGATTCTGAATTGGATTTATCTATTATGGGTAAACCTAATAACATAGGGGACTGTTTACATAGCCCGAGCATGTAATGGGCATTGCATTAGTCTACATTGAATCTTGCTATGGCAATTGGCATCACTGTTGTTAAACCTATGAAGGTATTACCATATTGATGTTAATAATGATACATGCGGCCTAAGGACCCTAGGTTGCTGTTATGTGTATTGTGATTCCACATCTCTCTACTTGTGATACCTGTATGATACCTTCTATTCAATCCCTCCTGTGTCTTTGAGATATGGCACTATGGCATTGAGGCTATTGAAAGTCACATAGCCTGATAAACATAAGTCTTATTCATCTGATGGTCACCGCACTTGCTCATTCATTGTAATGCTAAGCCCTACTTATTAAAAAGATGTCATACCATGTGCTATTGTATTCATGAAAGAATAGGTGATCATAGCATTGTTGTTGTTGATGTTGAGGCACAGTCCTCATGGTAGCCTTTGATCACTTCTTGTCTCCATGAACATTTTTCACTTAGATTGGCATTGCATGCCTAAGGTTGATGCCACCTCCACTGTATGCCTACATATTTGATCCATAGCAATGATGACATGATGCAAAATCCTTTGTGTGAAGTCCAGTGTACTAACATGTATCAAATGCCTCTCACTTGGGATATTATGTCATATTGAGTTTTCCATTGGGGCCAAAATGCAGATTTTATCATATTCATGCCATGGCATCATGTATAGAATGTAGTTGAAACATATTTATGCCCTAAATGAAATGCATTGAGTTTATTTCAGCATCATTTGTTGTACTTATCTGATCATGTGGATTGTGTGCCCTCAGTATGTATGTGCCATGTGAACACCTATGCAATAGACTGCCCTGTCTGATTCATAGATTTGTGTACTCTGCCATTAGCTCTGTTCTGTTTCTCTTTTATTGACTTGATGCTTGACCATCTGAATGCTCCTCTATATGTACACGCAATGTGTGCTCTTGGCCCTTGAAGGGGTAAAAAATAAAGTATGATGAAATTACTCTATCTTTACCCACATCAAGGACCCAGATCATACATGGAACTCTTTGTTGGATCAGCTTCCCTATATCTGCACATGAAACAAACACGTCAGTGAAAACATGGTGCCTCTTTTGGTTCTTTGGATGATTCTCATGCACATGCCCTAAGCACAACCTTTGTTAGAGGTGCATGGCTGAGTGTATATCTGCATTCTATATTGTGATACCAGGCATTGTTTAGATCCATTGGATCTAACCCAAATCTCCTTCTTTTTTTGTAGGTTCTAGATCACGGGAGCACGCTGGGAACACAAAAGCATCAACATCTCATTACCAGGAAATGTCTAGTACCCCAATACCACTTTTTAATTTATGTATATTTACACTCATTCATTTATTTCTGGTAAAGGCTATGCTCACGACTTATGTGAGCCTAGATAGATGTTCTTTCTTTTCAGCTCCTTTACCTTCTTCTCAGTACAAAATGATACAGATAGATGTATGTGTAGATACAGATGCTAATCATTTCCTTTTCTTTTCCATGTATTGCAATGAATGAACAAAAATTTAATCCAGACCACATAATAACACAAACTAGGTTATTGTAGCTCATCTAGTAATTAGGCTTTCAAAATGTGTCAAAAATATGACAACAATAAAGATACTGGAATCCAGACTAGAAGCAAGACCAAGGATCCAACATGATTACTATGTGAATTTGAACCTAAGACAACTGAAGAGGCATTAGAAAATGAAAACTGGATACAAGCAATGAATGAAGAGATTGACCAGATTGAGAAGAATGAAACCTGGACTTTAGTGCCGAGACCTGCAGATAAGAATGTTATAGGAACAAAGTGGGTATTTTGAAATAAGTTGAATGAGAAAGGTGAAATCACTAGGAACAAAGCTAGGCTAGTATGCAAAGGCTACACACAAGAAGAAGGAATTGATTATGGGGAGACATTTTCCCCTGTAGCTAGATTGGAAGGAGTAAGAACTCTGTTTGCATATGCTGCTTATAAAGATTTCAAGGTATATCAAATGGATGTCAAGTCTTCATTTTTAAATGGTATACTAGAAGAAGAACTTTACATAGAACAACTAGAAGGTTTTATTGATCCAAATAGAAGACACATGGTTTGCAAACTGAACAAGGCACTCTATGGATTGAAACAAGCTCCTAGAGCATGGTATGAGCAGTTGCATAACTATCTGATATAGATTGGATTTTCCAGAACAAATGAAACAAGCAATCTGTATATGAAAGATGAGAAAGGAAAAGGTATTTTGTTAGCTAAAATTTTTGTTGATGACATTATATTTGGTGGACAAGATGCATTGTGTAAAAGTTTTTCACACGAAATGCAAACTAAATTTAAAATGAGTATGTTTGGTGAGATCAAATTCTTTGTTGGTTTACAAGTATATTAGATGAAGGAAGGTATTTTCATTACCCAGTCTAAATATGTTAATGAAATACTAAATTTTTTTGGAATGGAGGATGCTAGACCAGTAGGAACTCCTATGGTTACTAGACAAAAGTTATCTAAAAAAGATGATGCTGCAGAAGTTAACCAGACTTTGTACAGATCCATGATTAGAAAACTGCAGTATGCTGTACATATTAGACTAGACATTGCATTAGCTATTGTGATTATGGCTAGATTCTCTGCCAATCCTAAGGAAACACACATGATGGCGGTGAAGAGAATTATGAGATACTTAAAAGGAATTGCTGACTATGGGTTATACTACAAGAAGAGTAGCAAATTTGAATTGACAATATATAATGATGCTGATTGGGCAAGAAATGTAGATGATAGAAAGAGTACTAGTGGTGGAGCTTTCTTTCTTGGATAGAGATTAGTTTCCTGGACAAGAAAGAAAAAAAATTGCATTTCCCAATCTACTGCTAAAGTTGAGTATGTTGCTGCTACAGTGAACTGTTCAAATTTGATATGGATAAAACAATTGTTGGTAGACATGAAAGAAGAAATCACTGAACCTGTTGTTATTTTCTGTGACAACACAAGTGCCATCAATATTTCTAAGAATCCTATGATGCACACTAAGACCAAGCACATAGCAATCAAGTATCACTATTTGAGGGAATTGGTACAAGACAAGGAAGTCCGAATGGAATATGTGAATACAAAAGAACAATTAGTAGACATATTCACTAAAGCTTTACCTAAGGAAGCTCATGAGTATCTGAGAAGTCAATTAGGGGTTCTTCCCCTAATTGAGGCTGCCTAGTCAAGCTAGGAGCACTGCATAAAATATGCTACAACAGAATATTTGACAATTTGATGCAGAAGATTGTCACACTTTAGGACTATCCTAAAGTTATGAAGAAGAAGAAGCATAGATAACAAATCAGTCATAAGCAAGATGATAGAGGGAGAAACACTGTGCTGAATAGACATATCTACATCTGTTGGATGTATGTTTTAGTTGCTGCTTTGACATTTTTGTCAAAGAGGGAGATGAACTAAAATGATATTATAACACATGAACTGAAAGAAAGGAGTTGATGAATTGAAATGTAAGATTAGGATAGAGGGAGATCCAGATACTTCTGATGGTCACATAAGTGAAGTTTTACTAAATCAGAATGAAGCTAAGGATATTATAAATTTTCTTTGATGGATAGATAAGTTTTTTGGATTGGTTGGTAATCCATGTGTTATTTAGGGGATATCATATGGTGTTGCCATCAATGCCAAAGAGGGAGATTGTTGGAAACTGCAATTGAAACAATTGTTGTATTGTCATTGATGTCAAACCTTAACTGGTAAGACTGTTTCTACTTAGGAAAGTACTTTATCTATTATGAGAAGGGATAGAAAGGATGGTAACAATAGCACCTAGGGAGAGGTTGAGTTATCTTGATACTACAAAGTGTACTTGACTATGTTGCACAATGATGAGTCAATGTATTATTTATCTTAGTATGATTAAAGACTAAACTGGCAGGCTTAACCGAGAAAAAATGAAGAAATCATGTCTAAGCCGAGTTATGACTATGTCGAATGAGTTAGTGGATGCCAAGCAAAATCTAGTGTCGACCGAGTATTGCGAAGACCGAGTATTTGTTGAGTGACAATAATTTTCCGAGGAAATAGTTTAGTAGTGACTGAGCATTTTACATGGAGACCGAGTGAAAGATCACAATATTGACCGAGCATCAACAATTTTATATTTGAAGAGAATTCATTTTGTAGCTGACATTTGTTGAATTCTTGGATTATGTAAAATGTGTTGACTTTATTGATTGTATGGAAGCATTTAATGCTTTGTAAAATGTTTTATTGTAATCATTAGGAGATTTGAAATGATTCTAGAAAGTAGAGCCAAAGAAAAAAAGCTGGTAGATTCATTGAATCTGACCTAACCCTAAAATCTACGAAGGAGATTAAGCAGCAAAAGTTGAGAAGTATTAAAAGGAATCGAGCATTTCCATATGAAGTATACATGGGTGAATTAGATGCTGGAAGAATAGTAAAAGTTTTACTGGCTGTATAAGTGATAAGGCTGAAGGAGAAGTATGGTGATTGCTTGAAGGAGGTTTTGAGTAGATCAAAGATGGAGATGGAAAAGTTTCAAAGTCAGTAAACCAACATTTGGATACGGAATTGGATCTGATATTTGCAAAGTGAGTTGTATGTTTTCAGATCAATACTACTGCTACTTTCTAACCATTGTAACAGTCAAAATCCTTTTAACATAGGTTGACCTAACAGTCATATGTTAAATCCTTTTAATAGAGGTTTCATTCTAATGGAATGTATTTAAGTCCTTTAACCAGGCTCACTTTTAATAGGGTGATTGAAATCCTCTAATCGAGTCACACCTGACAGTGTGTATTGTAACCTTTGACAGGGTTGGCTTTTAACTGAGCTCACTTCAGAAGAGTGAAAATAATAGTAGCATGTTACAAAGTGGTTTTTTCTCATATTGCGTTTCCACTATAAATCCTGTTGTCATTACTTGTGTGAATGTTGTGTGAACATTTCTATGTTTTACAAGTTTGTTACAACAAGGTTGTGGATTGCTGAGTTATATGTTTATGTTATTTAAATCAGTGGTGACCGAGTTTTTTTTTTGGATTGAGAGAAAAGTTTTTGAAGTTGTTTTATACATCAGGACCTGAGAACAACTGATTCACCCCCCCCTCTTTGTTGTTCTAAATCATATTAACAATACACACACACACACACACACACACACACAACAACAACAAATTTTAACCAGAAAGCATATAAGGCTACCCGCATTACTCTTAGGTAAGGAGCTTAATTCAAAAAACACATAGAAACAATCATAAGTTTTGAAAATCAAAGTTTTGTATCCCTCATGAACTGAACCAATAACACAATTAACTAAACATTTGTACTTAGATGTGAAATGTCCACCTACTTTGAATCGATCAAGATAAATTAAGGCACAAAATGCAATATTCACAAAGAAACATTCATGTCATGAATTTGAGCTCAAAGATAAAAATTACTTCCATATGTTAATTTATATTATCTATGCTCAAAGACAAAGATACTTCAATTTCAAAATACGCAGGTTCACTTCACTTTTGGAAAACCAAAACCAAAATCTATCTCTCAACACTGCTATCCTTAATATCTATTCCAAAAATTTATAACCCCTTCTTACTTTATGCTCCAACATATATAGTTTTAGAAGAGCCAATAGGTCTCCCTGAAAACCCAATCTCATGATGATTAAAATAAATAGTTAATAAAACTAAACATTGTCAAAAGGACACATGTCCCAAAGATTAACCATCATCAAAACTTTTTTTAGAAATAACTAAACAGATAAGATCAACTTCGTATCCTCCAATGTGGCATCACAAGTGAGTTTCTAGCTCCTATATGTGCTCACAAACTCTTGTACTACCAATGCACTAGGGTTCTTCAGACTTGACAGCCGTGCCCTCTAGGTGTCTTTTTCCATTTTGAGTTTCAGGATCTGATCTGCATACTTGGGTAAGTAATTAGGACATAGACATAACATGGCTTCAACTTGTGCAACTTTAGTGAAATCCGTTGACGTCGGGTTCTTTTCTTCCTTGATGGCTGATATGGTTGTCTTGAAGGATTTTTCCAAAGACTCCACATCTTGATTTCCCTCCTTGTATTGTGGGATGCCTATGGGGTTAATGATTTTCATATCTTTGATCATACTATCATGCATTTCTTCAACTTGTTTTTTAATAGCTTGAACTCTTGAAATGACAGCTTTGAACATAGAGCCTATCCAACCAATATTATTTTTGAGGACATATAGCATGCATTCATCAACTATTTTTGAATAATTTTCAGCTAGGAATTTGAGTGCTCCATACCTTTCAACCTCTGAAATCTATGAAACCAAGATAGTTCATTTACCTTCGTCTGTTTCCCTTAGAATTTGCATTTGTATTTATCCCAACAACGCCTCTGCATCATTAAAACAAATGCTTGACTCATGATTGAAACTATTTTCATCTTTGATTATTCTATTAATCTAATAATCCATTGCTAAAGTCAGTGCTTCACCCCTTTGAATATGACTTACTAATTTTTTTCTATCAAGGGAATTAAGATCAAAGGCTTGTGGTGCATAAGCCAAGGACAATGCTTTGAAGCTGCTAAATGAGTCTATATATCCTACCATGGCTGTAATACCCCTCTAACCCTAATATAAGTTTTGTGTTTTTGAAAGAATTAAGATCCTTCGATATTTTCTTATAGCTTAAGTTGTACACGATACTTGTTTGATCTATTCCTATAGTTTTTTATAATAATTTCATAAGCTAGTACTCAATGATTCTAATATCAGACATACTATCTAAAGGTATCACTTTTGTATGTATTTATCTCCATGTATGTATTGAGTACCTACAAGACCTTTATGAACATAGTTAGGATGTTATATGATATGTACTTGATAGATATATATAAGTGGTTATTTATATTTTCTTCTATTAAGGTTACTTTGGATGAATCTTGTATCTCACTTGATGATTTGATTATGTTGATTTATTATTAGTACTGATAAGAGACTAACACAATGCTTGAGATTCTAACCTTCGTTATGATGATGCTACATGCTTTGAGTGTATATATATATACATGATGTGTTTTCATGATTCAGGACGAAGTCGTAGTTACTCACATAGCTGAGGTCCACACGATGTATCGATCTTGGTCATCTATTTGCAATGTTTTCTTTTATACGTATATTCGTGCATATGTATTTCTTCTTTGTGATGCAGGCTTGCAGGTACCGGGCATCAACTTCACCTGGCTTCACAGGTCTGAGCATGCCCTCAAATCCTTGATGGTTTTTGTTATGGAGATAGTACTAAGGCCCCTACATGAGTCTTCCTTTGTCATTATTCCAATTTGGGAATATTAGGGTTCCTTCTTTGTCAGTCAACCTTTGGGTCAAAAACCCAGATCCAACGCACCCGGTTGGGCATGGTTGTAGTTAGTGCCTTGTGGCCACTTGAATCCATTTGGTTGTATGATTTGTTTACTCATTTTATTTATTTCTCCTTCTTGGTATGATTCTTAGTTAATCTTTCTATGTTGTGTTTCAGGAATTTGGCTTGACTTTCCTTGTTGACTTTAGTTGACCTTGTTTGATCTTATAGTTTTCTCAATATGTTTCATAGTTGATTTTTATGGCCTCTTTCGATGATTAGATTTATTTTGAGGCATGTGATTTTATTCTACCTCAGTGTTATATCCTATAGTAATTATAATTAGGTAATAATATTGTGATCTATTACTTCATAATCTTATAGATTATAGTGTTTGGTATTTGACATGTATCTATATAAATATAAATAAATAAATATATATATATATATATATATATATATATATATATATATATATATATATATATATATATATATATATATATATATATATATATATATATATATATATATATATATATATATATATATATATATATATATATATATGGAAATATATATATGGGTGCACACATATATGTATTTATATATATATAATTTATATGTGATTATATGTTAATTATTGTAGATATTGTTGATGGTGTATATTTCAGGATTAATGTAAAGTATAATATTATTAATAATTAAATATTAAATAATGCGAGGTATATTATTCTCAATTGTTAATTATTAATAATGAGGATAGGTTATATATATAGATATTGATGTAATTAATGATGGCATATGCATATATGTTAGGATAATATTACATGTGTGTATGAATGAATACAAATAATCTTTTATTGTATATTTGAGTAATATAGTTGTATGATATTAAGTTATTTTATAATACCCTTTAGTTAAGAGTTAGTTGGGAATTGGTTACTTTTCCTCTCAACCTTTGGAAATCTATTTATATGCACTACTTTCTCATTTGAAGAGAGGGGATTTTGGGGCTGAAGCATTGAGGAGAGGATGGCCTTACTTTTCATGGAGATTTTGAATAGAAAACTTGGAGATGTGAAGGAGAGTTTGTAAGCATATGTCTTTAAGAATTTTTGGTTATCTTTGTTTTTGGGAGAGAGACATTTTTGTGAGAATTTCAGTAGTTGAGAGAGGGATTCTTTGCTGTGGAATTATTTCTTTCTTTCATGGAGATTTCTGAAAGTGGATAGGGTTTGAAGGATGCATCTCAAGTTTGGATTTGTCTTCTCTTTTGTTTCCTTCCTTCTTCGATTCAACCTTCGTAGGACATGAGGTATGGATTTAATATTTTAGTTACTTGATGTATCTGATAAATTATAGATCTATTCATATATTATCATTATTTATTATATCTATACTTTTCATTTGTATGGTTATTTTAAAGTTTTGAGTTTTTGTTTGTAAGAATTGGCATGTATTTTCCTAGGGTTTTTAGCAACCCATTTTTGGAGATCTATTATTATAACAATTTAAATTGAATCTATGGTTTTACTAAATTGATTTTCTGGAAGTAAAATTCATAGATATCAAATGGGTATCTCTCTGATTTTATTTTTAGGGTCTAATTAATGCCTTATTTTTGACATTTTGGCAGACTATGCCTGTCCATTCTTGATTCCAAATTTTCTGTCAAATGTATTCGTATGCTACAGGCTGATATGATTATATAAAAGTCTAAATTTGATATCAGAGATTATCTTAAGTCTTATCTTTCATTTCCAATTGGTTTGGTGAATTTTAATTATGTTTTGTAAAAATTACAACCGTTTTAGTGAAGGCAGGTCTGAACCCTAACTAGAATTTTCTGTTTTAAACTAGAAGTCATAACTTTCTTTTCCACCGTTGGATCTTCCTAAAAATAAAATTGAGAGTCCATAATTATGTTATCTAAATCTCCACTGAAGCGATTTCCTTTATTTTATATTTTGTGAAAGATATGGATGACTGTTCTATGATGACTATTCTTTGCATTTAATCCTTGCTTGAAATAATTCAATTTAAGAACATCATTAAATTTTAAGGTTTCGTATGGTTACCAGAGGCTATTAGAATTTGTTTTTGGTTAATTGGATCTATGTATACTCTAAGTATATTTATAATATCACTTGGATGTCTTCTTATATGTTTGGAACATTCTGAATGCCATATTGGGTTTAGGGTTGTCAAGTGGACTAGGGACAACATATGTTTTCCTAAACTCAATCAAATGTTGTTATGGAATTGATATGAATTCTTGATGATGAATCTATTATGTTCTTATGATTTTTATATGTATGTTAGGGAACCTAAGTACACTAGGTGAGTGGCTCATAGTGAGGGGCCGGGGCCCTAAGTGGCTAGTACCAGGATAACCTACTATGAGTTATTTAATCAAGTGATGACCTAAATAAATAAATTGGGAATGAGAGATTATTGGAATGGGAAATTACACATTAATCAAGATTAATTGTGCCTCGCCCATGCCTTTAGTGCTAGTAAAGACTAAGGATGGGAGTGGGAGAAGGTACCTATGCGTAGGTACAACTGAATGACCTTGTCTGTACGAGAGGCATTCAGTTTCGCATGTGCCTACTTGGGGGCCGGGGCCAAGAGTGGCTAGTACCAGGACAACCCAAGGGGTGAGGGCTATGCGATGACACTCACCTAGCTTGTAGCTTAGAGTCTCTATCAAATTTGATCATGCCTCTGGTATTCCTTGTGGTCTTCTTGTCTTTTCCTTTTTGTTGTGACTTTGGGAAACTTTTATCACCACCTTAGGAATTTTCTAGTTGTTACCTCTTGTATGGGCCTTTGGTTCTATCTCCTAGCTCGGGGGAGTGGGCCTATTGGTTCCACGTGGTTGGGTGGTTAATATTTATATCGAGGTATTGTTCGTGATTCTCTGGATGATCCTAGCACATATTCCTTTCCAGATCTACAGTTGAAGATTTCTTATTGGATATTTTAATATGTTGAGATGTACTTATGTATTTGAATTCATGTAATTTTTAATTTCCTAAAAGGAGTCTTGTAGTATTGATGTAATCTCAATTCAAAGCAATGCATAAGGGAATGGGTAGTTCTAGGTAAAAGAAAGGAAAAATAATGTGGAATATTAGACATGTTACTAGCATTAAAAGAAAGTGTTTATGTTATTTCTCCTATCCTCTTATGTTGTCCATATGTAAAGGAAATAATCTTAAATATAGTTATATATAATGATGTATCACAAAAATAATGTATTCTCTCTTGATGAAAGGATCCAAGGAAATTATTGAGAAATGATAGGTTAGTGATTGGAATTATTAACAATGAATGGTTATGAAACAATGCAATAAAATAGTAACTTGATTATAATGTTAATACTTGGTTCATGTTAATGAAATACCTAGGATAATGCCTACCTTAATGAATATTAATCTCTTACCTAAATTATTAGAGAAAAGTGATATAAAGGATAGTAGATGTAGATGAAATCAATATGAATTTATGGAATGAGTTGATAAAAGGAATAATGATGTTGGATGATTAACCTATGTTTAATAAAAGAAATAAGTTAGGGACATTTAACTTGGTGCATTAAAATGAATGTAGATCTTTTAAGCTCATGATTCTGTGAATATCTTATGCATGTAAATGGTTTATATGATGTTGCTTAGGTAGCGACGTTAGGGAACCCGGGAGGACTTAAGTTGTATAAATCTTACATTCAAGTAGTAGAAAATTATTTCTTCTTTTAGAAATATGAAGTGTAATGATGAATATTATTCTAGTTAAAATAAATAAATAAATTTTAAAAAAAATTCACTACTTTCATTTTATAGAGGTTTTATGTCTTGTCCTCTTGGGTTGCCTGGCGGGGCGTTACATCTGGATCAGAGCCAGGTTTTTACACTGGGAACTCTGGGACTCATAGCTCACCTATGCATAACCTTGAGTATCTTCACTTTATCTCTTTTTGGATTATGTTGTTATGCTAAAACTTGAATCTCAGGAAACGAAGGCTACATTTCGTGTTCTCATGTTGTATTATCTTACAAGGGCACACCTATTCCTCTATGATTGAGTTATATTCTAACAATTACTTATGTTTTTGCATAATGAGATCAATGATGTGTTAAGTGTATGTTTCCTATAATATTAATGGAATGGCGAAGAATTCTTGAGACTTGTGTTTGTTTTCTTAAAAGGTAATGGTATCCCTAGAAGGGTCAAAAGTTAAAGGATACTAAATGTTTTGAATCTTAATTATGGTCATAGATAATATTACCCCCTGATCCTACCTATAATATAATGTTGTGCACTCTATCTTCTTACAAATACCTAGTTGAATTTTATCCTACTCAAGGTATCTTAGAAATAGATTTTTTTTGAATCCTTAAAAGAAAGAAATGATTGTGGTAGTACTTGATAGGATTAAAAGAGAAATAATTAAATTACATGGCTAATAATATGTACCTAGGAAAGAAGTGAAAAAAATAAATAAATAAATAAGGAACAAATAATCTACTGTCATATGTATTTCTCTCTCTCTCTCTCTCTCTCTTCCCTCTTAAGAAATAAGTTTTGCATGACTAAAATTATTTAGACAAGGCAATAATATATTAGAAAAATTTGTAAATACTCAATTAGGAAACCCTTGGGTGAAGGACCTATGTCCCCAAGATTTTATCATAGGCTATAATTCACATTTTCATTTAGGAAGAGAAATTTTTGTCCCTATCTTGGTAAGAAGTTATATCCTTTCTGCATATCTTATTAAATTGCACAAAAAGGATTTAAGATAACATAATCAAGAAATTCTAGGGAAGAGTATGTGCAATGATGGATTATCTGTACTAATGATAGAAGTGTTTTTATTAAATATATGTCTTGCAAAATGCCTAGTGAATAGTTAGGATCCTAGATGGGTATTTTGGAAACAAATTCATGTTTTGTATACATTGTGATCAACACCATAGTAGTAAGAAATTAACAACATTAAGTGATTGAAAAACTATGAATAAGGAGTTGTTGTGGTAAATAAATATTATAGAAATGTACCTTACTCAATTTCTACTTAGAACTGATGTTATCTCAAAATTTTAAAGTGTATGAGGGTAATGTTTCAAATAGGTAAAGGGTATAAATTAAAGTTATGTACAGTAGTTAATGTTATTAATTTAGATGTTGTGGTTATAGTAGTAGGACTCATATACTTCTTTCTCTCTTGATGGATCTATGATCATTATGAAATAAAAAATTTGAAATAACTCTTAAGTAAATGCTATATGGAAACCTCCTGACATGCAAATTAGGGAAAAGTGCATAGATAAATAGTAAGCTTTAAGAAAGGATCCCAACTTAATGAATAATAGTGCAATAAATTGTAAATTGTTTAGATCTCCTCTAGGGTGTGAATGTATTTTTGAAAATCAAGCACTACAACTATTGTGAAAGATGACTTAGAATATGTATATTGTAAAATTTGTGTGTCCTATGTCATTGGAATTCTACTTAAAGTTTTGATGGAAAGGAATATTTCTTATAAAACTATGTGTTAATGAAAATGGTAAGTTTCAAGTATCTAGATTGTTTTATTTTCATGACTACAAAAGTAAATAAAAATTATTTGATGTATTCCCTTCATGATCATAACAAATATAAATGTTACATACCTCTCTATGTTTGGTATTCATAGCTTGTAAGGGACACAAATTTTGGACCCTATTTGTAATAAGGTCTCACAGGTTGTATTATGTAGGGTTAGATTATGTCTCAAAAGGAAAAATATATCATAAATTATTTCTTTCTTTTTATACTGGTTACTATAGATAGGAACTTTGATATTGTGAAAGGAAGTGATAATCTCAGTTAGTAAAACATGCAATTTCATAATATATTGATATTAGTGAGTAAACATGAATACCTTAGAGTTTCAACTTGATAACAATAATTTTTATGTAATTTCAAGTATCTTGTTAACAAACTTACTGCATAAAGTGATAGAATCACATAGTTAATTCTTTTTAAAAGTCATTACTAATTGAACTGAGTTAATCTACACTAAAGTTGTAATAAGATAGAATTTACCAAAACTGTTGATAGGAGAAGTATGTGTGCAGTCATTAAATGAGGTTCTAGAATAGTAATATTAAAATTCTGTTAGCTAATGTGCGATATATAGTTCACCTTCCCGACTTCCAGGAGTAAGTCAAATCTTAGTGGGGGAAGATGTAATACCCCTCTAACCCTAATATAAGTTTTGTGTTTTTGAAAGAATTAAGATCCTTCGATATTTTCTTATAGCTTAAGTTGTACACGATACTTGTTTGATCTATTCCTATAGTTTTTTATAATAATTTCATAAGCTAGTACTCAATGATTCTAATATCAGACATACTATCTAAAGGTATCACTTTTGTATGTATTTATCTCCATGTATGTATTGAGTACCTACAAGACCTTTATGAACATAGTTAGGATGTTATATGATATGTACTTGATAGATATATATAAGTGGTTATTTATATTTTCTTCTATTAAGGTTACTTTGGATGAATCTTGTATCTCACTTGATGATTTGATTATGTTGATTTATTATTAGTATTGATAAGAGACTAACACAATGCTTGAGATTCTAACCTTCGTTATGATGATGCTACATGCTTTGAGTGTATATATATACATGATGTGTTTTCATGATTCAGGATGAAGTCGTAGTTACTCACATAGCTGAGGTCCACATGATGTATCGATCCTGGTCATCTATCTGCAATGTTTTCTTTTATACGTATATCCATGCATATGTATTTCTTCTTTTTGATGCAGGCTTGCAGGTACCGGGCATCGACTTCACCTGGCTTCACAGGTCTGAGCATGCCCTCAAATCCTCGATGGTTTTTGTTATGGAGATAGTACTAAGGCCCCTACATGAGTCTTCCTTTGTCATTATTCCAATTTGGGAATATTAGGGTTCCTTCTTTGTCAGTCAACCTTTGGGTCAAAAACCCAGATCCAACGCACCCGGTTGGGCATGGTTGTAGTTAGTGCCTTGTGGCCACTTGAATCCATTTGGTTGTATGATTTGTTTACTCATTTTATTTATTTCTCCTTCTTGGTATGATTCTTAGTTAATCTTTCTATGTTGTGTTTCAGGAGTTTGGCTTGACTTTCCTTGTTGACTTTGGTTGACCTTGTTTGATCTTATAGTTTTCTCAATATGTTTCATAGTTGATTTTTATGGCCTCTTTCGATGATTAGATTTATTTTGAGGCATGTGATTTTATTCTACCTCAGTGTTATATCTTATAGTAATTATAAATAGGTAATAATATTGTGATCTATTACTTCATAATCTTATAGATTATAGTGTTTGGTATTTGGCATGTATCTATATATATATATATATATATATATATATATATATATATATATATATATATATATATATATATATATGGAAATATATATATGGGTGCACACATATATGTATTTATATATATATAATTTATATGTGATTATATGTTAATTATTGTAGATATTGTTGATGGTGTATATTTCAGGATTAATGTAAAGTATAATATTATTAATAATTAAATATTAAATAATGCGAGGTATATTATTCTCAATTGTTAATTATTAATAATGAGGATAGGTTATATATATAGATATTGATGTAATTAATGATGGCATATGCATATATGTTAGGATAATATTACATGTGTGTATGAATGAATACAAATAATTTTTTATTGTATATTTGAGTAATATAGTTGTATGATAGTAAGTTATTTTATAATACCCTTTAGTTAAGAGTTAGTTGGGAATTGGTTACTTTTCCTCTCAACCTTTGGAAATTTATTTATATGCACTACTTTCTCATTTGAAGAGAGGGGATTTTGGGGCTGAAGCATTGAGGAGAGGATGGCCTTACTTTTCATGGAGATTTTGAAGAGAAAACTTGGAGATGTGAAGGAGAGTTTGTAAGCATATGTCTTTAAGAATTTTTGGTTATCTTTGTTTTTGGGAGAGAGACATTTTTGTGAGAATTTCAGTAGTTGAGAGAGGGATTCTTTGCTGTGGAATTATTTCTTTCTTTCATGGAGATTTCTGAAAGTGGATAGGGTTTGAAGGATGCATCTCAAGTTTGGATTTGTCTTCTCTTTTGTTTCCTTCCTTCTTCGATTCAACCTTCGTAGGACATGAGGTATGGATTGAATATTTTAGTTACTTGATGTATCTGATAGATTATAGATCTATTTATATATTATCATTATTTATTATATCTGTACTTTTCATTTGTATAGTTATTTTAAAGTTTTGAGTTCTTATTTGTAAGAATTGGCATGTGTTTTCCTAGGGTTTTTAGCAACCCATTTTTGGAGATCTATTATTATAACAATTTAAATTGAATCTATAGTTTTACTAAATTGATTTTCTGGAAGTAAAATTCACAGATCTCAAATGGGTATCTCTCTGATTTTATTTTTAGCATCGAATTAATGCCTTATTTTTGACATTTTGGCAGACTATGCCTGTCCATTCTTGATTCCAAATTTTCTGTCAAATGTATTCATATGCTACAGGCTGATATGATTATATAAAAGTCTAAATTTGATATTAGAGATTCTCTTAAGTCTTATCTTTCATTTCCAATTGGTTTGGTGAATTTTAATTATGTTTTTTGAAAATTACAACCGTTTTAGTGAAGGCAGGTCTAAACCCTAACTAGAATTTTCTGTTTTAAACCAGAAGTCATAACTTTCTTTCCCACCGTTGGATCTTCCTAAAAATAAAAGTGAGAGTCCATAATTATGTTATCTAAATCTCCATTGAAGCGATTTCCTTTATTTTATATTTTGTGGAAGATATGGATGACTGTTCTATGATGACTATTCTTTGCATTTAATCCTTGCTTGAAATAATTCAATTTAAGAACATCATTAAGTTTTAAGGTTTCGTATGGTTACCAGAGGCTATTAGAATTTTTTTTTGGTTAATTGGATCTATGTATACTCTAAATATGTTTATAATATCACTTGGATGTCTTCTTATATGTTTGGAACATTCTGAATGCCATATTGGGTTTAGGGTTGTCAAGTGGACTAGGGACAACATATGTTTTCCTAAACTCAATCAAATGTTGTTATGGAATTGATATGAATTCTTGATGATGAATCTATTATGTTCTTATGATTTTTATATGTATGTTAGGGAACCTAAGTACACTAGGTGAGTGGCTCATAGTGAGGGGCCAGGGCCCTAAGTGGCTAGTACCAGGATAACCTACTATGAGTTATTTAGTCAAGTGATAACCTAAATAAATAAATTAGGAATGGGAGATTATTGGAATGGGAAATTACACATTAATCAAGATTAATTGTGCCTCGCCCATGCCTTTAGTGCTAGTAAAGACTAAGGATGGGAGTGGGAGAAGGTACCTATGCGTAGGTACAACTGAATGACCTTGTCTGTACGAGAGGCATTCAGTTCCGCATGTGCCTACTTGGGGGCCGGGGCCAAGAGTGGCTAGTACCAGGACAACCCAAGGGGCGAGGGCTATGCAATGACACTCACCTAGCTTGTAGCTTAGAGTCTCTATCAAATTTGATCATGCCTCTGGTATTCCTTGTGGTTTTCTTGTCTTTTCCTTTTTGTTGTGACTTTGGGAAACTTTTATCACCACCTTAGGAATTTTCTAGTTGTTACCTCTTGTATGGGCCTTTGGTTCTATCTCCTAGCTCGGGGGAGCGGGCCTATTGGTTCCACGTGGTTGGGTGGTTAATATTTATATCGAGGTATTGTTCGTGATTCTCTGGATGATCCTAGCACATATTCCTTTCCAGATCTACAGTTGAAGATTTCTTATTGGATATTTTAATATGTTGAGATGTACTTATGTATTTGAATCCATGTAATTTTTAATCTCCTAAAAGGAGTCTTGTAGTATTGATGTAATCTCAATTCAAAGCAATGCATAAGGGAATGGGTAGTTCTAGGTAAAAGAAAGGGAAAATAATGTGGAATATTAGACATGTTACTAGCATTAAAAGAAAGTGTTTATGTTATTTCTCCTATCCTCTTATGTTGTCCATATGTAAAGGAAATAATCTTAAATATAGTTATATATAATGATGTATCACAAAAATAATGTATTCTCTCTTGATGAAAGGATCCAAGGAAATTATTGAGAAATGATAGGTTAGTGATTGGAATTATTAACAATGAATGGTTATGAAACAATGCAATAAAATAGTAACTTGATTATAATGTTAATACTTGGTTCATGTTAATGAAATACCTAGGATAATGCCTACCTTAATGAATATTAATCTCTTACCTAAATTATTAGAGAAAAGTGATATAAAGGATAGTAGATGTAGATGAAATCAATATGAATTTATGGAATGAGTTGATAAAAGGAATAATGATGTTGGATGATTAACCTATGTTTAATAAAAGAAATAAGTTAGGGACATTTAACTTGGTGCATTAAAATGAATGTATATCTTTTAAGCTCATGATTCTGTGAATATCTTATGCATGTAAATGGTTTATATGATGTTGCTTAGGTAGCGACGTTAGGGAATCCGGGAGGACTTAAGTTGTATAAATCTTACATTCAAGTAGTAGAAAATTATTTCTTCTTTTAGAAATATGAAGTGTAATGATGAATATTATTCTAGTTAAAATAAATAAATAAATTTTAAAAAAAATTCACTACTTTCATTTTATAGAGGTTTTATGTCTTGTCCTCTTGGGTTGCCTGGCGGGGCGTTACAATGGCGGTAATGATTTGTTTGAGTGTCTTCTTATCTTGAATGTTCTTTTGGGACTATGTCCACATATGCTATGCAGAGTGTCCAAACAAGTGATTCTTGGTATCCATGTCTAGAATCCCTAAATCCATCTTAGTTATTTCAAAGTTTCTATCATCTAATTGCAAGTTTCCTTTCTTTGGATTATACACAATAACTTCCACGATCACTTTCCCAATCTTTAAATCTATCATCAACCTTGCAATGTTCTTTACCCTCTTAGGTTTGGGGGATTTTGTCATGTATTTATTTACCATGTCCCTAAATGGGCATGCATACTAGTGCCAGACTACGCTTCTTTATCATAGAGTTTTTTTACCATTGTGGTACTAAACTAGAGACAATTTTCTCCCCTATAGGTTTGATAGGTGTGATTAGAGTGTCTAGTACAGAAGTGATGTTATCAAGAATCTCCTAGTTCTGGTGTTCATTATCTAGTGAGGGGGAACCAATTTCTTTTTCTTTGTCCAAATCCTCAAGACTGCATCTTGTGTGGCTATTTTATTTTATTTTTAGGACCTAGATCTGGACCTAGTTTTTTGTATGACATAGCAAGTTCAAAATCTCATTCACTAGAATTAGCCTTTTTTCCTAGGAGGTGTAGTTTACCTACATCATCAATTGAGAGAGACATGTTAGAAGTGCTAACATGAGAATACAAAGAATTCCTATTAGACCTTTCTGATTGAATCATCTATGTTATCTCTTTTCTCTTTTGTTTCTACCAGGTCTTGGTATATCTAGTAATAGGTCTGGTCCTCTGATGAATATTGTCTTCTTCTTCCCTGGTCTAATCTATCACATATAATGATACTTTCTCCAAGTTCTGATACCCTGGTTCAACAATATTGGAATCATCATCTTCTATTCCTTCAATGTTCATTCTTAGCTATAGAATGATAACTTGGGATAGCTGTAACCTAGAATGGTCTCTCTTATCAACCTCCTCTTCATCTAGACAATCTTCCCAAAAGTCATCCAAAATGGGGAACTGGTATTATGTGATCCTCTAACTCTAGTGCTTATCTGGAAAACCCTTTATTATCAAACCCTTTTATGTCATAATAATATTTGAGGTCAAAACTACACATATCACAACCCATACTTACTGTATCCTACATGAATTTACATGCAAGATGACCCAATTGAATATGAAAAACCATCTCCCATTTTTCCTTGGATAGAAATTTATTAACCATAAGAGAGAGTTGTCTACATATTTATACCAACATGAAACCATCCAATATATACCTCATCAACTTCACAGATTCTTCTTCAAAACTGCTAACTTGAATGTATTTGAATTGAGGGAAATGAATATAGAAACTATTGTGCACCTGAACTAAGTTCTATGCTTCTTGTGACATCCTCCTTTTTGGAGTCCCGACTAGTTTGAGACATAATATTCCAATGAACACATCATGCACTCTCCTATAATTCTCAAGGTCTCTGCTCCTTTATAGCATGGGGCAATATTCATATATAGTGATGTTGTCATCCCAAGGTTCATGTGGGATACTAGTTAAATTCTGGGTATAGGTCAGGCTATACATTAGGTAGGAAGACATGCAAAAACATTTCTTGACCACTTGGGATAATTTGAGTTGTTCTCTCAATGAACCTACTATGAGTTCTCCCCAGTCCGTGTATTGTTGACCCTCAATGATGATTTCAATATAAAAATACATCTAGTCTTCAAATAAAAAGGCTTTAGGGGAACCTCTTACCCTATGTAACAATACTACCAAATCATGGATATACGGCTTCATTTGATCTTTATTTAGGATTTTTGGCAAATGGGAACCCCCCTTATAGAATTTTTTGATCCAATTTCTTACAATAACGCTGTGATGTTTTTCAGCCAGTTCATTGAGCTTAGCTAGGGATTGGGTAGGAGTGAATTTTGAGAAAACCTGTTTAGGGTTTTTAACACAGACATTATTGTCTCTCTATTGACAAGGATTAGAGTTTCACCATTATTTTTCTTGATACATGTAACCTTAATGTCATAGTGGTTTATGCATTATTGGATTAGTTCAGGGCTCACACTCGTAGGTGGAAAAGATGCAGCTTAACAAACCACTCGACATGATTTCAAGAGAAAAATGATTGGCTAACTGGTTGGTAACTCTATCATTTATCTTTTCTACATCTAACCCTTTAAAGTTAGTGTCTCTTATAATGGGACCTTTGCAATTCATACTTGTAATATTACCAAAGAAATGCATGGTGGATCTCATAATTCTTCTTTCAGACAACCAACAACCCTTCAATGCTTTATGTAAAAGAAATTCCAGAAACATAGACATGAAAAGGTTATCATTTTTTTACCTTGAACTTGCAGACACAGTGAACAAGCCTTTTTAGTTCTTTGACCCACCTTTGTAATTCACACTTAAAAATAAATATTACCAATCCCACATCATTATATAACATTCTTTAACTAGCAGATGAAAATAAACATATCCCGAGGGTTAATTATGAAAAGATTTGCATGTGGTAAGAGATTTTGATTTGATGATCTTGCGACATGGGTAATTAATGCTTTTCATATCCTACCTTGGGCCTTAACATGTCATGATTTCCACACTCATATCCATTTCCTTTTTGTTCATGTCACACTACCAAGTACATTCTTTTTCAAGCTCTCAAACTTTAATATTGTTGTACTATAATTAATCCAATACATTTCTCCTTATTTCATGCCATTGAATTATGTTGTGCTTAAAAATTTGGATAACTTTATTGAAATTCCTTTAACTAAGTACAAAATGGATTCTTGAGGTATAGAGGTATTTGATATAATTTAGACATGGGGCTCACCTTTGAACACCTTAAAATTTTCTTTAAACTTAACCAAACCTATTTGAACCTCCTAGAACTTTGTACAAAGTGGTTCAAATGGTTCACGAGCTCAAAATCCTTTACCTTTTGGGACAAAGACCTAGTACATAACTCAAACCGACATGAAATACATAAGAACTACACATACAAGAGAACAAAAAGGAAGGAGAAGAGGGAACCAAATAAAATAAGGGTATTGAAGACATTGAGTTTTTGGAGTGATATGACAAAATCACAGGTAGGGGAAGGTATTCAATCAATAAAATAGGGAGACTCTAAAATAAGGACCAACAAAACCTTAAGGGAGTGCAAGCTATAGTTGATTGTCAAATTTGGTGCTTTTTGGTATATGTTTACAATTTTTTCACTCTATGCACCTTAAGGGACACACCTGTATAGAGTGGTCCCAAATGTTCAAGTGAGTTGCAAAGATGAAGAAGGTCATTCCTAGTGTTTAATCACCTAATAATCTAAATGTTGGCATATATGGTTCGAGGTTGCAGTGAGACATTTTAAAGATACACAAAGTTGTAACTTTTAACTGAGTAGCATTGTAAGATTTGGCAAGAACTCAGATGTGGTCGCTAATTTTGAACGGGGTCGAATATCCTAAAAGTGAGAGAAGATTTTTTGGGAAGAGGTAACATGATTTGATAGCATCATACATATTTTGGATACATCATATGAGCTTTGATAAATTCCCTATTAAATTTTGAAAATTTTTGCACTCTATGCACCTTAAGGGATGCATCAATACAGAGAGGTCTAGAATGTTTGAGTGAATTGCAAAGCCAAACAAGGTCATTCCTAGAATTTACTCACCCAACTAGAGGTGTTTGCATAGATGGTTCAAGACCATGATGAGTAGTAAGATACAGAATGTTGCAACTTTCAACTGAGTGACATAGCAAGATTTGACAATGACTGAGATGTGGTTGCCACTTTTGAACATAGTAGAATCTCCTAAAAGTGAAAGATTCTTTTTTAGGAAGAGACAACATGACACTATACCATTAGATGGATCATTAATACATCACACAAGCTTTGAGAAATGCCTTGTCAAATTTTGACAGTCTTCACACTCTTTGCACCTTAAGGGACACAACAATATAGAGTGGTCTGAAACATTTGAGAGAGTTGCAAAACCAAATGTCATTATTTAAGGTATTTACTCTCCCAATTGGAGGTTTTGGATTAGATGATTTGAGGCTATGAGAAATTTTTTCAAATATATGTAATATTGTATTTTTCAATTGAGCGACATTGTGAGATTTGACAAGAATTGAGATGGGGTTGCTACTTTTGAATGGGGTCGAATCTCTTGAAAGTGAGAGAGGATTTTATGGGAAGAGATAGCACAATCTTGTAGCATCAGATAGATTGTTGATACTTTACACAAGCTATAAGAAATGCCCTGTCAAATTTTGACAATTTTTTGCACTCTATACAACTCAAGGGTTGCATCGCTATAGAGTGGTTTAGGACATTCAACAAGTTAGGGAGTTGAACAAGATTGTTCCTAGAATTTAATCATCCAATATAATCTATTGGAAAAAATGGTTTGAGGCCATGATGAGAAGTTTCAAAGATACACACAATTTCAACTTTCAACTAAGGCACATTGCAAGATGATGCAGAGGTGGGAATGGTGGAATTTTTTCTGCAATCAATAGGGACTTCATGAATGTTCTTCACAAAACATCAACTAGGTCTCCACAAGGATCATCTCCTTTGACCCATTACAACCTCCACCAAACCAGAGTGCAAAAATGGTTTATGGTGCCACCACCCACTCTACACCATGTAAAAAATATTCAATGTCCCTCAATAAGTCATTGGAACCATCCAAGAAGGTTAAAACTCAAAAATCCCAAATTGGGTGCTCAACTAGGCCTATTTCCCTAGTAGCCCTAATAGACCTGTTTTCCAAGGATTCTAAAAAACTTTCCCAAAACACTTAGGAAACTAAGGGCATATCAAGATACCCTTTTGAGATTTGTACAACATACCTCAAAATAAAATAAAACTCTTTTGGACCAATTGTCTAAACTATTACTGGTGGACTGCCTATTAGCCCTCTATTAGGCCTCCAAATACAAAGCAAGTGCTACTTTGCCACACTCCCAAACTTCCTCAACCATAAAAAGAGTTTCCAAACCAACCAAATCAAAGTATTTTCCTATTTTAAATAAGATCCATCAAGTTTTAACACCCTATTCACCAAACCCTCCATTCTAGGTGTACAAACCTAGGGCTTTCTCAACCAGGCTCCCCTACTCATTTTCTGACCCTCTAAATGGGTCCAAAACCTTTAATTTGATATATTATGAGATTCCAAGTCATAATAAGGGGACCCCCAATGGGTAAAAATCCCAGACCATGACTGGTCCCAACACAAGTGACCCTTCAATCAGCGCTTTCCAAGTAATCAGTGAACTAAACTTCATATCCCCTACATATCCCACATCCAAACACATTGGAAAACACATATTACATGAAAATAAATCCTACATTCCATCCCAAATCTAGAAGTGGATGATCATGCATATTAACTATTGCTTCAAAACAAATGACTGTTGTTCATGCTCACTGTTTAGGAACAATCATTCAAATAAGTGGTTAAACACTTTCAAATCTTCACAATACAATTCACATCAACTCAAGAATAAAAAACCAACCTAATCACATTCATTCCCATGAAATTTTCAATGAAAGAAGAGTTTTAAGTCTCTCAAAATGGAGACTGTACCCTCATGGGAAGTGACAGGGACATTTGGAAGGAATTTACATTTATTGAATAAAAATACAAATTACATTGTTTTCTCCATTCCAATTTCCCTTGCCAGTCTTCCCTTTCTCTTATCTATGCTCTCTCATTACAAATATCAATCCCCAAGACTGGTAGATGGTTTAACTTCCTTGTTAACTGTACACAGTCAGTTATGATTCATTGTCTCTTTGTTTATGTTGTCAAAATGACAACAAAGTTACCATTTTGACAACTATTAACCATTTTTCTATTTATATGACTTTTAAGTTCCTTGTGGGATTCTATCTAACACTAAGACCCTTACTAACCCTTACTAACCCTCCCATGAGCCTTTAAGGCTTGTTTTGCCAATTTAGGTAACTTACACATTTTGGAACTTATAGTGCATTTAAAATCAACTATTGGCCTTAATACAAATATCATTGAACTTATAGGTCCTTAACCGATTCAAATACCCTAGGATCAACATAATGACCCCTAGTGACCCCCTAGGTGCACTTTTCCTTCACAAATGCCATTAAGGCTTACATAGCTTGGTCCTTTACAAAGGATTCATAATCATTACAAACCATTATTAAATGACCATTATTGGTCTATTACAATATCAAATGACCTCTCAAGGTCATGTTTTCCTTCAAATTCTTCTAAGGTCTTTTGGTGACCCTGGTGTACCCCTGAGGTCTTATCCTTGACCTTGGTGCTCCTGCACCACAAGATCTGGCATTGATCAAGATGTGGTTGTCACTTTTGAATGAGGTCAAATATCATAAAAGTGAGAGAAGGTTTTGTGGCCAATGAAAACACAATCTTTTAGCACCTAACTAATTGATCCTACATTGTATGAGATCTGAGCAAGGAATCGACAAAGTTTGATAATTCTTGCACTTTATGCACCTTAAGGTTCACACCACAACAGAGTGGTTTGGAATGTTCAAGCTAGTCGGAAAGAAAAAATGGGTTGTTCCTGATATTTAACTATCCAATTGGAGTTGTTTGCATAGATACTTTGAGGCCACGATGATCATTTTCAAAGATACACACAGTTGCAACTTTCAATTGAGGCACATTGCAAGATTTGGAAACAACCAAGATGTGGTCGACACTTTTGAATAAGGTTGAATCTCCAAAAGGTGAGAGAGAATCTTGTGGGAAGTGGAAAAAAAATATTGAAAAAATTGATGGATTGATCCTACATGGCATGAGCTTCAAGAAATGCCCCATCAAAGTTTGACAATTTTTGCACTATGCACCTTAAGGGTCACAATGCTACAAAGTGGCCTAGAATGTTTGAGTGATTTGGAGAGCCAAGGAAGGTTTTTCCTGGTGTTTACCTACCCAATTTGAGTTGTTAGCGTAGATGGTTTGAGGCCACAAAAAGAGGTTTAAAAGCTATCTATAGTTGCAACTTTCAACTAAGGTACATTGCAAGATTTGGTTGCCACTTTTGAATGAGGTTGAATCTCCTAAAAGTGACATGGTTTTTTGAGAAGTGGTAACATAATCTTGTAGCACTAGATAGATCAATCTTGTGTCGCATGAGATTTGAGAAATGCCTTGGAAAAGTTTGACAATATTTGCACTATATGCATCTTGAGAGTCACACCACTATAAAGAGGTCTAGAATGTTTAGGTGAGTTGGGGAGATGAACAAGGTTGCTCCTCTCATTCAACCACCCAACTAGAGTTTCTAGTATAGATAGTTTGAGGCCACAATGAGTGGTTTCAAATATACTCATAGTTGCAACTTTCAATTGAGGCACATTACAAAATTTGACAAAGATTGAGATATGGTTACCACTTTTGAACTGGGTTGAATCTCTTGAAAGTAAGAGAGGCTTTTATGGCCAGTGAAAACATGGTCCCATATCACTAGATATATTGATCCTATTTCACATGAACTCTGAGAAACACCAATCTCTCCCCCTTTCTGGTAGCAAAGACAAAATAATCAATTGATAAATATGTAACCATTTGAAAATGATGTACTAGAAATAGAAAGGAGAATTGCTAATGTTCCTTCATTGAAATTATCATCACATAGAGCAATGAATAACTAAAAACAAAAATAGAAACAAATGCTGAAACTATTAGTAATGAATTCCAAGTAGAATAAGTTACCACTATGAAAAGAAAAAATACCATTGAAGATCATTGTCTAGATCTATACCATAAAGACAATTAAGAAACTATCTTTGTCAGAAGCATTGATTTGCAAGAATAGCGGTAGGAATGATAATATCAACATCATGAAAGAATAACTATATCCCCAACATGTACAAAAACATGAACCACTATCATTAGAAGCATTTCCAAAGAGAAAACATTTAAATGTGCAAGACAAAAACCTACAAAAAACTACAATTTATAAAAGGAACAAAGAACTCATATATCATGAATAGAAGAACAAATTGAAAAAATCCCCCTATCAAAGGAAATGGGACTATCCATAGTGTCAACAATATCATATATTTAATTTACCTAATACCCTAAAAACTTCAACCAAACTCACTTCAAGAAGGGTCCAACATAGATTAATCCAAGATACTTCCTCTACAAGATTTACTTGAATATGTAATTCTGCAATTTAAATTTGAAAGACCAACCAAGTGATCCAAGAGAAGGAATAAAATTCATTGTATTGGCATGTACATATGAAGTATAAGAATTTTTTTCAAGATTCTACTCCTACAAAAGAAACTAAACTTGTCACAACAATTGCACCATGAATACATTGCATTGTATTATCAAAATAATGAGGTTGAATTTTTATCATGGTGAGACTTTTCACTTCTTGCATAATCATAAGTTCTGCAACCACCTTTTACTCATCAATAATGTAATATTTTTTCCTGTCTCAAATATACAACTCTTTTCATTTACTTTTTTGATTACTTCTCATGATACTATTGCTTTGATCTCATAGTCATGAGTACTCTCTTTCCATAGACTTTTGAAATACACTTTTTCAATATTTGAAACCTTTATTTTCTTCTCATGAAAATGGCTTCTTTTTTAATCAATGTGCTTTGATATAACTATTGTTTCTTGTAATGTGTCTCCTCATATCAATGTCTTGATCAATGCTTTGGTAACTCTTTCAACTCCTCTCTATGATTTGATTATTGTTATTCTTTTTTTTTTTTTTTTCATTTTGTATCTTTAGATTATGACCCCCCATTTTTTGTACTATGATGATATCTATGATTTATTTTGTGCTTCATTTTCTATCATGTTTACATATGGTTCTCCTATTTTCATGAAATGTTTCTATATACAAATGAATGTATCTTCATAGAATTAGGGTTAACCATCAATAATAAATGAAATAGAAACTAAATTAAACCACAATAGAGAAACTATTTAGTAAAATCAATGACTAATTGAGCATCCTATGGCTCTCTAACTAAGAATGTTAATGCAAAGATCTCAGCAAGCTCTCATTAATAACAGTCCTAGAATGAGAATGATAAAGATAAACAATATGCTAAAGCTAAAAATTATCAAGATAAATGCTAAAATACTCTCAAATGCCTTTCTAAACTCAAATTGCAAGAGATTCAATGCAATTCTCAGATATGTGGTTATTGAATTATGAAAGAATTTAGCCTCCCTTTTATTGATTTTCCAATGGTAGGGGGTGTAGTTGTGTTTGATCATGATTAAGGCTTGGTTGAGTTTTTGGTTCCACCCTTTGAAGACAAAGAAAAGTTTGTGTCCTCAAAGCTTGGGACAAGTAGACAAGATGGATGGTTGAGATTCCCTTTCACTTTGAGTGATTGATATTGAATTTGGCTTGATCCATGTGCATGCCTTTCCTTAAATCTCATTAGTTGCCTGGATTTCCTCTCCTTTTGGTTTGTCGAGAGTAATTGAGATTTATTAATTGTTTTAATTGATTTAATTTAGCCATGTACCCCTTGAATGGGTTGAATTTAATTTAATCCAAGACTATACAATTAATTGATTTAATTGTATTTTGATTTGATTGCACTTGATTAAAATGTTCTCAATTTTGATTGATCTCAAATTAAGACTTGATTTTCATTTTGATTGGCTAATTATGCACTGTGATTCAATTGATTCAATTATGTCCTTGATTTTCTTTGATTTGTATTGATTTGCTTTGATTTGTTGTTAAATTATCTTTGTCCATTTTTAGGTGATTACAAATGCCCCTCTTTGAGTTGACATGCAAAGCATGTCGATTCAAAGAATACTTTGATCTTTCCTGATAAGGTCTTGATTCATTGATGGTCGATCCTTTGATGTTCATTTGATGTCTTTCAATGGTCGATCCTTGATTTATTGATATAAATTTTGATGTGGATATGATTGATATGAAACTCTCTTGATTGATGTGGTTATCTGATGATCGTTCTCGATATGATGATTGATTTGATGATCGGTCCTGATATGATCTCTAATTCTGATGATTGATATGAAAATTTCTTGATGTCCAACCTGATTTAATGATTTTATTCGATATGATGCCCCTTTCATTTGATTACGAAATTTTTTTTGATAAAAGCTTTCACTTTGATTTTGATGATCGGTTTGTTGATTTTTGATGATGTTGATCTGATTATCTGATGGTATGACCCCTCAGAAATAAACATATTGTTTGTTTTGGTTTAATAAATTTGAATGATTGATTGGTCAATATGTTTTAATTTCTAAAATACTGATGATACATCACACTTCACCATTTTCCCCAGTTAATGTAATAGGTTAATATAAGTCAAAGTCAATTTTCCACCTAAAAATTAGGTCAAATTAGCATAAATATGTTGAAAAACCTATATTTACTATTCATTTTTACTTTTCTCCTTGGTGATTTTGCTCTGGTTCTCCTCTAATTTTTGAGATGGCTGTGCCAATTCATGAGCATCGATTCAAGTGGTGTCAGAGATACGTGAGGCCACTTGACTATGGACCTTCGGTAAGTGATTTTTGAATTCTGGTATTGCATTTATTGCTCATTAATTAGCATTTATTGCATTTCCCACTTTCATCACTGCTTTACAATATTTTAATGTCACCTAGCAAATTTTTAATCTCGCCTAGGACTTTTAAATGTCACTTCCGTGGTTTTTAGTGTCGCTTACAAAAATTTTACTGTCGCTTACCCCTTTTTCATTGTCGCTTGAGATTAAATGGTTGTCATGTAGACCTAGGTTTTAAAAACCAAATTTTATAAGTTTTTACGCCTATGAAACCCTAGCATTTTGATGTCGCTTAGGAAGATTTAACTATCGCTTAGGTTAATTTTGTGTCGCCTATGAAAAGTTTGTCGCTTAATAGACAAGTAATGTCGCCTGACAAGAATTGTGTGTTACCTAAAAGAAATGTCGCCTGCGGTGATTAAAATCATGTCTGCAACATTTTTCACAAAATTTTTGTATGTACGTGACTTTTTTTCGTGAAAAAATTTATACGTCAAAATGACCGATTCGAATGATATGATTAGGTCAGTTGTGTGTTTGAACTAAAATAATTGATTAGAATATCAATATAGTAATACCAATGAATTTGATTTGTCAATCTGTTATGATAGGTGGATGGTTTGATATTTTACTCTCAAGATGTAGAGAAATAAAACAATGATTTTCCTTTCTCAATATATAGAGTTAGGATTTTTGATGCGCTCATGTTGAGCAGATGAATACTAGAATAACTTGACCAATTTTAGATGTTCCTTGATATAATATGCTGATATGATTCTTTTGTTCTTGCCAAACAGGCCCACTTCCCTATATTGCTTATTCGTTCAGTTCTATCTTGGGTTATTGATCTTGGATAGACACTCACTGCGGCAGAGTACCATGTCATAGAGCTCTGTGGTTTGAGCTTCCTTCTCAATCTTCCCCAGTTCTAGCTGAACCATGGTTTACTGATAGCTATGGCAGAGCATTGGCACTCTGACCACAATACTTTTCATCTTCCACAGGGGGAGATGACGGTCATGCCTGAGGATGTGTATCACTTGTTATGTATCCCATGCTGAGGAGAGTTAGTCTATTATGATTCTATCTATGATTCTACTATCTGCTGATGAGTGTTTAGGGACAATACCATTGATGATGATATGATCACATGGCCATAGTTTGCTTCTTTTACCACATTGCCTACAATACTTGGCGCTTTGATTGGTGGTTTTCTTCTTCCCGATCGATGAGGTCATGGTTTTTCTGTTGGTTGGGGTAGGATATTGGAAGATTTACTAGCACAGCCTCAATGGTTCGATTGGAGTTCCTGTGTGCTGGCACAATTATACTGAGATCTTCATGAGGTTGTATACAGAGAGAGTTCTTCCTTATCTTCTAGTGCTATTATTCTTCAGTTATGGATTTGGGAGCATCTTCTAGTTACCAGGCCTATTTCTGATAGGAGACAGCCTCGTAGATTTCCTTATGCTTTTCTCTATACTGGTATGGTGATTCAACATCATTTAGGTCATCTAGATTATTGGCGTCGACAGATAGATGATATTGATAAGGTTATCTAGCGTCCTTATGTTGATTGCAAGGTTTGGAGAGAGGCTGAGGATGAGTTAGGTTATGTGTTTTCTCCTCGTTGGATGATTGGCCAATCTGATACTGTTATTGAGTGGTTTTTCTTTGGTAGAGTGTTTAGACAGTATGGAAGAGTATAGGAGATGCCTTAGGGAAATGCTTTGTATGCGCAGGTATAGCTGAGAGATCCTTATGGGGTCCTTGCGTTGATTATCAGTTTTCTTTGGGTCAGATCGCTAGTATGGGATTTTGTAGATGGGAGATATTACTAGGTATGGATGATGCAGGGATGTCCCATGAGTATCAAGATTGGTGGTCTCATAAATGGTTTATCTATTTTACAGACCCAACAAAGCCTATTCCAGCTCGACATGGTGGTGATGGTGGTGGTGATGATGGGCGTGGTGGTGGTAGACATCAGAGGCATTGAGGATGTAAATATCCTCCAGTTGCTACAAATAGAGGATGGGATGGACCACGGGTGAGAGGTGGACATGCCTGGGGTGGAGCCAAAGATAATCAGGCTTATGCAGTCCAGGCAGTTTTTCCTAGAGTAGCTTTTAGGCAAGATTGAGTTCATCGACGATAAAGAGCTTAGAGATAGGCTCATGTTGATGCTGCTAGGTAGGTTCTTGGGGGTTTAGATCCTTTGGTGTAGTTACAAAGAGTTTCCTTGGCATAGAAGGATGATGGTGGTCAGCAGATTCCAGCACAATAGGTTCTAGTATCACCAGTGCCTCCACTAGTTCAATAGCCATAGGATCAGGGATAGGGATCACATGATGTTTTCACTATTGGTTCAGTAGGATGAGATATGCAAGTATTGAGGATAGATATGTCCACTGTTGTTGGGCGATTAGACTAGGTTTTTGCCTTGATGCAACAGTTCATGTCTACCATGAGTCAAAGACAGAGTGGAGCGAGCACTTCTTAGGATCCTCCTCCATAAGATGATAGAGATCCAGGTGGATCTGGTGCCATAGGATCTTGATTGATTTGCTGATAGATGCCTTCCTTATTGATATCTTTTGTTCCACATTTCATGTTTATTTGATTGATCAAAACTTTGGATGTACCACTTTCATGATATTGTATCTTGATATACTTGATGTACTAGATCATTTGATTTGAGCTTTTATATGATGACATACTTCCTTGATTCTCTTGATGAGTTGATTATGAGATTATCTTTATATGTAGCTATATGATGTTTGTGATGCATTTACTTTGCTTTATGCCATGGATGCAACATATCTTATTTTATGATATAGATAGATGAATGCATTGATGTATGGATTTATGAAATGTTTTGTTTTTTTTCCATGTATGGATGTAAACTATTTTATGACTATGTAGATATGGATGATCCTAAGTTTTTGATTTTTCAAATGTATGCAATTCTATCCTTAATTATATGTATGCAAATTATGAATGCAAAATGATTTCTTTTTATGTTTTCTATATGTTTATGAATAATGTTTAATGCTATGCATGAATGCAAAATTAATCTCATTTTTGTTGTTTGGAATCAAGGATAATGATGTTTGAATTGAACCCCCCTTATTTCACTTTTCCCCTTGCGATTTAAGCTAAGAAAGGCATAAACACATATATACAATGCACTTAATCTAACATGTATGTAGCTAACTATCATTATTCAAGATTTAGAGCTTATAATCATCATTGAGAGTTTTTGGAATCCCATTTTTAGTACAACCATCACTAGTTAAACTATGATGATATGAATACTTCTTGCCTCTTTGTTTTCTTTCCCATCGGTCTCTTTGGTATGACCATCATTGACTGCAACCAATCATGAGAGTACAAATACCAATTTTTTCAAATTCTGTGTTGCAAGTGGATTTTGGTATTATGATATGGAAGATCAAAATATCCAAGGTATCGATTTGTGTAAACAAGCAGAAATCTCTGTTTTATGCTATGTACAAGTCCTCGATGATTCTTTGATGGTCATGTCCTTAGAAAAATAATACATGCTTTAAAAATTTGATTTTAAGACAGTCATTCAGAAATCTAATAAAATATCATTCTTTCATCATAGCTTGTCTAGTCTAAAACTTTCATCGATTCACTAGAAAGAAATGGTTTCATCAATTGAGTCAACACTTAACAAAATTTTGCCATGTTTTTCAAATCCATAGTTCAAGTGTAGTTCCATCCATTTCATACTTTTAATCTTGATAAAGGGTAAGGTTATTTTAATTCTTGGATCAAATTTTTCATTTTAGGTTCAAATTAGATTGGGATGTAGATTTGATTAAGTGTTCCTCTTTCAAGTGTGATGAATTGATTCTCTGAATAAATGAGGCTTGTTGATGAATCCTTGCTCCTTTAGAGTAGATTTCCCCCAGTTTTATATTGATTTCATTTATGAGACTTAGGACAATTTTTGATTAGGTGACCAAAATCTTGAGGTACTTGCAAATGCAACTGTGGGGTTTTATTATGCAATATACACAAATGCTGGCGAATGCAATATTTACAAGGTGACCTTCTAAGTATGCAACTAACTTGGACTTTCAATGGCACCCGTTTACCAGGTTTTCACCAATTGAATGGATCAAGCTCTTTTTTTCTATTTTTAAAGCTTTTCCTCTTTTTTTGCTACCAAGGTGCCTATTTGCTAGGTTTTCACCAAGGCACTTTTCTTCTTTTTCAATTTTTTTGTATTTTTATTCTTTTCAATTTTTATTTTTGTTTTCATGTCATCAAGGCACCTATTTGCTAGGTTTTCACAAAGACAACATCTTTTTGAGGATCATATTTGGATGTTTTTCTTTCTTCATACTCAAATTTTCACTATTTTTGATCTTTTATGCTTTTCAAATGTTTTTGGCTTTTTTCAGGATCTCTTTTGAACTATGTACAATAAATATGATGCTCTTCATCTGATACTCTTTATACTCTTTCATCTACCTCATGTATAGAACCTTTTGAGATGTATGCTATTTATAGGTTCTTGCAGTTCTTCACCATCACAATTTAATAGTTTGTATGTGCCGGTCCCAAAATCTTCAACAATGATAAATGGTCCTAACCAGTTTGCTTCCCACTTTCCTTTCTTCTCCCTTTCTACTTGGTTCTTGGGATTTTCTCACAAAACTAGGTCACCTATTTGGAATGTCCTTGGTTTGATGTGCTTGTTATAAGATCTTGACATTCTATTTTGGTACACCTTTAAGTGATCAAAGGCTTCTTGTTGTTTTTCATGCAAAAGCTCTAGTTCTTGTAGCCTAGCAACCCTATAGTCTTCTTCATTTATCAAATGATGCATAGATATCCTTAAGGATGGAAGTTCTACCTCTGAAGGCAAAACTGCTTCTATCCCAAAGACTAAGGAGAAGGGTGTAGCCCCTATTGGCATCCTTATGCTTGTTCTATAAGCCCACAATGTCAGGTTTATCTTGATATGCCAATCTCTACCAGAATTATCCACCATTATCTTCAATATTTTTAATATATTTTTGTTTGTTGCTTCGGCTTGTCCATTACCTTGAGGGTAATAGATCGAAGATGAATAATATATCGTGTGAAATTTGGTGCATAATTCTGTTATGTCTTTATTTTTGAAATGCCTTGCATTATCTGTTATAATGGCATGAGGTACGCCATATCTACAAATTATTTGATTTAGGATAAACAAGGATATCTGTTTGCCTATTGAACTTGATAGGGGTACAACTTCCTCCCACTTAGTGAAGTATTCTATGGCTGTTATGATGAATTTATGCCCATTCAAAGATGGTGGATAAATCATTCCTATTAGATCTAGACCCTATTGATAGAATGACCAAGGTGTGGTCATTAGATGGAGTTCTTGCATTGGTGCATGTATCAAATTTCCATGGAATTGACACTTCTTAGAAGTTTTTGCAAAGTTACAAGAATCTTTTTCCATGGTAGGCCAATAATATCCTATCCTAAGAAGTTTCTTAGCTAAGGATAACCTGTTTGAGTGTGATCCAAAAATTCCTTCATGAATTTCTGGCAAGACTAAGTTTGATTCTTCTTCTTCTAAACACCTAAGGAGCATTCCATCAAGACTTTTCTGATACAATGTTTCAAAAATTATAGTATATTTGGTGGCTTGTCTAATGAAGCTTTTCTTTTGGTTTCTAGTTTGGTTGATAGGAAGAGTTTGATATTTTAAATAGGTGTAAATTGGTCCATACCAAGGTGATTCAGTTTTAGTTAATAGGAAAATGGTATAAGGATGGGTTAGGTCATACACAGGTTGAATCACTTCTTCTACCAAGAACTCGTATCTAGCACTCTGATCTAGCATCTGCAAAAGTGAAGCCAAAGTTACCATAGCATCCACTGCTTTGTTTTTTTCTCTTGGTATTTGCTCAAAGGTGATGATTATGAAATACTTCTTGAGATTTTCCACCATGGTTTTGTAAGGTACCAATTTGTCATCCTTCGTCTGATATTATTCATTGACTTGATTTATGACTAATTGTGAATCTCCATATACTTTTAATTCTTTCACTTTCCATTCTAATGCCAACTTGATTCCAATAACTAAGGCCTCATATTCTGCTATATTATTCATACATGGGAATAGAAATTTGTATGACTTAGGGATAGTGGAGCCTTGAGGCATAATTAGCAGTATGCCTGCCCCTAATCCATGATGATGTAGGAACCATCAAAATAGAGCTGCCATGTTTTTACCTCCACATTCACAATCTTTGAATTTGGGAATTCAACTTGTATAGGATGATCATCATGAAGTGGTTCTTCTTCTAATTGGTCTGCAATGACTTTCCCTTTAATTGATTTTCTATCAACATATTCTATGTTGAATTCACTTAGGATCATCACCCACTTTGCTAATCTTCCATTTAATGCTATTTTTCTTAGTAGATACTTCAAAGGATCAATTTTAGCAATGAGTCTTATCTTGTGGGCTAGCATATAATGGCATAGTTTTTGGGAGGCAAAAACTACAGCCAAGCATGCCCTTTCCATGAAGGTATAGTTTAGCTCATATTTGACTAGGGTTCTACTAATGTAGTAGATTGCTTTCTCTTTTCCATTTTCATCCTCTTGTGCTAGAAGTGCCCCCAATGAATTCTCTGTTGCTGAAATGTATAAGATTAAAGGCTTGCCTCTTATATGTGGCATCAATGTTGGTGGATGCATGAGGTACTTCTTTAGTAGATTGAAAGCTTCTTCACATTTTTCATCCCATTTGAAGATTGTGTCTTTATGCAAGAGTTGAGTGAAATTATGGCATTTTTCCACCAACTGAGAGATGAATCTCCTAATGGATTGTATCCTTCCTTGTAAAGATCTCATATAACTAATGGTTTTAGGTGCTTCCATTTCCATTATGGCCTTTACTTTAGCAGGATCAACCTCTATCCCTTTTGTAGATACAATATAACCTAGTAATTTGCTGGATTGAACTCCAAAAGCACACTTCTTTGGGTTAAGTCTTACTTTGAACTCCTCTAACCTTTCAAAAATTTTCGCCAAGATAGGTAGATGTTCTTTCCTTGAATGTGACTTAGCTAGTATATTGTCCACATAATCCTCCATGAATTTATGCATCATATCATGGAATATTGTAGTCATTGCTCTTTGATAGGTCGCTCCGGCATTTTTCAAGCCAAAAGGCATGACATTTCAACAAAAGGTGCCCCATGCACATGTAAAGGTAGTTTTATCTTGGTCTTCAGGGGCTATCTTGATTTGATTATAGCCACTAAATCCATCCATGAGTGAAAACATGGAGTGTCCCACTGTTAGGTCTACAATTACATCAATGCTTGGTAATGGGAAGTCATCTTTGGGACATGCCAAGTTTGAGTCCCTAAAATCCGTGCAAATTTTGATTGACTTATCCACTTTTGACACTGACACTATGTTAGAGATCCATTGTGCATAATCAATGGCTCTTATAAACCCCACCTTTAATAGCTCCTCTAACTCTACTTTGACAAGTAGGACAATATGAGGGTGCATTTTCCTTAGTTTCTACTTGACGGGTTTGGATCCTTCCTTTATGTTAAGATGGTGCATTATAAAGTTTGGGTCTAAACCTGGCATGTTGTCATAAGACCATGAAAAATTAAATTGCTTCTCCTTGAAGAAATTGATGAATTCTATCCTTTCTTCACTTGATAGGGATGATGCTAAGTGAATGACCCTCGGTTCTATTTCTGATCCAATGTTTATCTTTTCTATTGGCTCAATTAGAATTGGAGACCTTTCTTCATAGTGATCTGGTAGAACATCCAAACTCCCTTCCAAAGGTGCCTCAGTTGGGTTTTCACCTTTAGAAACATCCTTTATTTCTTTTGGATCTAATGTTGCCACAATGTGGTTCTCAACACTCGATTCTTTTCCTTTTTTCCTTTTTTTTATTTTTTCATTTTTTCTTGGATTAAGAGTTTGGATGTTTCCTTTGATCATTTCTTCTTGATATTCTTTGGTAAAAGAAGGTTCAACCACGTTGAGGTATTGGGACACTATGTTGTCATTTAAAAAAGTTGGCAAGGTAGTGGGTTCAATGGCATTCCATTCAATTAAGTCCGGCCGAATGAGAGTTAATGGGTCAACAATTGGATTTATCTCAATTGGGTTTAAAGTGTATATCTCATTGTTTGAAGGTTCATACATTGTAGCTTGAAGATGTCAGACATGGGCTTCCTCTAAATTCTCTAAAGAAGAAGGATCAAAGTCCTCCTTACTAGACTCCACTATGGCTTCTATTGGATAAAACTTGTGCAGATTAAATGTTTGATTCTTCCATAGTAGGTCTCCATAAAGGAATGTATGGCTCACCTACCCACTGATTGATTTCTATTTCTATGCTTGGCACATCATTTAGGATTACTTGGTTGGAACTAGATGCTTGATTTAAATCAATTCTGTCATGGATCCTTTATTTTTGGTAGAAGCATAAGTATGGATAACATCAATACCCTTGTCTTGGCATGAATCCTCTGATAGGGTCTCCCATTACCATTCATTAGAATCCTCATCACTATGAGATTCTAATTGTAGTATTTGATCATATACTTTGGGATAATTTTTTTGTGTATATCCTTCTTCAAGATATCCTACACCTACTTTCTGCTTGGAGTTTTGCCATGTGGATTCTAGGGGTTCAATTAGCCCTTCATTTATTGTGCCTAAAGGTCCTTGACCCTTATAGCCCATTTTTTTCATGAAGGTGAGTCCTTTTCCATATTGATGTGTAGGAATGGTTATATTTTGGATGTGCTTGACGTGAGCACTTGATTCTTCATCTTTGTCTAACCAATTCAGAATTTCATTATCCTTTTCACTCATGATGGATGATGTACTTGCCCTTACAAAGTTATCATTATATTTATGAGGTAGACTTAGAGGTTTTCCAAAGGACTTTGGTGATAAGGGTAGGTCCATCATAGATAAGAAGTACTCACCAACTCCTTTTTGTTTGATCTTGCATTGCTTATCAAAGTTTTTAATTATTTTGTCCATCTTTTGATAGTGTGCTTCTTTGGTGTACACTTGGACAACATCCTTTGAGAAGGAGTCTTCTTTTGATTCTTCCATAACATTATCCTCATTAACCTTCTCTTTTCCTTTAGTTGAAGTAGTTTGGTTAATGAGTTTGGGAATAATTTTAACAATAATTTCTTCTTCCATCTTTTCTTTTCCTTTCAACAAAGGAATATCTTTAGAACTTTGGCCTTGTTCCATTTGATTTGGCGTAGAACCTTTGGTATTATGTGGCACCAATGAGTCATTGATAGGTTTGACATTATTAAAATATTGAAATGGATTGAGATCTCCACTTAACATTATCTCTTGACCTAGATATGGGAATTTTAAGCATTGATGATAAGTTGAAGGAACGACCTGCATTTCATGGATCCATGGCCTTTCTAACAAAATATTGTAAGTCAATTTTAAGTCTAAAACTTGGCATATGGTCTCTTTTTTCATGAGACCAACTCTTATGGGCAAGACTATGACTCCTCTTGATGCTCTTTCTTCATCATCGTAGGCTTTTATGGTTATCTTTTTCTTTGTATCAATAGCCTCCTCAGAAAATCCTAAGACTTTTACCAAGCTAAGGGTAAAAATGTTTAGCTCCGCACCTCCATATATAAGGACTCTTTTCACCCTTATTTGTGGATCAACACTTCTATATGTAAGGGCAAAATTTTTGGATGATTAAGAGACATATCATCTTGTTCGAAGAATGATAGGAAATGAGGTGCAATTAGGTGTCCCACCATGTTTTGGAATTTGTCTACCTCTAAATTTAGAGGCAAATTTCTTTCCAACAAGGCTTTTTCCAAGATATATTTATGGATTGGTGATAGTTTGAGCAACTCAAGAATAGAGATTTGAGTGGGAGTTCTTTGCAATTGGTCAACCAAGTTGTATTGTTTTGATGATGACATGGAAGCTTGGTTTGATATCACCACTTTTGGAGCATTATTAGGTATGCCAATTTTTGAGGCTTGCCTCCTAGTGATTACATTTGCTGATGTTTCTCTTGATTTTCCTTTTACTATGACAAGATTTATGCTTTGGTACTCTTCTCCTAGGGTATTTGTTGTGTTATCATAAGTGTGGGAAAAGTTCACTTTCTCATTACCCTTTTTCTGATTTTGATTTGATGACCCACCCTTTTCATGATTTAAAAAGGGGTTCTTGTAGGCCGTGTGATCCTTATTGTTTTGGTGTCCTTCAATTTTTATGGTGTCATTATCAATTAGGTCTTGGACTAAGTACTTCAATCTCATACACTCATTGGTGGGATGACCTCTTTTTCAATGGTATTCACAATGATGAGATGCATTCCACCAATGAGGTTTGACTTCGGGTTCATAATTTGATATGTCAGGTAGTGTAATAACTTGATTGGCCAACAAGGTTCTTAGCACATTCTCCAAAGGTTCACCTAAGTAGGTGAATTTCATTTTATTATAATTGGAGTTTGATTTTGACTTATCCCAAGTCTTGTTGTTGGAAGTGTTGAAATTGTTGTTGGGATTATATGGAGCTTTGCTTTCTTGATTAACATTGTTTGAAGAATTTGCTCCATATGGTAGAATAAAAGGTGTAGACTTTAAGTTGTGTGACTCCACAACACCATCATTCACAAGATTTTTATTGTTATTTTTATTCCATGATTTGGATTTATTGTTGTGATTGTTTGACCCTTGATTATTAAAATATTTAGGAACATAATTATTGTTATTGCTATTGTTGTTGTTGGATTTATTGTCTTTAAATAATTTAATCTCACCTCTTTTGACCAAGACATCTTCAATCTTAACTCCATTTTCAATAATTTTTTCAAATGTTGGAGGACATTGAAGTTGTAATCGATAGTTCATTTCCGCGGTCAAGTTATTGGTGAAGATCTCCATTTTCTCTTTCTCGGGGATAGTTCATGGATACCTTGCAAAAATGGTCCTCCACCTTTGTAAGAATCCTAAGAATGACTCTCCCTCTTTTTTCTTGATATCACATAACTTGAGCATTGTGATCTCATGCTCGATGTTATAAGAGTAATGGGCTATGAACTTTGAAGCCAATTCCTCAAAGGATTTTATTTCGGGAGTTAGTTTTGAAAACCACTCCATTGCGGGACCTCCCAAAATTCTAGGAAAGAGTCTCATTAGGTATGTATTGTTATGCATGAACTCTATGCTCAGGGCACAAAACTCTCTTAAATGATCCTAGGGGTCCGTTTTACCCATGTATTTATCATATTTAGGAAAAATGGTGTTGAAAGGAAATGACACCATAGCTAGACTTTTGTCAAAAAGAAAGGGACACAAAGCTTCAATTGAGAAGGTTTTAGGTTCGGCTGCCTTCTTTAGGGTATCTATTTATTATTGGAAGGCCTTAAGTTGCCTAGTCATAGCATTCATAGGATAATCTTGCTGCTGGTCCTTCTTAAGTTGATCAATGCCAAAGTCATAGGGCAGCTTTACCCCCTTTTGTGCTAGGTTTAGAAAGAAGTTTTCCCTATCTTTTTCTATTAATTTCTCCATGACTTCTAGAAAATCATTGTCTTGGGTAGATTTCTCAACCCTTTCCTCAAGTGTCTCCTTAGGGTTATAGCTGGCACTGTTGATATTATGATAGGCTGAATTCATATCACCCATTTCCTCAAGTCTTGGTTCAAACAGGTTTGTGAAAATTTCTTCTTGATTAGGATCTTTGAACACACTTTGGTACTCAACTTCTTGCTCTTGGTTTGCAAAAAGAGTGCTATCTCCTAGTAAAGATACCCTATATGCTTTGAATCACGTGGAAACTGGCATCCAACAAGGGTTCATTTTTAGAATGATCCTTGATATGATAGTTATTGATTTATTATTGAAGAGATTTAAAAATATAAGATGATTTTCAATGGATATCTCTCACTTGTTTTATGCATTTCAAACACATAACCACACATTCACTTGTCTCTTTTTACCCTCTTAAACACAAAATGTTTGATTTGTAGAACGTTGTCATGGGTTTTTCACAAGAAGACACTTCAAGCACCTACCTTAGCACAAAATTTGGTTCGTAAACATGGCTCTAAAAGGTGGTATTTTCTACTTTATCAAGGATTTAGTATTGATTCCATTGAAATAGACTTTAATCTCTCATCCCCCAAGTATGTTAAGGGGCTTCCCACATGCACCGAGGTACGATTTTGTGCAATCCATGAGGATTATTAGAGGAAGTTCAAAAAATTAAAATCCATTTCTCATACACCCCATTAAGGATGTATGCATTTCATTTTATAGTGGGTTAGATTCCTGCAACAAAAAGTGAGCGTATCCCAGTTTGGGATGTCCCTCACACTAGCCTTGTTAAGGCACAACTTGGGAGGTGAGCCCACTAAAGTTCTAGCATGTATATGGAAAATGAGAAATGAACTTAGGCTGATAAGTTTGGGAGTTTGATTCACTCAAAGAGTGAAGAGCATATCCCTATTGCCTTTCTTTGTTCCACACACTTAAACACATGTTTATTCTTTCCCAATCTCTTAACAAGGAGATTCTTAAAATTGAAGTGTGAAATTCATTTCCTATCTGATCTTTAAGCTTATATCAAAATAGTGCCACAATTTAATCAAGTGCAAGCTTGAATAGAAAAATACCTTTCCTTGTAGCTAGCTTAAGCTAGGGGCATTTTTGAGAGATTTTTGTCATTGTTTTTCAACTCACCTTGGCAATAGCCTTCTCCAAATGTGCTTTTCCTCCAACAAGTTAGTCAACACTAACAATCAAAATGAGGGGAAACCAAAATAAAAATGGACAAAGCAAAGATTTATGTAATGAATTTTTGAGCACCTTATTTGCAAATTTTCAAACAAAAACTTGAACAAAGAGCTAAAGATCCAATTAAGAGAGACAAATTTATTTTTATAAGCTTCAATAATAGCAAGGTATTTATGATATACCTGATTGTCCTCTTCTTGTGTTGACTCTAAAATAGTCTTGATATGTGCTATGTTTTGCCTCTTTATCCTCCTAGCTAGTATCTTCCCCTCTTGATTGAATCGACTTTCTAGTTTCTAAACTTTTTGATGCCTTCTCATTTATAGTCAACATGTACGAACCGATAGTTATATAAACAAATTTATCAATTTGAAAGAAAATTAAGACAAAAAACTAGAAGTGACATAATCTAGCACATACGTGACATCAAATTGCTTATAGGCGTAACTTTACTATTAGTAAGCGACACAGAAAGTTGAATAAGCGTAAATCAATTCACTGCTAAGCGCAAAGATATTTCAACAGGCATAAAATAATTAAGTCAAAGAGACACTTTAAGGATAAATAAGCATAAGATAAATGATACTAGGCATGTCTTGTTTCATAAAGTGTGTCGCAAAGCTCAACCACAGGTGACAACAAATTTTTGGCAGGTGACACTTCTCAGCTAGCAGGCGTGACTTATTTAGGTAAAGATAATATAACTTTATCACATAGGTGTGATCTTTTTGGTTGTAGGTGACAAGAAAGTATCAACCAGGTGCAAATGTTTAGCAGATAGGCATCGACATAGAGCTTGTAGGCATCATCTAAATGACTGTAGGCATGACTGAATTGACTGTAAGTGAGATTTTACCTGTTTCCTACAAAATAATCATGGAAAATAGTAAATAAAAGAATGCAAAAGATGATCCAAATAATGAAATTAATAAATTGAGGCTTAGTGCCCCACAGTGGGTGCCATTTTGTATACAAATGAATGTATCTTCATAGAATTAGGGTTAACCATCAATAATAAATGAAATAGAAACTAAATTAAACCACAATAGAGAAACTATTTAGCAAAATCAATAACTAATTGAGCATCCTATGGCTCTCTAACTAAGAATGTTAATGAAAAGCTCTCAACAAGCTCTCATTAATGAGAGTCATAGAATGAGAATGATAAAGATAAACAATATGCTAAAGCTAACAATTATCAAGATAAACACTAAAATGCTCTCAAATGCCTTTCTAAACTCAAATTGCAAGAGGTTCAATGCAATTCTCAGATATGTGGTTATTGAATTATGAAGGAATTTAGCCTCCCTTTTATTGATTTTCCAATGGTAGGGGGTGTAGTTGTGTTTGATCATGATTAAGGCTTGGTTGAGTTTTTGGTTCCACCCTTTGAAGACAAAGCAAAGTTTGTGTCCTCAAAGCTTGGGACAAGTAGAAAAGATGGATGGTTGAGATTCCCTTTCACTTTGAGTGATTGATATTGAATTTGGCTTGATCCATGTGCATGCCTTTCCTTAAATCTCATTGGTTGCCTGGATTTCCTCTCCTTTTGGTTTGTCAAGAGTAATTGAGATTTATTAATTGTTTTAATTGATTTAATTTAGCCATGTACCCCTTGAATGGGTTGAATTTAATTTAATCCAAGACTATACAATTAATTGATTTAATTGTATTTTGATTTGATTGCACTTGATTAAAATGTTCTCAATTTTGATTGATCTCAAATTAAGACTTGATTTTTGTTTTGATTGGCTAATTATGCATTGTGATTCAATTGATTCAATTACATCCTTGATTTTTTTTGATTTTTATTGATTTGGTTTGATTTGTCATTAAATTGTCTTTGTCCATTTTTAGGTGATTACAGTTTCCTTTTTTATGATAAAGTATATCACTATTTTTCCTTTTCTTAGACCTCAGACACAACTAGTCAATGATTAACTTACTATTTAGGATTTTAATATAATTACATATGAACATATAATCATTGATTAATGTACATTTTTAATAATTTTCCTCTTATACATCCTAATACTAACTCCATGAAAGTCATTTATAAATACTCTTGATTGATTTCAACTCTTGTTCATGTTGCCATATCAAGCAATAGATTCATCCTCCCATGTCTCTAATATTTTCATTTGTTAATGCATGACTTCTTCACACTGCATATCATTGATTATCTTAGGATAATGCTCATTTCATTCAAACATAATTTGAACCCTTAAAACAAACAAAATATTTGAAAGAAGGAAATTTAAGGATCTCTTGAAACAATATAAGTATCTTTTCTCTTTGAACCTATAAGATCAATATCCCTTGGATCCTCTACCATGAAATTGTTGATATCTTGCTAGATCTTGGATCTTATCATCATGATAAATAATTTCCTTCTCTTATATGTTGATTGAACTCGTCACCAAATGTATATTTTTTATTATCTTAAAATATCACTATCTCTTTATAATATCAATGTCACTGTTATTTCATCACATTAATAATAATATTTCTCTTACAAGAATACTATGTTACTCTCCATCAAACCTTCTACCACTGTAGGCACATTTCATTTTCCAAGAATACCTCTATTTTTGACATCACCCATCTCTATTTACAAAGTGTGATTGTTAGTATTATTAATGCACTCCTTAAAATTATTTGATCTTGAAATAGGGGTAAAAGACATTATCATGATTATGCCCCCCTATATTTTTGCTTCATTTTTGGATCTAGATAGTGTCACCTGTGCATGAAGTGTAGATTAGGTTTATCATAAATTCATCCCTTTTATTCTTTTCAATACCTTGATTATCATTTCTTCTCCAAACCATTGTAAATTATTTATGTTGATTGATTATATTATCTTCCTTTTTGTAATTTCTAGATTCTTTCATCAAGGTATTTTTGTAAAACTGTATTTTGTGTCCATGTGTATTGCACCCATACCATATGATCTTATGATCAAGGTTGTTATACTTGTGACATACCATGCTTATATTTCTAAAAATTGAAGATTGATTCCTTTTTGTCCTCTTTCTACAATCAATCAATTTATGTCCATAACCGTTACATAAATAACAATAACCTGGAAAAGAGTAATTTTAACTTGCTGATAGAATTTTCCTTGTAGATGGAGACTGAAAAAACTTGTTGGTACATCTTCTTCTTTTTTTGAAAAAATTGGACTATCTAATATCATCAATCCCATCTTTTGATTTCTTATTATCTTCATTCCTAGGAGTAGCATGAAAACTGAGATCTATCTTCTTTCTTAGGGTTTATCTAACCTTAAAATTATTTTGATCTATTATTACAAATGCTATTTCTCATTTAGATTCATCTTCAATCATGGAGTGTTGTCCTACCCGTTGGTGTTTGAAAACTCTTACACCACTTAGGGCTGCCAATATGTCTTGAGCCTGACGTTAGGAGTGGTTAGTTCCAAGTATGAGAGCTTTGCAAGACAACTGGACCAACTATAGGGTCTTAATATGCCCTCTTCTACTTCTGGCTCTGTAAAACCAAGGTGGGTGCACCTAATCCAGAAAAAATTCAAACTCACTACACACCTTATACTTCTAGATTCATAAAGCAGATTAGAGTAAAGGATTGCTAAATTCTAACTAGACATTCATTGAATCAACTCTACTATGCAGGATAAAATGGCCTTGTGAAGGGTATTACTGGTGATTGATATTCAAAGATGTAGGAAATAGCCAAAGACCATCAAGCATTAGACTCAACTAAATGTACTTTTCCTTGATCAGTGCCATTATCCATTGGGCAGCACATCAAATGCAAGTATAGAGACATGAACCAACTACTGTCAAAGACTCAAAGCCATAAATACAACTATTCTAGCCCATCCACTACTTATAAGATCCTTCTGTAGATGAATCTAATGAATCTATGCCCTATCCAAAGTATTTTTCACTTGATCCTAGATCAAGAACTAAAGACTAGAACATATACAGAGGCAACCCAATGCAATGGACCAGAAAATCCAAAACTCATGAGACTGACACCAAGGAGAGACTTGAAAGCATGGAACAATTATATTAAGTATGATGAGGCATGTACATGTCTATACCAGAAATGAGACTACCACTTCAATAACCTACAAAAGATGCAAAGAAGTTCTACTCAGCCTCCTGCAATGCGACAGAGTTTTCTATTTACCACAAGAACAGAAAGAATTCAGAACCCTTACTCAGTCAAAAAATAAAAAATTTATACCACTAGCCACCTTGGGAATCTCAAAGAGATTGCATGAAGCTTAGGGTGACTAGGGTTAGGGTAACAATAGCTAAACCACAACAAAATTCCAAAAAACATGCTGGAGGGAAAACCAGCACCAATCTATCAGAAATAAGGCATGATCCTCATGGTAAGAAAATCTTCAAATTTGTACCTAGGATCACAAATTCATCATGAAAATCAGTCTGAATAGACCATCAAAACATCTCGAGCCAACAAACTATCCTCCCCACATGGAAAAAAATCCCTGCAAACACTCATGGCACCTTGGACCACACTACAATAGCAAGCGCCACCAAACCAATCAAATCTGGCCATGAAAGCATTGAATCTTGGTACTTCCTATCGCAAAAACTCTTTGCAAGTTCAAATGGTCACATTTATGGCACCAGAAGTAAATCAACGGTCTACATTCAAATCTCGGCCAACTTTAAGTCACGACCGTCAGATTATTCTTACTTCACGAGCTAAGATTTTAGTTTAAAAAGTTTCCCTAGCTAAACTTAGTGAACTGGCGACAAAGGCTATCATCAGTTCGCCAAAAACACCCTGCCTCTGCTAAAAACTTTAGCAATCTCGCGACCACCCCTAACTCCACAACAATGCAATCAGACCTTTGTCGCATGATCAGATAGCCCAAAAATGGGCTATGCAAACATGCGACAAGCTGCACCCCTTTACCTTGCCGCAACTGCCACTACTGAGGGTTAACACAAAACATCAGTCGCATGATCGCATAACCTTGAAAAAGGCTATGCGAACATGTGACTAACCGTCAGCATTCACCATCATTAACTACCCTGTCACTGCCTGGCCAATGAAAAATGCCCATGTCACCAAGAGCGCTGGCCCCACACCCCCTTTCTTCCAGACATGACCACCATCGTAGCACCATGTGGCACCCAATAGAAACTTGCCACCTTACCATCATGGATGCCACATTACCACTAGCGGCCGGGCCCCAGGGACATGTGTCAACTGGTCGCATGATCACATGTCAGAAAACTTTGACATGCGATCATGCGACAGCCAACCCCAGGCTGCTACATAACCACCAGTGGGACCACAACCCTTCCACCAATAGGCCCCACGTGCAAGGAAGGAAACTTGTCGCATGATCGCATGCCACAGAACTAGCCCTTTCGATCATGTGACAAGGCTATATGATTGCCAAGCATTCAGAGATTACGTGACAAATTGCCTGCCAGGTTGTTAGATGCTAGCCGATAACCACCAAACATGAAGAGATTATGCAACAACATAGTCGCGTGATCTCTGAATAAAAGATGCAACCGCTAGAAGATTTGGAGAATTGGTGACACAACTGAGCAAGGACTGGGCCCCACACAAGAAATAGCCAATCGCATGTTCGCATGTTAGAAATCTCTGACATGCGATCATGCGACAACCAATCAATTTAAAAATTTCTAAAACCTGGGCCCACCAACAGGTCGCAGCTATGCAGATAGCAAACACCAACAAACAGGGCAGAAGTGCGAGGTCAAAAACACACAGGGTTTTCATGCAGACCAAAAGGTAGCAGGGAGACCGAAAACATCATGGGTTTTCAAAAACATTGTGGGTTTTCGACACTTGGGTAGATTTTAAAAATTATTTCCTGCAGACGTTAGAACTTGAATAACTTTCTAGATTTTGCAATTCAGCATGTGCAATTTGGACTAGAGCTTGGTGAAACAATGAAGCACACAGGGCTAAGAGGTCAAACCATGAAATCAAGTGGATTTTCTATGCAAGATGAAACTGTGCAACAAGGTGGGATAACTTCAAAATTTACATGGAAGAGGCCATTTTCAAAGGATTTTGCATTGACAGGAAAATGGACCAACACTACCTCATATCCTAAACTAGTAGGATTCTTGTAGATCTTTTGTTTATCCAAGATGTCATTTAACTTAACTATGCTTTCATACCCTTATATCTTCTTTCTTAATTGAACAACTTCAACTCCCAACTTTTGATGAGTTTCATACATAGATGCCAATTCTATTTTTAGCACATCTTCAACTCTTTTATGCTCTTCAATTTGTGTTTTTAGTTCAAATACTAAATTTTGTTATGATTTTTTCACTTTATTAACCAAGTTTTTACTTGGCCTTGGTATCCACAAACTTCTCTTTTTAGTCTTTTGACCTCTTTAAGTGCACAAATTATTTCACCTTCAAAATCAATGTTAGTTTCATTTTTATTATTAGAATCAACATGATTACTCTTTTGGTCTTCATTATAACATTCAATCTCCATAAGTAGTACTTCTTCACCACTCACATACTCTTCTGAGAAACTATCTGTTACATCAACAAACAAACTTTTCTTCTTTTTAAATTTTTTTTTCCTTTTGAAGTTGTACTATTTTTTTGTTCCTTATTTTATACTATCTTCCTCATCACTATCAAGATCCTTATTAGGGAATTGAGCAAAATAATGCCCAGTATTACCACAACTAAAATATTTAAAGGGTAGCTTTCCTTTATATCTATCAAATCCTCATCTCATAAATTTTTTAGAAGTATAGACTCATCGCCATCCAATTTCTTTGACTTAGAGTTTATATCAATGTCCTTTTTCAAAGACTTAAAAACATTTTCTTCTCTAATAGGATTATCACTATCGATTCTCATTTCATAGATTGTAAATATACCACGCAGTTCATCCAAAGTGATTTTTTTTATATCTCTTTCTTCTACAACATAGCTTTTAGAGTCATATTTAGGTGCTAGCAATCTTAACACCTTTTTAAAAACAATTGTTTCCTCTGGTTCTTCACAAGGCCATGAATTGAGTTTACAATCTCTTGGACTATTAGAAACCAGTTAGCTATATTTTCTTCCTCTATCATTTTTAGGCCTTCAAACTTGGCTCTCAAAGTTTTTAATTTATCCTCTTTAACTTTTGTTTCACCATCATAAATGCTAGAGAATTTATCCCAAATAGACTGCATTTTTACAATCCACAAATTTAACAAGTGCATGGTTTCTTAGGCAACAATAAATAGCATTTTCAGCAGTAGCATCATATTCATAAGCCTTTTTTTCATCTTGAGTGGAGGGTGTTGCAATGTCAGTGTATGCATTTTCAACCATAGACCAAATCTCATATCCTAGAGAAATTATATGATGCTTTATTATAAATTTCCAAAAATCATAGCCAATACCATCAAATAATAGTGCTCTAGAAGTAGAAAGATATTCCCAATTTTCCATGGCAAGTACTCTACTAGGAATCCCCTAAGATGGTTAGAATTTTGGCAAGGGTATGAATCTAATACCACTTGTTAGAGTACAAAGACCACTAAGAGGGAGGTGAATCAATATTCTGATATTTAATTTGAAATCAATACTTTGTAAATAAATAACTAAATGTTCAATTTCATTCAAATGTGGCTATCCTTAAACAACATCATAAGTTGTGAAGAAAATAAGTGAAATTGTATGGAACATGAAAAGAATAAAGCCATAAAATAATTATAACACAATATTTTTCATGAGTGGAAAACCCTCATAGGGATGAAAAACCACTTGGTAAAATGCATCACTGGCTTAATAAAATTGTTTATAGAGCCCCAATTGCTACTTTTGTGTCTCACTAACAAAGCCTCACTGGCTTTACAAATGTGCCTCACTAAAAAATCCTTACTGGATATAAAAATGTGTCTTACTAACAAAGCAATGTGCCTCATTATCTATCAAAACAATATGCCTCCCATCATCATAGATTTGAGAATATAAAATATTGAGTATAATCTATGTTTTACTTTACAATGTTTCTTGACTATCTCATTTTGCTTGAGATTCAATAATTCATATGCATGGAAATATATAAAACACTATGAAGTTCTTTACATAGTCATGAAATATTCATAAAAACATCTTTTTAATATCACATAGTCATGAAATATTCATCAAAACCCTTTTTAATATGAAATTATCATAAAAATCTCCACAATGTCATTTCAATTGAGAAAATATCAAGAATGATTATGTCACTTGTAAATAATGAAAAAAAACTTATTGATTTTCATTGTAAACCTATATTCCCAACTATTTTAAAAAACTATCATAACAAATAAAAATATGCTACATAAGAATAGTTTTAAAACCATTGAAGGCCATTTAAAAATATTTTTTTCAAGCTCTTTGTCTTAAGAAAAGTATGCACAAAATCCTTTAATCAATAATATACCCCAAGACTCAAACTTGTTTGTCTAAAATTTTAGTAATTCAAAAGAAGAAACAGTAAACTTAGGGCTCAAGAATGTTACCATAAAACATACTAAGTCACTTGAAAATGAGGTTTCCATACCTTACAACTGCCTCAATCCACTGTCTAGCAATTGTTTCAGCATAATAGCTTGCAATTTCCTTAAAATAAAGAGTAGGTTCCAAAACTACTACAATTTTCACAAGAAATCTTTGTGCCTTAAAAAACCATGGTTAGGGTTTGAAATAAATCAACCATAGTGATGATAACCACATACATAATGATGCCCTAATCACAATACCTTCAATATGCTTCAATAGCAATACCTTTGGTGAAAAAGAAATGATTATGTCTTTCGGGGCCCTAATAATAATGCCTTTGATGAGTATGATGTCGATGCCTCAATAATAATAATAATAATAATAATACCTTTTAATACTCAAAATTAGTATTATGTTTGTATGCCCGAAGTCATGGAGACAACATTATCACATTATCATACCACAATGTCACTGTAGACACCTAAAAATCCTTTAGAAAATAAATTATTTTTATTTTCTGAAAAATCCCTGATGACATCATCATTTATTAATTAATTATTTATTTAATTAATTAATTTATTTTTATGTCATTAAATCCCTTTATCTTAATTAAAAATATTTAATTAAGAAATCCCTCCCAAAAATGTTTAAATCTTATTTAAACATTAATCCCCTATTTATTAATTATTTTAATTAATAAATTGACCAAAAATCCCCCAAAAAATAATTAATTTATTTTTTGACCAAAAGTTAGCCTTTTTTCCTAAAACCACTAACCTCTTCCAAAATCTTCTAATCCCTTCTTAATTTCGATTAAAAGGCTAATCCCACCTTTTCTAACCCTAATCTCAACTCAAAATATTTAATTAAGATTAAATATTTAATTTTCATATTTATTGAAAATATTTCAATAAATTTTCCCAAACTTAAGCTTTTGGAATGAATAAACTTTTATTCCATAAAACCAAGGAGAATTCTAGACTCTTCTAGAATCTTCTCAACCCAACCTCTTCACCCATCCTAATCCTAAAATCCCCTAATCCTAATCCTAATCCCCTTTCTAATCTTGTCACATTCCATTAGCAAAAGGTTTACCAAAACTTATGCTAACCTCCTCTTAGTCATCCTCCTTAGTCAACAAAGATGGCCACCTCTTGGCCACCTCTTGCAAATGCATTTAAGGATGCATTTAAGCCTTCCTTATCTTTCTTACATGCATTCATTATGCATTTAAGACTTTCTTATCCCTTCCTTGCCACCTCTTGGCCTTGGGCACATTTACCAAATTGTGCACATGCCCTCAAACTTTCAACTCAATCCTCCCTTGACACTTGTCAGGACACTTGTCCTTGACTCAACCCTAACCTTAGCCCTAACTCTAACTCATCCTTTTTTAACCAAGCCCTTCCCTTTTCCTATAAATACCCTCACTTCCTAAGGCAAATCATCTCTCAACTCTCAAACTCAATAGCAAAGTTATAATGTCATTTTCATTCTAGCATAAGCATAAACTCATCATTTTAGATTATTTTCAAGTTTAAATCACATCTAAATTAGCTTAAATAGATTAACATAGATTCATTTCTTGTTTTAATCTTAGTTCTTTTATTTAGCTTTGCATATTTGTGTGTTCTTGAGGCCTTTGAGGCAAAATAGGTTCCTCATACCTATTTTGTGTCATTTTGGGTCTTCTTGATCCTCAAATCATCCTACTTTGCATGCTCCAAGTGCTTGAGTTTGCACACCCACATCCCTCTATATCTAAGCATATCCAACGGTGCATGGGCGCATCCGTTTTAAGCTTAAACTAAGGTGGCTTTGATTTTAGTTTGCTAACCATTAAATTTGATTTGATAATATGCTATGACATTTGTTTGTCTTTGGCCTTCAAAACAGGTTTAGGTGCACTCTCAAATCCTAGTCTACATTCTGGCACGCCCGGTGGGACCCACTTCACGGGTTCTTTGCAAACATTCTGATGGGTTTTAGACCATTTTCAGATTTTTCAAGCTTATAGGTGGACGGAGCACTTCGATCCCTTCTTCTTCTTCTTGTCTATATTCTTCTTCCTCTTCTTGTCTATATTCTTCTTCTATTCCATCTCCTTCTTCTTCTTCTAGCAAGGAGGTCATGGCCATTTTTTTTCAAAAATAATAATAATATCCATAAGGAAGCAAAATCATACACACCTTATTTTAGTGCTTAAAATGAACCCCCAAATCATTCTTGAATGCATTAAGGACTAAAATTTGCAAAATTTGTTCTAACAAACAAAACAAAAAAATTAATCAAGGCATTTGCATCCTTGCAACATCAAGGATTTTTAACAATGCATTCATGCAAAGTAGGAATGATCATATCTTTTTGGGCATAAAAAGAACATCAAATCTGCATTCAAACGAGTCAAAACAAAATCTTGAATGAAGCTAAAAGGAAGAACTTAGGTCCTAAGTGTCATTGTCAATTTGAAAATCAAACTCAATCTTGAATGCACTAAAAGGAACAAACAACTCTATTCCCTCATCTGTTTCAGTTTTCAAAGCAAGCAAGCCAAATTCAATCTTGAGTGATCTAAGGGACAAAACAAAGCTTTTTCAAAGTTCTTAAATCAACTCGCTAATCAAATCTTGAATGCACAAAAAGAAAGAACTTGCAAACGTTCAATTTATTTACATTTTGGAGAAAGGAACAAATCAAAATCTAAACACGTGTGTCTTCATTTTTCAAAGTTCAAACAAACTTAATCAAATTTGGGAAAATGAACAAAATCTGCTTGATGTGCATGTAGGAGTTTTTCAAATTTTGCATAATCCTTGTTAGAGTAAGCAACGTGGAACATTTGAACTTGGACAAGTTCACCTGTTCTGCTTTTAGCGAGGCCTGTCCAAGGAGAAGCGCTTCCTCCTCGGAGAACGACCTCAAACCGGTATCCCCCCCGGCCGGTATACAAATAAGTGAATACCAAAAGAATCACTTACATCTCCTAATCGCTAGGCGTTCGTGCCAAACACGTGTCTGGGGATGGTAAACATTCCTCTCCCCCAGCATAATTGGCAAGGCTCTTAAGTGAGTCACGGATGATCAGCATAACCGAGTATGGAGACACCACGGAATCATTAGCAACCTGATAAAATAGAGGCTACCCTATCTACATCCGAAAGTATCAAAATCCTTGTGCAAGGACCGATTCCAAGGGGTTTACCGGGTCGCCTCAAGATTACTCACCATTTGTATTCCCTTCTGGGGGATACCAAGCTGTGGGCAAGCGATTTTGATACTCACCTTCCTTAGGTAGATCTGTTTGAAGTGCTTGATAGTCAAAGACTCCGTGAAAACACTTGTTGAAACATTCACTTTCAAAGCTTTGTCAGAGTCAGTTGCCTTTGTTTGTATCCCGCAAGGTTGCTTTGTCCCTTGTGGAGATTGCTTTGACTTTAACTTTTGCCATTGGAAACCTTTGCCTCAAAATCAGAAGCCTCTTTTTCAAGTGATGCCCAGCAAGAACAAACATCCTAAAGCAAAGTTGCCCAAATCCCAAGCCTATCAAGAGCAAAAAGTTATCAAGAAGAACACCAAGACCTATCAATCCATTATCCAAGAAACCCAAGCAGAGGAGAAGTCCCAAGCCAGACTTGAGAACATTGCCCATAACGCCCGCATCAAACAGTTCACCTTCCATTTCTGAGTTAACCATCACTTTGTCAACCTTGAGCCAGAAGATTAGCCAATTCCTTATTCATGTCTTGTTCCATCTTCAGATCTTGAAATCTTGTCTCAACAGCCTTGCATCTTAGTTTCATCCTAGTTTCACCCTTTGCATCAGCATCAAAACCTTAGTTGCATTTCAAAACATCATAAAGTTTCATTTGCATTCATCTTCCTACCAGCATTCTAAAATCAGTCCTTGTCATTTGCACTTGCATCATCCTTCAAGAGCATTGTCCCTTCACCCTTCAATACCTTTTCCACCAGCATCCCCCCATCAGCTTTCCATATCTTTCCAGCAGATCCATCATCTTTTGTTCCAAATCTAGAGATCCACCAACACTTAGTGTTCTACCTTTTGAGTTGTTCCTATCCTATATCCAAGATCAGAGACCATCATCCTCTTTTTTGGCACAACGTGTTGTCATAAAGAAACCAAACCTTGTCCTTGCATAGCCATCATCTCGAGCAAGAGATTGGAGTGCATTGATAAGAAACTTGTTGACCGAAGATCATCAGTCTATCTTAGGTTGACCCCATCATATCTCTGATCCTCCATTTGGGAAAAATAGCAGCTCATTTGTTGACCACTCAGTAATCTTTCACCAGCTTTCCACCAGTAACCTATCTTTCCTCCACCATCTTGATCCATATCAGTTCCATCCAGCTTCCATCATCGTCATCTTGATCCATCCTTGCATTGCATCCTAGAAAGTCATCATCTTTAGAAGTTCATCAACTTTGCATCCATCAACATCTTTTAGCCAAACATCTTGCATCCATTTAGCACTTGCATCTCCATGCTTGTTGAGACCAGATCTCGGAAAAGAAGAAGCATGAATACTTATCCACCAACAACCTCATCCGATCCCAACCTTTTCACCAACGCCATGATGACCTACAATCCCCAGATCCAAGCCAGTAACCCATGTGAAGATCCAAACATCCCTTCATCCCCGTTGGCAATCCAAGCATTTGTAAATCCTCCAGAAAGCCCATCAGCAACCAATGCCCTTGTAGCACAACATCAGCAAAGCACGTTTGTTCACTACCTACCAGAAAATACCTCCATCCCACCATCTCTCTATCCACGCATCCCCATCAAAACTATCCAAGTTCCAGCACAAGCGTATTCTCCGTTTGTCCAATCATTTCCCGATCCTATCATGCAAACACCCCAAGAGCTTTCCACCACTCCCCTTTTCTTGCAAGGAAGCCTCGCCAGTCCCGCAACACAAGCTGCAGCACCATCCGCTCCATCTCATACCCCTTTTGCTTCATCATCTGCTATGGCTGCCCAAGCCCAAATCCAAACCCAAAGTCAGCTTCCACCTCTCACACAAGCTTTTACACCACCACCATTCACAAGTCAAGCAATGCCTTTCACCATCAAAGGAGCACCGTCACCCTTCACCCCCCAAGCACCCGTACCTTCTTCTTTGGGGTTAGCGCAATCGCTCCCCATTCCAACCTCATCTTTCTCTTGGGTGTTTCCTTCATTTTCCTCCTCACAAGCATCCGCTCAACCACAACCTCAACAAGCTCCTTTATATCAACCATCATTCGTGTCCCAAGCTCCCATTGCTCCTACCATTCCATCATCCGCTGCAGTGCACCCTAACACAAGCTCTCAGTGGGGCCTTACACAAGAAGAAATGAAGGCATGGGGGATCCCATCTCAATCCCCTACATCTATGGTTGCAAGTCAACAAAATGCCTTCGCCCAAGCAGCACAGCAGCAATTACCCCAAACACCGCCGGCTTCAAGCTATTCATCCCAAATCCCAAATACCTTCCAGCAAGTTCCACCACTTCAACAGCCAACTTTCCCCAGCTATCTTACCCCATCACCCTTTGCTTCTAGCTTCCCCACATTTGTTCCACCTCTAAACAACGCAGGCATGCACCCAGCTTATATCAGCCAAAACCAAAGCCAACCTCAACAACTACCACCATCATACCCGCAAGCAGCATCATTCCAACAGCCTCCCCCACAGCAACCACATGTCCCCTTTCAGAAAACGCCCATCATTCCTCCACAACAGCAAGTCCCTTGCTATCAGCCTCAGCAACAAATTCCTATCATCCCCCAGCAACAACAAGTTCCCACCCATCAGTTACAACAACAAGTTCCAAATGACCACTATCAGCAAGCAGTCCCACAACAACTGCCAGTTCAACAATAGCAAGTAGCCCAACAACATCAAGAGGTCTCATATCATTTACCATAATATCCCCCTATGCCACACCAGTAATATCCCCAACAACCATTGCCCCAAAATCAGTTCCAACCTATTTATCCATAGCAAAAGCCATATCTAGTTCCACAGCTTCCATCGCAAGCAGAAGTTCCAGTTCCCTCACCACTCAATGTTGAGTGGGAAGCAATGAAAAATGCTCTAAAAGAGCTACAAAGTGGAACAGAGAATAAAACATACAAGTTCAAAGAGGTGTGCTCATATCCCTTCGATCGGTCCATAGCAACTATCCCTTTCCCCAAGCATTTTGAGATGCCCAAGTTCGATAAGTATCGGGGGAAAGGAGATCTAGTAAACCATATCAAAGAGTTCTACATGGCGTGCCAAGAAGTAGCTTACAGTGATAACTATCTCCTGCGCCTGTTTTCCAAAAGCTTGGGAGGAACTGTTGTTGAGTGGTTTTACAAAATACCACATGGGACAATAAAAACCTTTGCTGAACTCTCTGAGAAGTTCATCACACACTATGCCCATAATGTGGAGAATGAGTTGTCCTTGCTAGACCTATGCAACTCAAAGTAGAAAGACGGAGAAAGCCTTGCAGAATACTTGCAAAGATGGCAGAATCTTACAACCAGGTTATCATATCAGCCGCCAGAGAAGCATCTAACAAAGATCTTCATTGATAACCTGCATCCAAAGCTATCCCATCACATGCGAATGAACTGTCTCCAGACATACCAAGACATCAAGAGCAAAGGCATAGGCATCGAGAAAGCTCTCCTAGATGAAGGCACTATTCGTCACTTCAAGGATGATTCCAAAAACAAACCCAACAATGATAAATCCCGTTACTGGAATCGTAACAAGAATGTTGTTACAGATGGAGCCACTGACACTAAGAATGTACAATTCGTTGTGGCTAGTCCTACACCAGCTCAAACATACCAACCGCCACAAGCACCCATCTATCAGCAACCACCAGCTCCCACATATCAAGCACCTATTTATCAGCAGCCTCCTCAAGCTCATCAACCGCCTATGCAACAGTATCAGTAGCAATACCAACAGCAGCAGCCAGCACGTCAAGGCAATCCTGTTAACGCAGTTAACATTGCCCCAAGGTAGAACAAACCCAATAATCAGAACAATCCAAAGAGGACTTTCACACCTTTGGGTGAGCCTCTGGATCAGATCTTTTATCGGCTAGCCAAGGCAAATATGATCACATATCCGCCCATCCCACAGAAGGATGACAACGCACCAAAGTCTGATTGGTATAAAGAACATGAATACTGTGATTACCATCGTGTGAAGGGGCACACAACATTGAAGTGCATGCGGCTTAAGCACTACATCCAGGATCTCATCGATCGCAAGGAAATCCAGGTCGATGCACCAACTCAAGCTTCACCCAATGCCGGTTTGCAAATATATCAAAATGTGTTCCCTCAACACGATGCCGGGAAGAATCAAGCTAACGCCAATCAGCCCCAAAATCATGGCAAAGGAAAGCAAGAAGATCACACAGTGGCCTACATCAACTATGACAAGTATGTCGGATGCATAACTCAAGTTGAGCCCATCCAAGATGAGCCCACCATCAATACCATCCACGTCAAAGGGCCGGATCGATAATGTGCTGCAACTACCCGCAGTGGTAGGATAACTGTTGCCGGTGCTCCTCCAAGGTCAGCTGCTCCTCCAAGGCCAACATCTACTGCATCCACAGCACAGTCTAACACCAGGCCAGCATCAAATGCACGCGCAACATAGCATAATGCACCAAGAGCACAATACAATATCATAGAGCATCTTGGGAACATGCCAGCCCAAATATCTATCTTGGATTTGCTCCGCACATCACCCATCCATCAGGAGATCCTGGACAAAGCTCTAAAAGAAGGTCATGTCCCCACGGACATTAACACAACTCAGTTTGAAACTCTTGTGGGACACCTATCAGCAGCATGTGCCCTATCCTTCAAAGAATCTGATATACCAGATGTCACTCCTGACCATACTCTCCCTCTCCGCATTGCTGTCATGGTCAGAGATTTTGCGATCAAATGAGTTCTAGTGGATAATGGCTCAGCCCTCAACTTGTGCACATTAAAATTCATCAAGAAGATCGGGTTCACGGAGGCCAACATACAACATGAGCAAATCACTATTAAAGCATATGATAACTTGGAGCATACCTCTGAAGGTACTATAACTTTGCCTATCCAGCTAGGCCCAGCAACGCAAGATACTCTCTGCCACATTGTTGATCTTGACCTTCCGTTCAATATCCTCCTTGGTCATCCATGGATCCATTCCATTAAGGCCGTACCATCTACTTACCATCAGTGCATCAAGTTTCCACATCAAGGCACTGAGGTTACCATCCACGCTGACCCTAACCCCTTCGCATACTGCCTTGCGATGGAAGCATCTTTCCCTCATTCTACTCATTTTCCTGGAACCGATATTGGTACTTCTATTGCTAGCTCATCCCGATCCCATCGCGATCCAGAGACCATCCTTTCTTCCACCTTATCATCCATCAAGATCAACAACCAGGGTTGTGGCGAATACAGCCTCAGTGATGCATTTGCTGTAGGAGCTCTTCCACGTGATCCACATACTCAAGGGCACCCAAGTTGTCAAAACAAGCATGTTAAGGAACATCATAAGCTCAAGCAGATAGGAAATATGACTTTTGAGTCTCATGGTACCATCAACAGCAAAGAAATGGATCCAGATATTAACAAATGGTTATACAAAGATCCCCCATCACGTGACACAACTTCTTGAGTACTTCAAAGAGAAATATCCAATCCCCTACAAAAATGTCACAGAACACTATAACTATCAAGGTGGTGGTCTAGGACCACAAGAGGATGGAAACTTATTTCCTATCATACCATCCCAGAATCCAGAACAGCAAGGACTTGGCTTTAATACCTCTCGCCTACTTGAACAAGAGCCCAATACCACAACTGAGGGCACTAACATGACCAACGTGAACTTTTCGAATAGCCAGGATGACCTTGTGGAAATCGAAGACATCCCCGAAGAGAAAGACATCCGATCCTATGACGATATCTTTGCCGACGACACCCTCCTGGGGACTTCTGTTCTCCAACAACTCTCCATTAACCTCATAGATCTTCCCCTCACAAACCCCGACCTCATAGATTGGGACCAACCAAGCATTGCACACATCGATGAGTTCCAAAGCGCACAAGCACTCCTAGAATTCATGGGGGCATCAGGTCCCATAAGCAATCAAGATCCAACATCAACCTCTGTCTATCAGCTTCACCCAGAAGGATATTTTGGGGAAGAGGCAAGCTTTAGTCGCAAAAATGATAAAGCAAAAGAACATCATGAGTCTTTATGTGAAAACCCCCTTGGGGCACATTCTGATTCTAAAATAGTAAAAATAAAGGGCGTATCTTCTAGTGAAAACCTGGTAATTCAGGCGCTAGAAGATGAAGCCTTGCCTCTTCCCCCTATCCAAGATTATAGACCAGAGCAGTCGCCGATCATCATAGAGGAAACCAAGCCAATCAACTTGGGAACAGAAGAATGTCCAAGGATCACCTACATTGCAGTCAACCTAACAGAAGGAGAAGAAATCACTCTCAGTGCCTTGCTCAAGGAATCCATTATCAACTTTGCATGGTCATACGCCCACATGCCTGGGCTTGATCCAAACCTTGTTGTTCATCACCTATCAGTAGATCCAAACGTCAAGCCAGTGAAGCAGAAGCTAAGGAAAATGCATCCAAAGGTAGCATTGCTCGTCAAAGTAGAGCTTGAGAAGCTCCTCCAAGCTAAGATCATCAGAGCAATAGATTATTTAGAGTGGATCTCTAACATGGTGCCAGTCACAAAGCCTTCTGGCGACATCAGAATCTGTACTGATTTCAGGGACTTGAACAAGGCATGCCCTAAGGATGATTTCCCATTGCCAAACATAGACATGCTTGTAGACCTCACAGCGGGTCACGAAATGCTATCACTCATGGATGGCTTTTCCGGTTACAACCAGATTCATATAGCAGAAGCAGATCAACATAAAACAGCATTCACAACCCCATGGGGTACCTTCTACTACAATATGATGCCCTTTGGGCTAAAGAATGCAGGAGCAACATATCAGCGAGCAATGACAGCGATCTTCCATGACATGATCCACAAGATCCTTGAAGACTATGTGGATGATATCCTTGCAAAATCCAAAACAAGGGATGAACACCTCAACATCTTAGAGCGTGTGTTTGATCGTCTGAATCATTATGGATTAAAGCTTAATCCAAAGAAATGTGTCTTTGGTGTTACATCTGGAAAGCTCCTAGGTTTCATAGTATCGCGACGAGGCATAGAGATAGACCCCAAGAAGGTCAAAGCAATAACAGAGATGCCTCCACCAAGAACACTCAAACAGCTCAGAAGCCTACAAGGAAAGCTTCAATTAGTGCGTCGGTTCATTTCTCAGTTAGCAGACAAGTGCCAACCTTTTACGCATCTCCTATGCAAAGACACAAGCTTCAAATGGGATCCCATATGTCAAAGAAGCTTTGATAAGATCAAGGAGTATCTTGCCAATTCTCCAATCCTAGTACCACCAATTCCAGGATGCCCTCTCATACTCTACATCTCGGCAACCACTACAGCACTGGGGGCACTCTTAGCTCAGCATGATGATGACAACAAGGAGAGAGCCATCTATTACATCAGTCGCACTCTTGTCGGATATGAGCTTAATTATTCACCTATGGAAAAAGCATGCCTTGCAGTGGTCTTTACCACTCAAAAGGTTAGACATTACATGCTCAGTCACACAATCAAGCTCATTTCAAAGGTGGACCCCCTCAAATATCTACTATCAAAGACAACTCTCACAGGCCGTATGGCAAAATGGGTCATGATACTCAGTGAGTTTGACATCCAGTATATTGATCGCAAAGTAATCAAAGGGCAAGTCATTGCCGATCAACTAGCAGAAGCACCACTGGTGGATGCCTATCCACTAATCATGGAATTCCCTGATGAACACTTATGCATGATTGAAGAGCAGCCCATGTGGAAACTATACTTTGATGGCTCCTACACATCACATGGATTAGGGGCAGGAATCCTATTCGTCACACCTCAAGGTGACTACATCCCAAAATCATTCAAATTGGGATTCCCATGTACCAACAACATTGCAGAATATGAGGCACTCATCTTAGGTCTCAGAACAGCCATTCAGTGGAATATCATAGAACTACAAGTCTTTGGAGATTCACAGCTAATTATCAAACAAGTCCTAGATGAATATCAGACAAAGGATGACAAATTGCTACCCTACAAGCAACTGGTGGATAAACTGAAAGAGCATTTCCTACATCTACAATTCAATCAGATCCCAAGGCTTTAGAACAAAGCAGCAGATGCAATGGCAACCATCGGATCCTTATTAGAAATCCCACGTGACGCATCACAATATGAATTCCTAGTCGAGCAGCTACATACGCCAGCTTATGAGAACGTTGATGCAGAAATGGTATGTGTCTTGGTTGGTCCCCAATCCCCATGGTACCACGAAATCCATGCATATCTACAAAATGGTATCATATCTCCCCATCTCACCAATAACCAACGCCAAAACCTTATTTGCAGAGCTTCCCGCTACACTCTTGTAGCCAACACCCTATATCATCGTGGGTATCACAATGTCCTATCTAGATGTTTAGATTCAAACGAGGCCGTCCTGGCCTTACAAGAAGTTCACGCTGGAATTTGCGGTGCCCACACGAGTGGCATGGTTCTAGCAAAGCAGCTGCTTAGAGTTGGATATTATTGGCCAACAATGGAACATGATGCATGTGATTTTGTCAAGAAATGTCTCCCATGTCAACAGCATGCCAATTTGATACATGCACCAGCACAAGATCTACAGCCTATTGCACCACCATGGCCTTTTTCATGTTGGGGCCTCGACCTCGTTGGCTTGATCACCCCCCTCTCTTCGGATGGACACAAGTATATCATAACAGCCACAGAGTACTTTACCAAATGGGTTGAAGCGATTCCACTCACCCTTACTACTGGCATCCAAATATCCAAGTTCATCCTCTATCATATCATTTGTCACTTCGGCATACCATCTACCATCTTCACAGACCATGGCACACCTTTTGAAAACCAGCATGTGGATGATCTATGTGCCAGACTCCACATCCATCACCGTTTCTCCAGTCCATATTTCCCTCAAGGAAATGGCCAAGCTGAGGCAACTAACAAAACTATCTTGAAAATCCTCAAGAAGGTTGTCAATGATTCTGGTCGTGACTGGCACCTCCAAATTAATCCCGCCCTTTGGGCCTACCGCACTTCTTATCGCACTCCCACAGGCACCACCCCATACTCCCTTGTATATGGTGCTGAAGCTGTTCTACCGATCGAGGTTGAGCTCCCCTCATTGCGAGTCTCCATGAAGAACTACACCACTGATGAAGATTATCGTGTAGCCCATCTCACACAGCTAGACCTGTTAGATGAAAAGAGACAACAAGCATATGATCACCTGGTGGCATACCAAAATCGAATCAAAAGGAGTTATAACAAAAAGGTCCATCCTAGACAATTCCAGGTCGGTGACATGGTCCTTAAAGAAAATCAGAAGGTCCTAGCAAATAGAGAAAAGAAAGGCAAGTTTGAGCCTACTTGGTTGGGCCCCTATGTTGTCACCGCATCCTTCGGCTCGGGAGCCTATTAGCTATCAACACCAGAAGGTGAGCCCTTGAATGATCCTATCAACATCATCCATCTGAAGAGGTTCTATGCCTGAACCTGATCCTGCATGTATCAGAAAATCCAAAAACATTCAAAAAAAAAAAAAAAAAAAAAAAGCAAAAAAAAAAGAAAAAGAAAAGAGAAAGAGAAAATAATCGTCCAAATGGTGAAAACTTGGCAATTCAAGTGCCTTGGACAAGTATGTTGGTGAAAACCTGGTAAACAGGCGCCAACATAGTAAACTGGGCTATTTATCTATTCAGTTGTCCTTTCAGCTACCATCCTCTTCCTCCATCCATAACAGATCTCCCAGCAGTTCCATCTCCCCTATCCTCCAAGCATTCGGCTTCCATCTTCCTCCAACCCATCTGCAATCCATATCCTATTCCAAAGCTTTGTACCATATCTTGTACCATATCCTTATCCCTTTCCTATACAACGCAATCCTTTCTGTAAATATCCTTCTTGTCTCCGTCCTAGTGAGAGTCCCGCCGAGTGTGATCTTCCTATCCCCAATCCTGAGCTTCTGTACATATCCCTTGTGCATATCATTCCTCCTTGTTGTACATAACCTTTGTCCATCCTGCAGCAGCATTTGATCAAATATCTTGTCCCATCCCCAGCCTCAGAAAATTTGTAGTCCCACTCAGGCCTTGTGCTTCAGCAACATCAATTGATGACTTATCCTTGCTCATCCTAATTATTCCTTGAACTTCAGCTTTTTGCCAGCGAACAACTACACTTATTCTCTCACCAACCCATGGGTCCTTGAGGATATATCGTTCCTCCTGTTTGACCTAATCTTCCATCCTGGTCCTTGAGGATATATCTCCTCCTGTCCGACCAATCTTCCCACCATCAATCACATCAAATCTCTCTCCTTGGCAAAGGATGTCTTTTTGGAGTTTTCATTTTGACCTTGGATTTTGTCCTTTGGGTCTTGTTAATCTTTTACAGCCTCTCATTGTTCTCTACTCAACGTCACCATGATCCTTTATATCATGGTGTGCTGCGAATGAGGATCATCTGGGGCAAGGTCTTTTGATCTTTTGCTTCTGCCTGTGAGTCAGTCATGTGTTTGTGGTTTCTTCAGCATCATTTCCACCATGCCTCCTTTGGGTTTCATGTGCGATGCTGGGGCAACCCTGCGTGTCTTTTTCACGTCAGTCCTATGCAACACTGGTGACAAGGCCTCGTGATCCCAGTATCCTTGGCAGGTCTCTAGCATTGCTATATTAAACTAGGTTGTGCTCTCCACATTTGCACTTGGAGCTTCCCCATCTCCCCTGCATCCTGCATCATATAGATTAATCTTGCATCCTCATGTAGCTGCATCCTGCATTTTGCATTCCATCTCATCTTGCATTCACTCATCTTTGCTCTTGGAAGCTTGGTTATTTATCTCCCCTTCTTCCTAGGTCCTTCCTTCTCTGTTTCCTTTCGAGAAAATTTCACAATGTTTGCTCCTTGCGTTATTTTCTCGAGGGGGCACAATCCCTTATTCCTCTAAATTCTAGCCTTGGGCATCTTATTTTCTTGTCTTTGACGCCATGCCACTTGCGACATCGCATCAAAGAGGGGCAAAATGTAGACACCTAAAAATTCTTTAGAAAATAAATTATTTTTATTTTCTGAAAAATCCCTGATGACATCATCATTTATTAATTAATTAATTATTTAATTAATTAATTTATTTTTATGTCATTAAATCCCTTTATCTTAATTAAAAATATTTAATTAAGAAATCCCTCCCAAAAATGTTTAAATCTTATTTAAACATTAATCCCCTATTTATTAATTATTTTAATTAATAAATTGACCAAAAATCCCCCAAAAAATAATTAATTTATTTTTTGACCAAAAGTTAGCCTTTTTTCCTAAAACCACTAACCTCTTCCAAAATCTTCTAATCCCTTCTTAATTTCGATTAAAAGGCTAATCCCACCTTTTCTAACCCTAATCTCAACTCAAAATATTTAATTAAGATTAAATATTTAATTTTCATATTTATTGAAAATATTTCAATAAATTTTCCCAAACTTAAGCTTTTGGAATGAATAAACTTTTATTCCATAAAACCAAGGAGAATTCTAGACTCTTCTAGAATCTTCTCAACCCAACCTCTTCACTCATCCTAATCCTAAAATCCCCTAATCCTAATCCTAATCCCCTTTCTAATCTTGTCACATTCCATTAGCAAAAGGTTTACCAAAACTTATGCTAACCTCCTCTTAGTCATCCTCCTTAGTCAACAAAGATGGCCACCTCTTGGCCACCTCTTGCAAATGCATTTAAGGATGCATTTAAGCCTTCCTTATCTTTCTTACATGCATTCATTATGCATTTAAGACCTTCTTATCCCTTCCTTGCCACCTCTTGGCCTTGGGCACATTTACCAAATTGTGCACATGCCCTCAAACTTTCAACTCAATCCTCCCTTGACACTTGTCAGGACACTTGTCCTTGACTCAACCCTAACCTTAGCCCTAACTCTAACTCATCCTTTTTTAACCAAGCCCTTCCCTTTTCCTATAAATACCCTCACTTCCTAAGGCAAATCATCTCTCAACTCTCAAACTCAATAGCAAAGTTATAATGTCATTTTCATTCTAGCATAAGCATAAACTCATCATTTTAGATTATTTTCAAGTTTAAATCACATCTAAATTAGCTTAAATAGATTAACATAGATTCATTTCTTGTTTTAATCTTAGTTCTTTTATTTAGCTTTGCATATTTGTGTGTTCTTGAGGCCTTTGAGGCAAAATAGGTTCCTCATACCTATTTTGTGTCATTTTGGGTCTTCTTGATCCTCAAATCATCCTACTTTGCATGCTCCAAGTGCTTGAGTTTGCACACCCACATCCCTCTATATCTAAGCATATCCAACGGTGCATGGGCGCATCCGTTTTAAGCTTAAACTGAGGTGGCTTTGATTTTAGTTTGCTAACCATTAAATTTGATTTGATAATATGCTATGACATTTGTTTGTCTTTGGCCTTCAAAACAGGTTTAGGTGCACTCTCAAATCCTAGTCTATAGTCACAAAGACAAAAATATCACCATATCATTCTAGAGTGTTTTATGTTACTTATTTTTGCCAAGGTCGCAAATGTTATATCATCGCTAACTTATTTTACATCATGATATCCCATCCTTTCATGGAATAAATCATTGATTACTTGAAATCCTTGTATGAAATAAGTCATTTATAACTTATTAACTACATGATGATAGTATATCAATTCCTCATTAATGACAAGAATGAAAAGTGTATAAATACCTTATTGTATACAAGAATGCAAAGTGTATCAATACCTTATTGTCTACAAGAATGAAAAGTGTATCAATTCCTTATTGACATCAAGAATGAATGTGAATCAATCAAGAATGGACATTAAATGGCAAGGACACATAAGATTGATAATGAAAACTGTTCATTGAAAATAAGACATAATGCAATAATCAATCTGTATAATGAAATCGGTAATTGAAACATGCCACTACTGTATACCTATCCACTGATAAGAATGTGTATCAATGCCAAAATAATTAATGTGTGTCCTATACTTTTACAATGAAAATAATGTGTATCAACCAACATGTATCAATGTCAAACAAGTTAATGTCTTGTTCATACTGTATCAACAGGTGACCATACCATCAACCCATATTCAATTTGTATCTATGAAGGACCAATGTGTTTCTAGGTTACCAAGTGTCTTAGTATTTTTTCATCAAGAAAAAAAAAAGGGAATAGAGAAAAATACTATATACCAAATTCATGTTAAGGTTTTAAGATCATTGCAAATGTAATAGAACTATCTCATTGTATGTGTTTTCCAAATGCAACAATCTCTTGCAAATTTTATTGAGAATCAACCAAGAAGAGACATGTCCCTTCATGGGACATGTCTATTCATTATATATATATATATACATATATATATATATATATATACATATATATATATATATATATATATATATATATATATATATATGTATATATGTATATACATATATATATATATATACATATATATATATACATATATATATATATATATTTATATATATATACATATATACATATATATATACATATGTATATATATATATATATATATATGTATTATATTATATATATTATATGTATATATATATATATATATATGTATATATAAATATACATATATATATATATATAAATTATATATACATATATACATATATATATACATATATACATATATATATATATATATACATATATATATATATATGTATATATATATATATATATATATATCTTTATATATAGGTTTATATGTATATATACGTATATATATATGTATATATGTATATATATATCTATATATATGTGTATATATATATATATATAATATATATATATATATATATATATATAATATATATATATATATATATACATACACACACACACACACACACACACACACACACACACACACACACACACACACACACACACACACACACACACACACACACACACACACACACATATATATATATAGACACACACACACACACACATATCTTCACTAGTATTGACTCATAGTGTTTATCTTACTGAAGCTACAAAACATCAACACTCCCTCTGAGCCAGGGAAGATTAAGCACATGATTAGGATAAGAAGATACCATTTACCGTGATACCAGAGATATGGTCTGACTAGGAATATCAAGTTGCATGATATTCACCATAAATCATAGATTCATGAGACCATCATCTCATGATATTAGGAGTAATAGCCATAGAATATCAAGTCACATGATATTCACCATTGTTGGCAAAATGGTCAGCGCTCCCCTCGAGATTCATGACATGGTTTAACCGCCTCCTATGTCTTCTATAAGTCTAGTGGTTGTATCAAGCATTAATAGGTTGATCTTTTGGTGCAACAACAACCCTAGCTTGTAACAAGTGGTATCAGAGCTTGGTTACATGTTCAAATCCCCTCAGGTAATGCTAATGGGGAGATTGTTGGAAAAATGGTCAGTGCTCCCCTCAGGATTCATGACATGGTTTAATCACATCCTGTGTCTTCTATAAGTCTAGTGGTTGTATTGGGAATTAATAGGTCGATCTTTTGGTGCAACGACAATCCTAGCTTGTAACAAGTACTCAGAGTAGTGGCCTACTAACATCAAGCCTCATGATGTCCACTAGGTACTCAACAAATATTTTAGATATCACCTCAATAAGATATCAGAGATATGGTTTGACCAAGAATATCAAGTCTCATGATATTCACCATAAATAAAAAAATTTCATAGGGTAATGTATCCTTAATGCAAGGTATCATCTATTGTGATCTATTTCAGCCATCACATGATGTCTATCACAGTAGGAGTTCAATGGTTTTGTTTAAGGAACTAAATACACCATGCAAGAAATCATCTATTATGATATGTTTCAGCCATCACATGATGTCTATCACAATATAAGGTCAATGGTCCATTTAAGGAACTGAATCCACCATGCAAGAAATTATCTATTGCAATTTGTTTTAGCTATCACACGATGTCAATCACAATATAAGGTCAATGGTCTATTTAAGGAACTGAATGCACCATGCAAAAAAAACATCTATTGTGATTTGTTTAAGCCATCACACGATGTCTATCACAATAGAAGGTCAATGGTCTATTTAAGGAACTGAATCCACCATTGAGGAAATCATCTATTGTGATATGTTTCAGCCATCACATGATGTCTATCACAATAGAAGGTCAAGTTATTGTAAGATCGTCACCTTTCAATAACTCTTACAAATACAAGTGACAATCATTTTGAAGTCATCACTTCCTCATGATTTACACAAGGGGTAGACCCATTAAAAAAATTTAGGATTCATTAGTATAATAATCAATTATATAAAGTTTACCAACCAGAAGTGTTTCACCTTCAATAGTGAACTCCCTCTCAATCAATATGATCAAGATTGTCACAAGTTGACTGAACCATTTTCTCCCTCTAAAGCTCAAGTTTATCAACTTCTTGACCTCTTTTGAAATGTTAGACTCCCTTTGCATCTAGTCTCAATCATCAATTTGTTTGCAAGAATCAAGTTATTTCTCCCTTGAATGCAATTATATTGTGCTTCTATCCTTTTATAAATTTTAAGTATTTCATTCTTTAATTTGATCAGATCTCCCTTGAAGTGGTTAGGCTTTTAAAGAAGGAACCTCTCTCTTTTAAAGATTTTTTTTTTTCTGCATATACCTGTACACAATCGGCCATAAATTTTGAACCTGATATTTTCTCTCCAATCACTTTGGTGAGATTTTTCTAAATTTGTTTATCACAAACATATCCAAAAATTACCAAAATCCAATGGTGCATTTGTGATCTATGGTCCTTGTACTGAGATTGTATTTTCTAGGACAGTCACACATTCACCACCAACAAACTACTTCTCTTACATTTGCAACTTGGCTCTAATACCATGTTAAGGTTTTAGGATAATTACAAATGTAATAGAACTATCTCATTGTATGTGTTTTCCAAATGCAACAATCTCTTGCATTTATATTGAGAATCAACCAAGAAGAGACATGTCCCTTCATGGGACATGTCTATTCATTATTATGTAATTATATAATGATAACTATAATTATATATATACATACATATACATAATATCTCTTGAGTAATATATTAATTTCTCTAATATTTACATAATTTTATTTATATATATATATATATATATATATATATATATATATATATATATATATATATATATAATATATATATATATATATATATATCTTCACTAGTATTGAATCATAGTGTTTATCTTATTGAAGCTACAAAACATCAACAATTCATCCACTCATCCCTTTTTCTTATTCTACACCATCTATCATTTTTGTATATTCAATGTTAACCCAACAAGATGTTTTTTTTTTCATTTATCTTATGTGCTCAATACATACATTATTCTCATAGTTATACTACTTTTGGGGTATAGGTCAATTTATTATGATTATTATTGATATGCATAAGCTATCAAATATGCATTCTGATCCCAAATTTAGTAGATACCTATTTTCTCATTTTGTCATGTGTTTTTTTTCACATGGTCTATCCTTTCCCAAGGGCATATCATAGTGTAAATGTGTTTGTATCTTAGATGCATGTATGCTACCTTATATAGTCATTGATCCCAATAAGGAATACACAATCACTTTAATATGGGGGCATACACTCCGCTCTTTTTTACACATTATGCACACACCATAAATCAAATTTTATTGTCATTATTTTTAGGTTACTTACCAATCTCTGTCCTTTTATTTTCAATATCCTTACAATGAATTCACTTGGAGAAAATTACTTTTTGGGAGATACTTTTGCACCACTCTCTTATCATATTCCTTTGGAGGTAATTATTTGCTTGGGACAATCCTATTGCATCATTTGTTTCAATAGAATTTCCTTGCATACAATGCTTTGATTTATTATCCTTTGGATGGATTGACTAGCATAACACAACTTGCTAGACCATCAAATCTCTCTCTCTCTCTCTCTCTCTCCAAATGACCCATCGTAATTTTAACCTTACTAGGCTAGTTTGGTAATCTCTTTTCTTTTCTCTCTCTCTTCTTGTGAATGTTTCTTTTGTCCTAGTTTTAGACTGATAAGGAGTTATGTCACTTGGGGACTTGATATTTTCCTTGTATATTTTACCTTGATAATAGATCTTACCTATGATTTGATCTACTTTATATAAAACATGAAGTAGGTTCATACTCCCACTAAAAGTGGGGGATAAATGTAGTGTCCTAAATTGTTCCCATTATGCTTGATCCAACCTCAATTTTGCACACATTTATGGAATTATCATTTAAAAATTGGCCCATAATCCAAATCTAAGTCATAATTGGCTAGTATAGGGAAATAGTGTAGGTATGGAACAAGTCAACTTGGACTAGACTTTGAGAGTCACCTTGTACCCCATAAATTGGGCCCTAATTTGATTGGTATGTTGGTTTTTTGATTTTATGAGGATTTCTAAAACCCCATCGACCGCCTTCAAGTTTAGAGCCCTAAAATGGCTATGTGATGTATAAAATATAAGATAATTCCTTCACTTTTATAATACATCATCTCTAAGAGCTTGATCTCTATTCACTAAGAAGCAAGTAATATAAATTTAAGGAGCAATTAGGGAAATTCAAGGATCAAGTGTAATTTCATTCAAATTGATCAAGAATCAAGATTGGGAGACAAGGAGTAATGTATAGATCTAAGAATGTGTGAATGAATTCATTATCTTGTTATCCTAGATCTAAGGTCAAGACAACATCAAGAAAAATTTCAAGAATCTTCATGAGAAATTCGACACCACAAAGGATCCTGAAGGTATAAGTATTTTATCAAGCATCTACTACATAGTAGCACACCTCCCTTTCTATTTATTTTTATTTTTATTTCAAGGTTAACTCCTCAATAAGGGTTTGACTAAGGAAAAAATACTTTCCACCAATATTTTGTCCAATTTTTGTATGTAGGTGACAAGTGGTGTAGATGCAAAAAAGGCCACAAGAAGGTCTGCTAGAGAATTATGGATTGGAAACATTTTCATTAAATTTTTTTGGTTCTAAGGTGAATACACTCTCCCTGGACCTCCAACTCATCCTAAACCCTCTTAGTCATCCTTGACATGTTTTTTTAGATTAAGACTTAGATCATAGGTCAATTATTGTTTCAGGTTTCTAGATCTAGTATTAGAACTAGGTTTACATTCTATTGTTTTCTTGCATTCATATCATTTCCTATTCCCTACAATTTCCTTGTATGTTGCATTTTCATTGATCAAGATTATTTTTTTCAAAATTTCATATGTTTTAGTAAATTAAAATTTTGAGGGTCTTTAGTGCATTTTTGGGAAAAAATAGTTCAAGATTATTTGAATACCTTTCCAACACATCAAATGGTTCATAATTCAGAGCTAGGATGAGAAAGTTATGCCTTCTCCAAGTGGACCTAAATTTTATATATAGTTTTTTGATAAATTTTGATAGTTTTAATAGTTTAATTTTAATAAATATTATGATGACTCTTCATTTCTATTCCAAGGGATTTGTGTGACCCTTGGGATCCATCTGATTTGTATAAACTCCAATTTTGAATAGAATGGAGACACTTTTTGGCTTGCAATCTTGTTGTTAGTCTTTTTAGCTTTTATGTCAAATTTCACAATACTGCAGGTTTCACACCAGGTATTGTAATCTGATTCATAATTCAGATCAGTGGTATCAGAGTGGGAATGATCCTTTATGCCAATTCACACAAGGTCTTCCTACCAAAGATTAGGATTGGATACACAAGATTTGTCAAAATACCCACCTTTGAGACGCACATGATTGAAGATGTCAGACGATGATGTTAAGAAGCTGGTCGAGGAAGCTTTAAATAAGAAACGAGAGGAGATGATGAGTCAATTTTCATGCCTCCTATAGAATAAAAAACCCTCTGAATCAGGAACATCATTTCATGGAAGTACCCCTTTCAAGGTGCAGGTCAATTTTGACATCCTGAATTTTGAAGGAAAAGTCGATTCTGAAGCTGTTAATAATTGGTTATCAAAGTTGGATAGATAATTTTGTGTAAATGATTTCTTAGATGTAGAAAAAATAGCATTTTCTCTCCTCAAAGCTGAAACCCATGTGAAATTAGCATGGGAAACTAGAGTAGCAAATAAAGAATGAGAATTAACTGTTGAAGACAGATTTGGATTATCTCTTGATAAGAAACCCACATGGGGAGAATTTGTGGAATACATAAAAGAAGATTACCTTCCTGAGGATGTATATGAACAAAAATACATAGAATGGAAATTGCTTTGACAAAAGATGGATCAATTTGTGCAAGATTATACCAATATGTTCCATTCACTTTCAGCAAAACTTGGTATTGGGGATTCAGAGAAGCATTGGATTTTGAAATATCGAAGTTGACTTCATAGGTATATTCAAATAGAGATGGAATTTTTGAATATTGAGACATTGGAAACTACCTATAAATATGCTACAAAAATTGAAGAGTAATTCAAGTAGAAAGGAAAGAGGGACTACTTTGCAAATAATAAGCCAAGGGTTGAAGGTGGTAATAAATTTGTAGGAAAAAAAGTGACCAAGGAACCTCATTCAAATTCACCGAAGAACACATTGTGGGCTTCTAAAAAGACACAAATAGATACATGCATGTGGTGTGAGATGCACAAGTCCCCAACCTATAATACAAAGGATTGTCGAAGTATTAAAAATTTGATGACATAAATACGAGGAGAGGAAGCTGAACCTGAATCGTCACCAATAGATAACTCTGAGAAAGAGGAGAATGATTCCATCATAGAAGAAAACCCATATGCCGTAGTCAAAACTACTAAAGTATTGCCCCATGAAGATGAAGAGAGACTTTTTCATTCTCAGATGTGGGTTAATGGAAAGCTTCTGCATTTTATTGTTGACAGTGGGAGTCAAAAGAATTTGATCTCTAGGGAGACAGTCAAAAGATTAAATTTGAAAGTGACAAGACACCCACAACCATACTTTATGGGATGGGTAAATGAGGGACAAGATATTCAAATAAATCAACAATGTTGTCTACCATATTCAATCAAGCCTTTCAAGGATGAAGTGATATGTGATATAGCACCACTGGATGTATGTGATATCTTGCTGGGGCAACCATACATGTATCAGAGGCATGGGGTGTATGAGTCCAGGCCATGTAGTGTTACAATCAAGCTTGGTGGGAAGAGATATCAAATACCTAAGGTATGTCCAACACAAACTACTTCTTTAATAACTGCTAAACAATGTAAATGCTTGATTGCTCAAACTGGAGCTTTTGTTCTACTCATGATTCACCCTAAACAAACAAAGTTAGTTGTTCTTAATACACATGCTAAGGTAACCATAACAGAGAATCAACAAAATCAGATGGATAAAATTCTAAAGGAATATCATATTATGTTTAAACAACTAGTGGGAGTACCAACACACTGTCAAGTCAAGCACTCTATTGATTTAATCCTAGGCACACCACTACCACATGAGCCATTATATAGGAGGTCAGTTTTGGAAAATGCTGAGATTAAGAGACAAATCCAAGATTTGATTCATAAAGGAAACATTGGTCTAAGTGCTTCACCTTGTGGCAATTCAATTGTCCTTGCTAAAAAGAAAGATGGGACATGGAGACTTTGTATTGATTATAGGGCATTGAACAAAAACTCTGTTAAAAATGGATATCCAATCCCTCAAATTGATGATTTGTTGGACCAAATTAGGGGGGCTAATTTCTTTACAAAAATTGACTTGAATTCTAGATACCACTATTAGGAATAAATGCTAAATGTTTGGCAGCCATTTTGTAGTAGTAGTTGTTGCATTCATGACTATGATTGTCATTGATGTCAACACAGTGATTTGCCGAAGACTTGCAGAGAAGCAGACAAAGTTTGGATTAGCACACATGGGTTATTGAAGTTGGACCTATGTGAAATTGAGGATATACTCTTTGCTATGTTATATGTCTATGGTTAAGAGTGTAGATAGTAATTCATTTATTCATGGAAGTTATGATCATTTTGGTAGAAGCAGTATTCAGATAGTGTTCCTGAGTAGCGGTTTGTGGAAATCGGATGATATCTCCTAATCGGGATGGAATTTGGTTTTGTGTAGTTAAAGGGAAGTTGGATACACATTGATAGTGATGTGGTTCATAGTGAAAACTTTGAGGTCACATGAGTGAAGATTTATTATATTTGGAAGTTCGATAATTTTGTGTAATTTTGGTGTAGCGTGTTGAAACTTTTATTTTGTAATTGTATGCCGACTCATTTATAATTATTTGAGTGTGGTATAAAGGAAAGAATGTATTTCCTTGTTGATGATGAAGTTGTTGATGTAATTGAAGTTGTGATATGGTTGGAGTGATTATGTGTGATGTTGTATGCATGAAGTGAAGAAAAGAGCTAAGTATGAAAGTGAATTTGTGAAGGAAGACATGCGAAGTACAGAGATCTGAAATTGAGATTTGATGTATTAATGAATTTAGTTTGGCATAGTTAGAGAAGAGGTAACATATTATTCTATTGAGTAATGAAAAAATTATTTGGACAGTGTGTTCAGTGATCTTACCTTGAAGTTGTTTGGGCAGTGGGTCCTTCTATCTTCCATAACTCCTAACAGGATTAAAATATTTTAACAGGGATTCATATGTATTGATTGTATTTCATAAGACTCCTAGCAGAGTCCATCCTCTCACAAGGAATATTCATATTAGTGCATCTTTTGTGGGCACCATTCCCACCGGGGTTTACTCTCTGATCAAGAGGTTCCCTAGTCAACATATCTTGTGTTATTGTGTCATTGTGTATGAATATATTTCTATGGTTGGAAATTATATTGCTTATATGGTTTAATGCTGTTGATGATTATAAAAGTTATAATCATCTGATAACTAATTCACCCCCCTCTCAGTTATCCTGGTGGACTTTACTTTCTAACAATTGGTATTAGAGCGGCAGGTCCTTGAAATAGAAGTTTAACAACTTAAGGAGATCCATGGTAAATTTTAGGAAAGAAAGCCCTATGTTTGATGGAGTAAATTTTAACAGATGGAAAGAAAAGATGAAGACACACCCACTATGTTTAGGACTAGGTTATCGGTTGATTGCAAAGAATGATAAGACTATCATTGAAGAGGACAATCTTGAAACATGTACTACTGATGAGAGAGATCTATTCATGTGTAACATACTTGCAAGAGAAGCACTTTTGACAGCACTTTCAGAGAATGAGTACAGTTAGGTAAAATGTTTGAAAAAGTATCATGAAATTTGGAATGCTTTACACTCTACCTTTGAAGGTGATGAACATGCAAAAAGAGTTAGATTACATAATTGGATATGTGCATTTTAAGATATAAGAATGTTGGAAGATGAATCTATTAGAAGCTATATTGGTAGAATGTCAGAAATTATTATAGGTATAAAATCTTGTGGAGGAACAAAGACATAGAATGAAGTGATATGGAAAATTCTGAGGACATTGAATCCTATATTTAAGAAGACAACACAGATGATTGAACAAGTCATACCTTGTACAACAAAATTTAGAAGAGAGACTCTTCTTGGAAGATTGGAAGCAACAGAAATGAACCTGAGGTTATTAGGAGACTTACCTAGAATGGAGACAACATTTAGTGCTCTTAGTGTTTGCCCTACTTTGTCAAGAAGCATTATTGTGAGTGGAGATTATGCTCACAGCAATAGATCTAGAAATGAAGAAGACAAGAAGATTGAAGAAGGCATTGCTTTACTTGTGAAAAGAGAACCAGATGGTAAGAAAATATTTAAATGTTGGACTTGTCAAGAATATGGTCATTTTGCATCTAAGTGTCCTAAGAGAGTTAAAAAGTACAGAAACAATTTCAAACCTAGAAGATGTAAGGAATGCTATTATGCTAATGATGAAGATCTTGAAGCTTGTATAGAAAGAACTTTAAGTGAAAGTGATATTGAGAATAATGATGATATAGGATTTGTAGCAATTAAAGAAGAGAATTATAAAACTAATGTTAAGGAAGAAAAATCCTTAGTTTATCAAGTTGAAAAGAAAGTTGATTGGATTATACATAGTGGTTGTTCACATCATATGACTGGAGACATGAAAAAGTTCATAAAGTTGAATGAATATGATGGAGGAGTTGTTAGAGTTGGAAACAATGCACCTTGTTTGATTAAAGGTATATGATCTATTACTCTTGATGGAAAGACTAATACTAATGATGTTTATTTTGTGGATGGATTAAAACATAATCTTTTGAGTGTTGGACAGTTAGTTGATAAGGGGTATAAAGTTTGGTTTACTGAGAAAACTTGTGTGATAAAGGATAAAGATGGAAATATGATTGGAAGTGGATCTAGAACTAGACGTAATGTATTTTAGTTGAACCCTACTGAGATGACATGTTTGATTACTAAATTTGATGAAAGTTGGTTATGGCATAGAAGGTTTTGTCATATAAAATTTGATAACATTGTGAAAGTAAGTACTACACTTGCAGTAAGAAATTTGCCTAAGATTATGAAGCCTACTAACATGATTTGCAAAGAATGTGTAGTGGAAAAATAAAAGAGAAGTTCTTTTCCTAGTAAGAAGTTTACATCTACAGAGAAGCTAGAGATTGTTCATATAGATTTGAGCGGTCCTACGAGGACTAGAGGATTCTATGGGGAAAGGTATTTTATGATTCTTGTTGATGATTTTAGAAGAATGATGTGGATTGAATTTTTTAAATAAAAATCTGAAGCATTTGATAAGTTTAAGATTGTTACGAATAAAGTTGAGAATGAATCTAGAATGAAGATTAAATGTTTGAGATTTGATAGAGGTGGATAATTTACTTCTAGAGAGTTTAACAATTTTTGTGAATAAAATGGCATTAAGAGACATTATTCAGCCCCTAGAACACCTGAACAAAATGGAATTGTAGAAAGAAGGAATAGATCAGTGACTAAAGTAGCAAGAGATATGTTGTTTGAAAATGATTTGGTAAAGATATTCTAGAGAGAAGCAGTGAACACAACAATGTATACAATGAACAGAGTACAAATCAAAGAAGACACAGACAAGACACCTTATGAATTATGGTTTGGACATGCACCCTCAGTTAAGTATTTTAGAATTTCTGGAAGAAAATGTTATATAAAGAGAGATGATGATATTGGAAAGTTTGATCCTAGAAGTGATGAAGGTATATTTCTTGGATATTCTTTGAAAAGAGAAGCTTATAGATGTTACAATAAAAGAACTAAGACTATTGTTGAGAGCACAAATGTTAAAGTTGATGAAAAGTTTAAAATGTAGGAAAGAATGCTTGATTATGAATCTGATGAAGAAGCTCATCCTAAACCAACACTGGATCTACTGAATTGTTTTATGAAACTGATAGTGATTTTTTGAATGAAAGCCATAGTGAAGTCATTAAAGAACCTACATCTAAAGAGAGATCTGAGATAATGACACCTAGCAAGAGTTTGTTAAGGAATCATCCTTTTGAACAAATTATTGGAAGCATCAAAAGAGGAGTTCTTACTCAAAATAAGGTAGAAGAACAGTTATGTTTGATTTCACAAACTACACCTAAGACTACTAGTGAAGCTTGTGAAGATGAAAGTTGGACTAATGCTATGAAAGAAGAACTAGATTAGATTGAGAAGAAAAAGACATGGGAATTGGTCCCTAGACCTAAATATAAGAATGTTATTGGAACTAAATGGGCATTCAGAAACAAGATGAATGAACAAGGAGAAGTAGTAAGAAACAAAGCAAGATTAGTATGTAAGGGTTACTCACAACAAGAAGGAATTGATTATGCAGAAACCTTTGCACTTGTTGCAAGAATTGAAGTAGTAAGAATTTTTTTGGCTTTTATAGCTTACAAGAAATTCAAAGTATATCAGATGGATGTGAAGTCAACATTTTTGAATGGAGATTTGGAAGAAGTCTACATTGAGTAGCTTGAAGGTTTTCCTTTGACTCAAGAAGGAGACATGGTATGTAAATTGAAGAAATCTTTATATGGACTTAAACAAGCACCTAGAACTTGGTATGCAAGACTGGATAAGTATTTCTTAAAATTGGGATTTATAAAAGGAACAAATGATAGCAATCTATACACAAAAGAAATTGAAAATGGTTTATTAGTCATAGTTATTTTTGTTGATGACATAATCTTCAGAGGAGAAGATTAAGCTAGTGACAAATTTGTTGATGAAATGAAGACTGAATTTGAGATGAGTATGATTGGTGAAATGAAATACTTTTTGGGATTACAAATAACACAAAATAATGATGGTATCTTTGTAAGTCACACAAAGTACCTAAATGACTTATTGAAAAGATTTGGAATGGAGGATTGTAAACTAGTTGGAACACCTATGGTGACCAGACACAAGTTATCTAGCACAGATGAGACACCTGCAGTGAAACATAAGAAATACAAATCTATGATTGGAGGATTGCAGTATTTGACTCATACAAGACCTGATATAGCACATTCAACTAGAATTGTAGCAAAGTTTCAAGCTAAACCTAGAAAATCACATTATGCAACAGTAAAGAGGATACTGAGATATTTAAGAGGTACAATGGACTATGGATTATGGTATGAAAAATTAGATGATTTTACCCTATGTGCATATATAGATGCTAATTAGGGAGGCAGTGTTGATGATAAGGAAAGCACCAGTGGTGGAGCATTTTTCCTTGGAGGAAGATTAGTTTCTTGGCTAAGCAAGAAGAAAAATTGTATCTCACAAAGCACAATAGAAGTAGAATATGTAGTAGCAGCAAAAAATTGTAACCAGATAATTTGGATGAAGAAAATGCTGAAGGATATTGGAATAAAATTTGTTGAGCCTGTTGTTATAAATTGTGACAACACTAGTACAATTAGTATGTCTAAGAATCCTATATTACTTTCTAATACAAAGCATATAGACATCAAGTATCATGTTGTAAGAGAGAAAGTTTCTGAAAAAGAAGTTAGACTTGAGTACATAAGTACAAAGGAGAAGATAGAAGATATATTCAAAAAGCCTTTGCCTAAGGATACATTTGAGTATCTGAGAGGTATGCTTGGGGTTATGCCCTAGCCTACTTTTGAGAAGTGATGTAGTTGGTTGCATCCATCTATTGGTACATGAGCCCTATCTTTCTTCTAGATTGGATGTTGGTACTTCCTCTATGGGGGAGTATGTGTATCTGAGCTGAGTCATGAGGACTCTAGTAAATGTATTTTCTGAATAGTGTCTTTTGACATTGAGTTTTTGTTGACATAGTGATGAAATTTCTATCATTGATGTCAATGGGGGAGAAGTATACATGAAAAAAAATATAGATCATCTTTTGGAGATAACTGAATTGGATAACGAAGTGAGATTTGATTGATGAAGAGGATATGAAGAAGCAGTGTTGTAGTATTAGATTTTTGGAACATTGGATGTTTTTCATATATGTTTCCATCAATGCCAATGTGGAAGATTGTTAGGAATGAATGCTAAATGTTTGGTAGCCATTCTATAGCAGTTTTTGTTGCATTCATGACTATGATTGTCATTGATGTCAACAAAGTGATTTACTGAAGACTTGTAGAGAAGTAGACAGAGTTTGGATTAGCGCATGTGGGTTATTGTAGTTGGAGCTATGAAATGTTGAGGATATACTCTGTGATATGTTATATGTCTATGGTTAAGAGTGTAGATAGTAATTCATTTATTCATGGAAGTTATGATCATTTTGGTAGAAGCAGTATTTAGACATTGTTCCTGAGTAACGATTTGTGGAAATCAGATGATATCTCCTAATCGGGATGGAATCTAGTTTTGTGCAGTTAAAGGGAAGTTGGAGACACATTTATAGTGATGTGGTTGACAACACAAACTTTGAGGTCACATGAGTGAAGATTTATTGTATTTGGAAGCTAACAGTTTTGTGTAATTTTGGTGTAGCGTGTGGAAACTTTTATTTTATAATTGTATGCTGACTCATTTGTAATTATTTGAGTGTGGTATAAAGGAAGGAATGTATTTCCTTGTTTATGATGAGGTTTTTAATGTAATTGAAGTTGTGATATGGTTGGAGTGATTATGTGTGATGCTGTATGCATGAAGTGAAGAAAAGAGCTAAGTATGAAAGTGAATTTGTGAAGGAAGACATGCAAAGTATAGAGATCTAAAATTGAGATCAGATGTATCAATGAGTGTAGTTTGGCATAGTCAAAGAATAGGTAACATATTATTTTGTTGAGTAATGAAAAAATTATTTGGATAGTGTGATCAGTGATCTTACCTTGAAGTTGTTTGGGCAGTGTGTCCTTCTTTCTTCCATAATTCCTAACAGGGTTAGAATCTTTTAACATGGATTCATATGTACTGAATGTATTTCATAAGACTCCTAACAAAGCCCATTCTCTCACAAGGAATATTCATATTAGTGCATCTTTTGTGGGCTCATTCCCACCGGGGTTTACTCTCTAATCAAGAGGTTCCCTAGTCAACATATCTTGTGTTATTGTGTCATTGTGTATGAATATCTTTCTATGGTTGGTAATTATATTGCTTATATGGTTTAATGCTATTGAATATGATAAAAGTTATAATTATCTGATAATTGATTCACCCCCCCTCTCAGTTATCCTGGTGGACTTTACTTTCTAACAACCACCAAGTATTAATTGATCCAACAGATGTGTGGAAGACTGCATTTAAATCTAAGGAAGGTTTGTTTGAATGGTTGGTCATGCCTTTTGGCCTAACAAATGCCCCAGCCACATTTATGAGGTTGATGAATGATGTGCTTAGACCATTCATTGATTATTTTATGGTTTTTTATTTGGATGCCATACTCATCTTTGGCAAAACTTGGTCTGAGAATTTGCAGCATGTTGAACAAGTGATTTAAACTATGCAAATACAAACTTTATGCCAACATTGAGAAGTGTTCTTTTGGTATGCAGAGTATTCAATACTTGGGATATATCATTGATACTGAGGGTGTTCATGTTGATCCAACAAAGATTCAAGTAATCAAAGATTGGCCATCCCCTAAAAATTTCACAGAGCTTTGTAGGTTCTTGGGATTAGCCAACTTCTATCATAGATTTGTGTTTGGTTTCTCACATATATCATGGCCTCTCAATCAATAACTAAGGGGTGGAGCTCAAGAAAAATTTTAGTGGATAGAGGCAAAGCAATGAGCATTTGAGGAGTTAAAGAAAAGATTATGTTTAGCACCAGTATTGGTCCTCCCATATCTACACCAATCATTTGAGATAGAAACATATGCATTTGATTATACTCTTGGTGTGGTACTCATGCAACATGGGCATCATGTTGCCTATCACAGTGAAACTTTTTCTGATATAGTACGTAGGTACCCCACCTATGATAAGGAGTTGTATGCCATTGTTCAGGCCCACACACAATATAAAAATTATATATTTGGAAAGGAAAATATTATACATATAGACCATAAACCACTTCAATTCTTGCAAACACAAGGGAAGCTGTAGAATGATAGACATCAACAGTGGTCAACCTATCTAAAAAAAATTTACCTCAACATTCATCATAAAAAAGGAAGCAGTAACAAGGTGGCAGATTGTTTGAGTAGGCCTCCAATTGCAGGTTTGACAATAGTGTTGGATTCATGCGGTCATCAATCATCCACTTGGGAACAACTATATAGTACTGACCCTGATTTTGCTAACATCTATAGTAATTTGGTAGAAGGAAAGTCTATCTTTGATTTTCACTTGTAGGATGTGTTGCTTTTCCATAATGATCACATTTGTGTACCCACCGAGGAACATAAGAAAATGAGATGGGAAGCTCACCACAATCATGTTGCAGGATATTTTGGTATTGGTAAGACTACTGCTATCCTTCAAAAGTATTTCTATTGGCCAAAAATGAAGCAGGATATCATTTCACATATACAAGCTTGTGTAGCCTGTGCAATTGCAAAGCCAAAAAACTGTAAGTTGGGTCTATACTTACCATTACCTATTCCTGATAAGCCATGGCAGTCCATTTCAATGGATTTTATGTTTGGGCTTCCAACTACCAGGTGGGGGCATGATTGTGTATATGTTGTGGTAGATAGATTTTCTAAAATGGCTATCATGGTGGCATGTAAAAAGATGATTTCTGCAGAAGATACTACCAAGCTATTTTTTGAACATGTTTGGGTTCATTTTGGTTTGTCAAAAACCATTATTTCTGATAGGGATAGCAGGTTCATTAGCAAATTTTGGTCTGCACTATGGGCTAAAATGGACACCAAATTGACAAAGTCCACAAGATTCCATCCCCAAACAGATGGGTAGACATAAGTGGTGAATCAAATGATTAGTCATATTTTACGGATGTATCATTCAAAAAATCCTCACACATGGGATGAAAGCTTACCCTATGTGAAATACAGCTACAACCGTGCACTCTATAGTACTACAGGGCACAGTCCATTTGAGGTTTCTCTTGGGTACCAGCAATTGGCACCTATGGATGTAGAAATACCATCTCTACACTCTAATAGTCCATTGAATGGTGACAAGGAGGTAGATAAAGAATAAAAATTCATTGATAACATTAGACACCTACAACAACAAGTTTATGAGATCTTGGAGCAGAGTAATCAGGAGTATAAGGAAAGGCATGATAAACATAGAACTTCTCATCAGTTTCAGATTGGTGACAAGGTATGGTTACATCTTCAGAAAGAGCACCTGCATGGACCAAATAGGAAGCTTCTTCCTCTTCATTATGGACCACACACTATTGTGAAATAAGTTGGTTAGAATGCTTTTGAACTTAATTTGCCATCCTTTTTGGGACTGCATCCAGTTTTCAATGTGGAATTGTTGAGACCCTATTTTCCTCCTTTATTGGACATCTCCCAAGCTACTGAACACATTCAAGATGCAGAGTTAAATCCATCTACTACTACTCCAGTCTAGTGTGACCATGTTACTGAAGCCATTTTAAAGACTTTGAGAACTCAGAACATTTCTCTGTATCGGGTGGTTCGAGCTGGTCAACATCCTCATCAAGGAAAGTGGTTTACTAAGGAACAAATTGAAGAACAATTTCTTCATCTATTGTAGTAGATTAGTGCAACGGGGCCCATTGCCTCTTAAGGGGGGAGGAATGATCAGGATTATTTTTTTCAAAATTTCATATGTTTTAGTAAATTACAATTTTGAGGGTCTTTGGTGCATTTATGGGAAAAAATGGTGTGTGGAAATAGCAATGGAAAATTTCATAATTATTTGGTTCAAGATTATTTGAATACCTTTCCAACACATCAAACGGTTCGTAATTCAGAGCTAGGATGAGAAAGTTATGCCTTCTCCAAGTGGATCTAAATTTTATATATAGTTTTTTGATAAATTTTGATAGTTTTAATAGTTTAACTATAATAAATATTATAATGACTCTTCATTTCAATTCCAAGGGATTTGTGTGACCCTTAGGATCTATCCAACTTGTATAAACTCCAATTTTGAATAGAATGGAGACACTTTTTGGCTTTCAATCTTGTTGTTAGTCTTTTCAACTTTTATGTCAAATTTCACAATATTGCAGGTTTCACACCAGGTATTGTAATTTGATTCATAATTTAGATCATTCATTCTCATTTTCAAATCAAGAAAATGAATTCTTGAATCTATTCAGTGCTTAAGTCTCTTTGAACATAGTGGATCATATTCCTTCCAATGTAGTGAAAGATAAACATAGGGGATAACTTCCTAGTTTTTCCATCTATCCTCAAATCCTAGTGAGTCCCTCCTATCTCTCCACCATAATTTTATTTCATTATAGGCACTAGATATAGCTCCATCTATTGTATTTTTCATAGTTCCTTTAGCATCTTGTCTACCATCTCTATATGATGATGAAAAATATAGGGGGTGAGATGATTTTTTAGACTAGTTCATTTTTGTTGCATTTCTTTATTTTTTGTGTTTTTTATTGTGTGTGATGTGTTTCTCTATGATGTGTTTCTTGGCATGTTTTTATTCATTAGGCTCTCATTAGATGACCCTTTATAATCCTTTGACACAAGGATGTTAGCTAAAACTGATTGAATACCTGAATGAATTGAAGGAACAATGATTAGAGATCATCGAGTACTAAAATGATATGTAAGATGATTAAATCAGTCAATATGTTGTCATTGATGTCAACTAGTCTTGACAGTACTTATCATGTTAGTTACAAACATCTAAACATCTGTTGAAGGAAGAAAAGATAAAGAACTGAGATATCTACATGAAGAAAAGATGGATATGACAGATAAGGAAAAGGTAAACATTGGGTAACTTATTGATGAGTCTACAACTTTATATTGTTGACTTGAGAATGTTACATTAAACTACTATGAAGAAGAGATTTGAAATTGTACAACTAAATGTGGTCAATAATTGAAGATTTCTGTATACACCAATCTACTGAAATGCATACCAAGTGACAGTATTAACCAAGCTAGTCTAACTAGTTATCATCGATGCATTTCTATATTAACCAAATGTGGATGGAAACATTAAATGCTAAGAACAACCGACTGAATATGATGAGCTAGATATTGGTATGATTTAAAGGTTAAGGATAAATTTTTTTATGAGATCCATGGCTGACAAAATTCAGAGAAGATCTAAAGGATGAGATTGAAATGTGATATGGACACATCTACCTATGAAGGTTTAAGAGGCAAAATGGATGAAGAAGATTAAGTGGAAAAATATAATGGTTGATATGAAAATGGTTTACCTGTCTATATAAGAGATATGAGTTTCATTATTGAAACTATGCTAGAAGAAGGAGACTGCAAAGAATTCCTGTGAATACTATATTCATGCATGCCTAATCAAACTAGTTATTGAAGAACTGAGCTACAGAGTTTTACCGAGCATCAGTGAATCATTTACCAAGTGAAAGTAAGTTGAGATATTAAAGGAAGTGAATTGATTAATGATCAGAGGATTATTTATGGGCTTAGCATATATCTGAATATCTGTAATTAAGTTGTATTTGAATCTATTCATTACTGTATTAGTTTAACCATTGATTCATAAAATCTCTTAACTGAGTGGACTTAACTATCTTATGTTCTACCCTATGACATTCTATTGAATGTAAAGTGTCATCTTGTTGACCCCATAGTGAATGTTGGTCAAAAGTTAACAGTTAGTGATAAATCCTCTAATCAAGTCACACCTAACAGTGTGTACTAGAACCTTTAACAGGGTTGGCTCTTCACCGAGCTCACTTCAGAAGAGTGAATTAATTTCGGTTACCGATCCTAGGTGGTTTTTCCCTTAACAATGTTTCCACTTTAAATCATTATGTTATGTGTTATTTGTTATGATTGTTTTTCTATCATACTTTATATACTGCATAGTTGATTTAGTCGGTAATCACATTTGGATAATTACTGGTAATCAGTAAAGTGAATAGACAGATTGATATTTTATGTTACCGAGCTACATAATTTGGCTGAATTTTTTTGTGGAGTACATCTTTTTATTTGGGACTATAGGACAACTGATCTAACTGATTCACCCCCCCTTTCAGTTATTCTAACAATTGGTATCAGAGCGTATTGGTTGCTTGGAATAAAGTTTTAAGAAATTGAGCAGAAAGATTACAAGATGTATAAGAGGGAAGTGCCAAAGATGAACAAAGGCAATTTTACTACATGGCAAAGCCAAATGAGACTTCACATATCTAGAATTGGAGATTTGCAAATTAAACTTACTGGACAATGGCTACATACAACCGATGTTTGGACCTTTAACTCTTGATCAATTGAAATATCGACATGAACACAACATTACTATGATAGAGATTGATGCTTCTCTATCTGATGCCAAATTTGAGGATGTCAAGGGTTGCACTACAGCGTAGCAGATGTGGGATAAAATTTCTCTAGTTTATGTGGTGATGTGAATGTCATGAGAGCCAGAGCTGAAATCTTGAGAGGCTGATTTGATGACATGAAGATGAAGGAAGGAGAGAACATTACATAGCATGCAAATCAAATCAAATAGGTAGTCAATGCTATCTGAGGAGTTGGTGGTATCATTTCTGAAGATGCAGTGGTAAGTAAGATACTGAGAACCTTGTTTCCTGTCTATGCAATCAGAAACTCTACTATTCATGAAATGAGGTATGCACCTAACAACACTCTTACTCTTGATAATCTGATTGGGAAGTTAACAAAATTTGAGCTTAACAATTTCGATAATAGTGTGGTACTGAGTGTTGATTCTTCTTTTATGTCTTCTCTTAAGATTGGTAAATTAGCAGTAAGCATAATATAAGGAATAAAAGTGATAGTAATACCGATGATGAGCTTGATGAACTTGAAGCACTCATGGCCCAAAGACTGCAAAAAGGTAAAGGTAGATATAAGGGAAAGTTACCTTTAGCTTGTTTTAATTGTAAAGAAGTTGGCCATATTGCTACAAGATGTCCTAACAGGAAAGAGGATGATAAAGATAAAGATTGATCTGGTGATGTGAAGTATGGCAGAAGAAACAATAGAGGTTACTGACACTACAATAGAGACAACTGAGATCACAAAGATAAGGGCAAAAAGGCATGTTACCTTGCTAAAGAAGATGACACCAACACCGACATTGATGATGATATTGAGGTGGTTTTTGTTGCAATGAAAGATGATTAAGAAGAGGAGGAAAGTTATGTAGAAATAAAACTTATTTCTAAAGTTAGTAAAAATGATACTGGGATCATTAATAGTGGTTGTACACATCACATGAATGGTGATGAAGATAAGTTTAATCATCTTGAGCATTATAATGGAGGATCAGTGAAAATGGGAAATGACAAACCATGCATGGTTAAAGGAAAATGATCAATTTTGCTGAATGGTAGAATTAGATGTGATAATGAATACTAGGTAAAAGGACTTAACTACAATTTGTTGAGTGTAGCACAACTAAATAATTCAGGTCAGCGAGTTGCATTTGAGAGAAAGAAGGTGAAAATCTATGATGAAAATGGAAAGCTTGTCGGAACAGGAGGACAATCAAAAGGTAATTTATTTTATCTTGAAAATGCTGAGACTTCTTGTTTGCTGGTGAAAAATGAAGATGCATGGTTATGGAATAAGAGGTTATGTCATGTAAATTTTGATAACATGATTAAGATCAGGAGAAAGAGAAAATTTAGAGGATTTCCTAGTCTAACCAAACTTGATCATGTTATGTGTCATTAATGTCAGAAAGGGAACATGACAAAATCTAGTTTTAAAAGTAAGGACTACTCATCTAAAGGAATTTTGGAGTTGGTTCACACCAACTTATGTGGCCCCATGAGAACTCAAAGCTATTATGGTGATATATACTTTATTTTATTTGTTGATGACTATACTAGATTGATGAATTTTATGTTCTTGAAAGAAAAAATTGAGGCATTCAAACTATTTAAATGGTATAAGGCTAAAGTTGAAAAATAAACCGGAAAAGAATTGAAATGCTTAAGGTCTGATAGAGGAGGTGATTTTGTTTTTGATGAATTCACTAAATTTTGTAATGAACATGGTATAAAAAGGTAGGTTTCTACACCTATAACACTACAACATAATGGAATTGCTGAAAGGAGAAATCGATCTATTGTTGATTGTGCTAGAACATTGATGATTGAGAAAAATGTTGCACAAATGTACTGGAGAGAGGCAGTTAGCACAACAGTATATGTCCTGAACTAAGTTCAATTGAAGAAAGACACAAATAAGACACCTTATGAGTTATGGTTTGGATACACACCAAGAGTAAGTTACTTCTGAATCTTTGGTAGCAAGTGTTATATTCTAAAAGATGACAAGAATGACAAATTTGACTCTAAAGTTGATGAAGGTTTATTCTTAGATTATTCTACTAAGAGTAAATATTACAAATATTTGAATAAGGTTACTAATAAGATGATAGAAAGTGCTAATGTTAGAGTTGATGAGTTTTCTGAAAAGAATGATGAAGAAAGCATGAAGAAGATGAAAGACTATGGTAGGTTTACTTATGTCAAAGATCCAGACTATCTACTGAAGCCACATGTTGAGGCTACTAAGCATTAGGAAAATTCTACCGATCGTCAAAAAATGCAAATCAAGAATCAGGAAGAAGCTATCGAGCAGGAAAATGTACTTGAATAGAATGATGAGCAGAGGAGAGATCAAGTGCTAGCAAGATTTGTCAGAAGACATCATCCAGAGAATCAAATCATTGGAGATAAGAAAGCTGGTATGATGAACCAAAGTAAGTTAAGACAAAACACATGCTTAGTTTGTGAGTTTGAACCTAAGAATGTTAGGGATGCACTTGAAAATGAGGAATGGATAAATGCTATGAATGAGGAAATTGGACAAATTGAAAAGAATAAGACATGGACATTGGTACCTAGACAAAATGATAAAAATGTTATTGGTACTAAGTGGATTTTCAGGAATAAGCTGAATGAGAATGGAGAAGTTACAAGGAATAAGGCAAGACTTGGTTGCAAGGGATATGCACAAGAAGAAGGTATTGATTATGGTGAAACCTTTGCACATGTTGCTAGATTGGAAGGAGTTCACATATTACTTGCTTATGCTGCACATAAGGGATTTAAAGTATATCAAATGGATGTGAAATCAGCTTTTCTGAATGGAATTCTTGAAGAGGAGGTTTACATAGAACAACCAGAAGGGTTTGTTGATCAAAATTAGAAAGACATGGTATGTAGATTGCACAAAGATTTATATGGACTGAAGCAAGCACCGAGGGCATGTTATGAAAGACTACATGCTTATATTATCAATATTGGATTTGTAAGAACTAGTGAAAACAATAATTTGCATATGAAAGGAGATTCAGATGATAACATTTTGATTGCTGAAATATTTGTTGATAATATAATCTTTGGAGGACAAGATCAGATTTGTAAATCTTTTGCTAATGAAATGAGAAAGGAATTTAAGATGTCAATGTTTGAAGAGATTAAATTTTTTCTAGGTTTGTAGATTATACAATAGAAAGATGGGATTTTCATCACTCAATCAAAATACATTAATGAAGTATTGAAGACTTTTGGCATGGAAGATGCTAAACTAGTAGGAACACCAATAGTCATTGGATGTAAATTAACAAAGGATGATGAATCTAGAGAAGTAAATTAGACTCTATGTGGATCTATGATTACGAAATTGATGTATGTTGTATGTAGTACCCACCCGTAGGATGCTCTTAGTTTGTTTTATGTTTTAGATGTTTGACTAGATTCTTTTAGGTCACTTTTCATATGATCAATTGTTGTTTCATTAATGATGATTATGGATTATTATTAGACGTTTATAATGTGTATGCATAGATTAGATGATGATGTTTTATGATGATAGATTATATATTTTATATTGATTACGAAGTACTTACCCCATACTTGCATGTGTATGGTGATTATGTGTCTGTATATGTTTGATGTGTTTGTGTGGTAGAGGACAGAGGCGTAGTTACTTGCATAGTCAAGATCCACATATCTGACCATACCCTATCATTGTTTGTTATATATTGCATGTACATGCTTTGTCTTCTGATGTCAGGTTTGCAGGTACAAGGCATCATCTTCCCTGAATTGACAGGAGTGAGTGTGCCCATAAACATTCATCTCAATGGTAAAGAGGGGAGATAATACACATACCCAAAACCCTAACCTAAGCATAATTGTCCTAGGATTGGACAAGTGTCTGTTTGACTACCCTACCCGAATTTACCTGGTTGGTATGAATTCATGGATCCCATTCTTGAGTCTGTGCATGGTTTCATTTTGCTTGATTGTTGTGCTTGATTTTACTGTGCTTGATTCAGTTGATTTATGATTATGTAAGTGATTTAATATGATGATCAATGTTAGGATTATAGTTGAATTTAATGATTTAATTATGTTCCTATGTTTAATTTTGAAAATTATCTAAAGTCAATTATTTAATTAATTGGAGATTAATTGATTATTAAATTGAAATTAGGATTAATTATGCTTGAGTGTATTATTAAATAATTGAATATTTAAATGCATGTTCTAGGATGTATTAAATATTTAATTTATTTAATTTGGGTTTTAATTATTAACATGTGCTTAATTGGAAAATGATTTGAATTATGCTTGTATATTTTATTAAATGATTAAATAATTAATTGCATGAATTTATGATGCATTAAGTATTTAATTTATTTAATAATGAATTTAAATTATAACATGTGCAAAATTGAATAAGGAGTTTGTTTTCAAAAAGATAACTAGTTTTCAAAAGTCAAAGTTGAGTTGTGCATTTAAAAGATATTTTTAATTAATTAATTTTATTTACTTTCAATTTTGGAATTTGAGTTGGATCAGGAGTTGTCTTATGAGTCATTTTTGATTTGGAGTTGAACTCTGAGTTAGCTTTTGAGTTGTCTTTTGGGATTTCATGAATTTGGGAATGGAATTCCTATTAGGAAATTATTGCATTCATTTTGAGGGAGATAGGTTTTGGAGAAGATTTTGTTTGGGAAGCTTGTGTGCTTGGTATTTTGGAGATTTGTGGATTGTTGTGGCTGCATGTTGAATTGAATTTCTCCGCGCATCTGGATCGAGCACCTGTTTGCTACATAGCTTTCAGATCTGTAGGTTGGACTTGATTTTGGAGAGAATTATGTTCTCAGATCTACAAGGGTTTTTTTTTTTTTCAGTTTTTGGCATTGGATTTAAGGTAGGCATTGAATTTTGCTTGTTATCTCTATTTTTACATTCATTTGTCTTTTTATATTTTTAATAGATCTGGGTATTTAAAAACCCTAGTGTAGTTAATTTTTATATTTTATTATTACTTGGCATTGTACCATTATGCTGGCCAAATTTTGTTAATTAATTCTTTATGGTTTGCCTATAAATCGATAAATCAATCCTGTTGTATAGTTTAACTATGGTATTGGGAGAAAAATTAATCCCCTATTAAGAGAAATCAATTTAGGACAAAAAACCAATCTTAGTACAAAAATATTCAATTTTGGTTAAAATATTCTCTGTTTAATAGATAGTGGAAGTAAATTAGTTTGTTTACAAAGGAAAGGAGAAATTGCATTATCAAATGGAAAGTAAGCTTGTAAATAATAGAGAAGAAAACAAATTAAGAAAAAGACAAATTTAGAGGTTCATTGGGCAAAGTGTTGTGTTTACCCTTTTCTGGAAAAATATCCCCATGACCTATAATTTCCATTTTCAAAAATATCTAATTTGTTTTAAAAAAAGAAAGCTTTTGTCAAATGTATACTCATATATATAAATTAGAGTTAAAAAAAAATACATATATGTTAGTACTTTAATATTTTTCCATTGGCAAATTTTTTTTAAAAAAATTAAATTTTTATAGGGGCGGGGGCCACCACCTCCCCACCCTGCGACAGTGGCTAGCACTGCCCACTACAGGCTAGGCTGCCGCCGGCAACAGCTAGGCTACCGCGCCAGCCTTGGGGTGTGGGGCCTGTAGGAACCGCCCCCACCGATTTTTATTTTTGTTTTAAAAATTGTAAAATATTTTTAGTAGATTTGTTTATTATTAACTCTTAATTAATTTAGTTTATTTTAATTTAATTAAATTTAGTTTTCTTTTAATTTATTAGATTGTTTTATGCTGTTAATTTATTATTTAGTTTATTAATTGGTAATTAATAAACTAGTAAATAATTGGAACTAAAATTTATTCTGTTAATTGATTAACTTTGTAAAATAATTTATTAAGGGCTACTTGGTTTTATTTGCATGTTTAAGATTGTTGTTTAATTTATTATAAGATAAATTTGTCTTTAATTAATTTAGATTAATTATTAGAGGTATTTTTATTTGATAATCAATTAATCTAATTGATTTATTTAAATTTGATTGGATTCAACATATGAAAATTGATATAGACAAGTGTAGAGCATTTTCTTATATAAAATAAATTATTTGTTAAATGTTTATTTATGTACTAAAATTGGGTAATTTTTCTATTGAATTCCTAGAACGTCATTAGGGAATATTATTTTTATTAGTGACTTTAATATGCTGGTTATGTCATGATTCTTTTATCATTATTATGCGATCTATATTTTGTTTGGATCATGTTCATTATGAAGTTTTGATGCTTGTAGTACCTGTTTAGTTCTTTAAATTGTGAGTGTTGTCTTCTTGTTCTGAACTGTATTCTTGTGTATTATGTGATGTCAGGGATTAGAATGACCTAGGGGAAACAGAGGCTAGGTTCTTTGTGAGTTGGATTTTCTTTCAACATTATGTATGATGTGGATGTTTGTTCTGATTATCATCTATGCTTTGATCTTATGGCTCTTGTTGGATATTATCTATTTATGGTATCATTGTAATCATGTCAGTTTCTCGTGTGTGGAACTCCTTCTAGGATTACTTCGTAGTATAGGTCTACTTTGATGTTTGTGAGATTATTGAGCCTAGGGGAGATTGATTAAGTGCATCTTAGGGGAGTGGCTTACAATAGGGGCCGGAACCCAAAGTGGTTAGTACCTGGGTAACCTATTGTAGGTTATGTAATAAAGTGATAACATAGTAATTAAAACTTTATAGATCATTTAAGAAGATAATATAGAGTATGGTTATGATTAGAATTCCTCATTTTCATGAGAGAGAATTCTAGTCCCACATGGATCGTATTGAGGGTTCAGGGCCTAGAGTGGCTAGTCCAGGGTAACTCAATGCTTGAGGGTCTGGGGTCCAGAGAGACCATTCCAGGGTAACTCAAGTAGATAGAAATGTGATGACACTCCCATAGCATGTAGCCTAGAGCATCTCCCGAGTTTCTATTTATGCCTCTGGATTAGTGTGTCTCACCTTTCTCTTTATTTTTTTTGTAAACCTTGAGTAGAGAGCTTTTAGGATTCCTTGCTTGATGGTTTTATCCTTGTTTGGTCTTGGTCATCCAATTGGGGTTTGTGGTTATCTCCTCAACATGGTGGGGTAGGCCTTTATGGTTGTACGTGGATGGGTGGTAGTGATTCTTTACCATTTGAGATTTGACATCCTGGTGTCGATACTGTTGGTACTTCTGCAGTTGGATGCCTTCTTGATTCTTCATTGTTTCTTCATTATTGTTATCCAGTATTAGAGTATCGCATGTGATACCTAATATGGACATTGTACTTCTTTGTTAGATTTATTGTTACATACCCTGCAACATGTGTAGTGGATGTCAGTGTATTAGTATCATGGTTGTCCATGAGGATGGTTTATATTGTTGTAAGTTGTAATTGTATCATTTATGATATGGAATCTTTTGCTATCTTTATTTAGTTATATTTTGTTCTTAAGTAATTCTACGTCAAGGGACCCTTGAGTTTTGTAATCTATGTTGGATGTTGTTTCAATGTGAGTAAATGGTAATTGCTTCTGCACTATTGTTTATCTTGTATGTTAACTTTAGAAAAAAAAAAATGTTCACCAAACTTAGTAGCATGTTATAGGTTAATCTCTCTTGGGTTCCCTGGTGGGGTGTTACATTTGGTATCAGAGTGGAGTTTCTACACTGGGAACTCTGGGTATGTACGCCTATTAGGTTTTGTGTGGTCTAAAATTGAAACTAAACATAGACATGAATTTTTTTTTTGTAGACCATTGCTTTTTGATTATGTATTTTTTTGTTTTTGATTTGAGTTATGTTGTGTGACATGGTCTTGATCTCTGTATGATGCAGGAATCATTCCTGTCACTAGAGCTGCTAGAGGTAGCAGTAGAGGTCATTCTGGTGGTCATGGAAGGGGTAGACATCATAGCCCTTCTACGAGTGTTAGTCAGGAGACTCACCACCAACAGTCTAGAGATGATCAGAGAGAGAATCGTCAGGTTGAGTTTGAAGGACTAGACATGAGATAATTCTTGCGGGTGATTCTCAATCATCTTGGTTTTGAGGAGGCTAGAGTAGAGCGGACTAGAGAGAGATCTAGGAGTCCTCCAAGGAGGGATTCCATAGTTGATCCTATAGTTGTGGCAGCTAACCACATGAGGGATCTGATGTGAGGGTGACCTAATCCCTTTGATGGGAAAGGTAATGGTCTAGAGGCAGAGACATGGCTGATAACCTTAGAGAAGAGTTTTTCCATTCATCCCTTTAGTAGCAATACTAAAGCTAGGTATGCAGTGACACAGCTCATAGATTTTGTAGTGGTATGGTGGAGGATAGAGGAGGAGAAGCTAGGTCTTCGGATGGATACAGTTACATGGGAGTTGTTCTTGGAGCATTTTTGGGAATGTTTCCTATTTGATTAGTGGAGCAAGTAGAGGGCAGATGAGTTTCATAATTTGAGATAGCTGACTATGATGGTGGGTGAGTATGAGTGTAAGTTCTTTGAGCTCAAATAGTATGCTAGCTTCAGATAGGATACAGCCTTGCTAGTGCAACACTTTGTTAGGGGGTTGAATGCACGCATTGTTGGAAATGTTTTACTCTTTGAGCCTAAGACCCTCAAAGATGCAATGATTAAAGCTGCTATTATTGAGGTGAATCTAGCGTCAGGTTATAGTGCTCAGGGAGGTGTTCAGCCTAGTGGTTCCAAGGGGAAACAATCTTAGAAGAATGGGAATTTTTAAAGCCCTTCTACCTTTTCGAAAGGTAATCAGAATCAATAGGACAAGAAATTCTTCCATGGTAGTAGTGGTGGTTCTCAATCAGGGAACTATCACAAGTGGTAGTGTAGTTTGCACAATTGGGTGGATAAGCAACCTCAGAGTTCACATCAAAATTTTGGTGAAGGTAGTTCCTAGCAATCTAGGGCACCTTCATTTGGTGGTAAAGGTGCTTGTTATTCTTGCGGGCAACATGGCCACATTGTGGTTAATTGTCCTAATCAATCGACACAATTTTTAGGGCAAAGATCTTCGTAGTGATCCTTGGTTTAAATTTTCTTTTCAGTGCAATGAGTTTTATGGGACTTATATCCCTACTTGTTTCAAGCTTCTAGGAGTAAACCTAATCCTAGGGGGTGAATGTAGTACCCACCCATAGGATTCTCTTAGTTTGTTTTATGTTTTAGATGTTTGACTGGATTCTTTTAGGTCACTTTTCATGTGATCAATTATTATTTCATTAATGATGATTATGGATTATTATTATATGTTTATCATGTGTATGCATAGATTAGATGATGATGTTTTATGCTGATAGATTATATGTTTTATATTGACTACGAAGTACTTACCCCATACTTGCATGTGTATGGTGATTATGTGTCTGTATTTGTTTGATGTGTTTATGTGGTAGAGGACGGAGCTGTAGTTACTTGCATAGTCAAGATCCACATGTCCAACCATACCCTATCATTGTTTGTTATATATTGCATGTACATGCTTTGTCTTCTAATGTCAAGTTTGCAAGTACAAGGCATCATCTTTCCTGAATTAGCAGGAGTGAGCGTGCCCATAAACATTCATCTCAATGGTAACAAGGGGAGATAATACACAGACCCAAAACCCTAACCTAAGCATAATTGTCCTAGGATTGGACAAGTGTATGTTTGACTACCCTACCCGAATTCACCTGGTTGGTATGAATTCATGGATCCTATTCTTGAGTTTGTGCATGGTTTTAGTTTGCTTGATTATTGTGCTTGATTCAGTTGATTTATGATTATGTAAGTGATTTAATATGATGATCAATGTTAGGATTATAGTTGAATTTAATGATTTAATTATGTTCCTATGTTTAATTTTGAAAATTATCTAAAGTCAATTATTTAATTAATTATAGATTAATTAATTATTAAATTGAAATTAGGATTAATTATGCTTGAGTGTATTATTAAATAATTGAATATTTAAATGCATGTTCTAGGATGTATTAAATATTTAATTTATTTAATTTGGGTTTTAATTAAAAATAGGGGTTAATTGGAAAATGATTTGAATTATGCTTGTATATTTTATTAAATGATTAAATAATTAATTACATGAATTTATGATGCATTAAATATTTAATTTATTTAATAATGAATTTAAATTATAACATGTGCAAAATTGAATAAGGAGTTTGTTTTCAAAAAGATAACTAGTTTTCAAAAGTCAAAGTTGAGCTATGCATTTAAAAGATATTTTTAATTGATTAATTTTATTTACTTTCAATTTTGGAATTTGAGTTGGATTAGGAGTTGTCTTATGAGTCATTTCTGATTTGGAGTTGAACTCTGAGTTAGCTTTTGAGTTGTCTTTTGGGATTTCATGAATTTGGGAATGGAATTCCTATTAGGAAATTATTGCATTCATTTTGAGGGAGATAGGTTTTGGAGAAGATTTTTTTTGGGAAGCTTGTGTGCTTGGTATTTTTGAGATTTGTGGATTGTTGTGGCTACATGTTGAATTGAATTTCTCTGTGCATCTGGATCGAGCACCTGTTTGCAACATAGCTTTTAGATCTGCAGGTTGGACTTGATTTTGGAGAGAATTATGTTCTCATATCTACAAGGGTTTTCTTTTTCAATTTCTGGCATTGGATCTAAGGTAGGCATTGAATTTTGCCTGTTATCTCTATTTTTACATTAATTTGTCTTTTTGTATTTTTAATAGATCTGGGTATTTAGAAACCCTGGTGTAGTTGATTTTTGCATTTTATTATTACTTGGCATCATACCGTTATGCTGGCCAAATTTCATTAATTAATTTTTCATGGTTTTCCTATAAATCGATAAATCAATCCTGTTGTATAGTTTAACTATAGTATTGGGAGAAAAATTAATCCCCTATTAAGAGAAATCAATTTAGGACAAAAAACCAATCTTAGTACAAAAATATTCAATTTTGGTTAAAATATTTTCTGTTTAATAGATAGTGGAAGTAAATTAGTTTGTTTACAAAGGAAAGGAGAAATTGCATTATCAAATGGAAATTAAGCTTGTAAATAATAGAGAAGAAAACAAATTGAGAAAAAGACAAATTTACATGTTCATTGGGCAAAGTGCTGTGTTTATCCTTTTCTGGAAAATATCCCTAGGACCTTTAATTTCCATTTTCAAAAATATCTAATTTATTTTTAAAAAAGAAAGCTTTTGTCAAATGTATACTCATATATATAAATTAGTGTTAAAAAAATACATATATGTTAGCAGTTTAATGTTTTTGCATTGGCAAATTTTTTTTTTTAAAATAAATTTTTATAGGGGTGGGGACCACCACCTCCCCACCCCGCGGCAGTGGCTAGCACTGCCCATGGTAGACTAGGCTGTTGGCGGTAGCAGCTAGGCTACTGCGCCAGCCTTGGGGTGTGGGACTCGCAGGGTCTGCCCCCACTGATTTTTATTTTTTTTAAAAAAATTGTAAAATATTTTTATTAGATTTGTTTATTATTAACTCTTAATTAATTTAGTTTATTTTAATTTAATTAAATTTAGTTTTCTTTTAATTTATTAGATTATTTTATGCTATTAATTTATTATTTAGTTTATTAATTGGTAATTAATACACTAGTAAATAATTGGAACTATAATTTATTCTATTAATTGATTAACTTTGTAAAATAATTTGTTAAGGGCTACTTGGTTTTATTTACATGTTTAAGATTGTTGTTTAATTTATTAGAAGATAAATTTATCTTTAATTAATTTAGATTAATTATTAGAGGTATTTTTATTTGATAATAAATCAATCTAATTGATTTATTTAAATTTGATTGGATTCAACATATGCAAATTGATATAGACAAGTGTAGAGCATTTTCTTATCTAGAAGAAATTATTTGTTAAATGTTTATGTATGTACTAAAATTGGGTAATTTTTCTATTGAATTCCTAGAACGTCATTAGGGAATATTATTTTTATTAGTGACTTTAATATGCTGGTTATGTCATGATTCTTTTATTATTATTATGTGATCTATATTTTGTTTGGATCATGTTCATTATGAAGTTTTGGTGCTTGTAGTACTTGTTCAGTTATTTAAATTGTGAGTGTTGTCTTCTCGTTCTGAACTATATTCTTGTGCATTATGTGATGTCGGGCATTAGAATGACCTAGGGGAAACAGAGGCAGGGTTCTTTGTCAGTTGGATTTGCTTTTAGCATTATTTATGATGTGGGTGTTCATTCCGATTATCATCTATGCTTCGATCTTATGGCTCTTGTTGGCTATTATCTGTTTATGGTATTATTGTAATCATGTCAGTTTCTTGTGTGTGGAACTGCTTCTAGGATTACTTGGTAGTATACCTACTTTGATGTTTGTGAGATTATTGAGCCTAGGGGAGATTGATTAAGTGCATCTTAGGGGAGTGGCTTACAATAGGGGCCGAGACTCAAAGTGGTCATTACCTGGGTAACCTATTGTAGGTTATGTAATAAAGTGATAACATAGTAATTAAATTTTTATAGATCATTTAAGAAGATAATATAGAGTATGGTTATGATTAGAATTCCTCATTTCCATGAGAGAGAATTCTAGTCCCACATGGATTGTATTGAGGGTATGAGGCCCAGAGTGGCCAGTCTAGGGTAGCTCAATGCTTGAGGGTCTGGGGTCTAGAGAGACCAATTTAGGTTAACTCAAGTAGATAGACATGTGATGACACTCCCATAGCATGTAGCTTAGATCATCTCCTGAGTTACTGTTTATGCCTCTGGATTAGTGTGTCTCACCTTTCTCTTTATTTTTTTTGTAAACCTTGAGTAGAGAGCTTTCAGGATTCCTTGCTCAGTGGTTTTATCCTTGTTTGGTCTTGGTTCGATTGGGGTTTGTGGTTATCTCCTCAGCATGGTGGGGTAGGCCTTTGTGGTTCTACATGGATGGGTGGTAGTGATTCTTTACGATTTGAGATTCGACGTCCTGGTGCTGATGCTATTGGTACTTCTATAGTTGGATGCCTTCTTGATTATTTATTGTTTCTTCATTATTGTTATCCAGTATTAGAGTATCGCATGTGATACCTAATATGGACATTGTACTTCTTTGTTAGATTTATTGTTACATACCTTGCGACATGTGCAGTGGATGTCATTGTATTAGTATCATGGTTATCCATGAGGATGGTTTATATTGTTGTAAGTTGTAATTGTATCATTTATGATATGGAAGCTTTTGCTATCTTTATTTAGTTGTATTTTGTTCTTAAGTAATTCTATGTCAAGGGACCCTCAAGTTTTGTAATCTGTGTTGGATGTTGTTTCAATGTGAGTAAATGGTAATTGCTTCCGTACTATTTTCTATCTTGTATGTTAACTTTAGAAAAGAAAAAATGTTCACCAAACTTAATAGCATGTTATAGGTTAATCTCTTTTGGGTTCCCTAGCAGGGCGTTACATTGTACATAGTAGGCCTGCTATTGCACATGCAGTGGGGATTGTGGCTAGATTTTCTGCCAATCCTAAAGATTCACATATGGTTGCAGTAAAAAGAATTTTGAGATATCTAAAGAAAACAAAGGACTATGGATTATGGTACACATTGGAAAGAAAATTTGAACTTAAAGTTTACACCGATGCAGATTGGGCTGGAAACATAGATGACTAGAAGAGCACAACCAATGGAGCATTCTTTTTATGGGAAAGGCTTGTGAGGAATAGCAAGAAACAAGCATGCATTTCTCAGTCTACTATTGAAGCAGAGTATGTGGCTGCTACTACAAATTATTCTAATATTGGTTAGATCAGACAAGTGTTGGAAGGGATGAATGAGGTAATCATTGAGACGGTGATTATATATTGTGACAACACTAGTGCAATAAATATTTCCAAGAATCATGTGATGCATTCTTAAAAAAAGAATATATCTATTAAGTATCACTACTTGAGAGAACAAGTTCAAGAGAAGCAAGTGAAACTAGAATTTGTAACATCTAAGGAATAACTTGCTGATATCTTTACAAAACCATTACTGAAGGACACATTTGAGTATTTGAGGACTAGACTTGGGGCTTGTCCCCTGTCTATCAGTCACTAAGGTGATCTAGAGGTTGTATCAACCTATACTTATCTAAAGATCATTCATGTTGATGCACATAGCTCACACTTTGGATTTTGTCTAAGGTTGTGAAAGATTGTAGAAGCTGGAACAAAAATTTGTTTATCTGTACATTGAAGGTACATGATATGAACCAAACAACAGAGGAATACTTGGCTACTGAAGAGCTATTTGTATATTTTATTTGGCATTTTTGTCAAAGGGAGAGACATATTTGTTTATGAGAACAAAGAGAATCTAAGAATTGAAAAGATCAAATCCGTAGGGAGCGTCTGCACTCGTAATGCTCTTATGTTTTGTAGTGATTAAACATATTAAATTTGAGCTTACCGAGCTACAAAATTTTCTTACAGAGTTGTAGAATACATGTTTGGTATGTGTATGGCATATTTTCACATTGCTTGTGTTGCCATCAATGCCAAATGGAGAGATTGATGAACTACAACTTATTGAATAATTGAATGAACTGAAGGAATAATGATTAAAGATCACCGAGTACTGAAATGATATGTAAGATGATTAAATCAGTCAATATGTTATCATTGATGTCAACTAGTCTCGATAGTACTTATCATGTTAGTTACAAACATCTGAACATCTATTGAAGGAAGAAAAGATAAAGAACTGAGATATCGACATGAAGAAAAGATGGATATGACATATAAGGAAAAGGTAAACATTGGATAACTTATTGATGAGTCTATGGCTTTATATTGTTGATGTGAGCATGTTACATTAATCTATTGTGAAGAAGAGATTTGAAATTGTACAAGTAAATGTGGTCAGTAATTGAAGATTTCTGTATACACCGAGCTAGTGCAATGTATACCGAGTGACAATATTAACCGAGCTAGTCTAACTAGTTATCACCGATGTATTTCTATATTAACCGAATGTGGATGAAAACATTAAATGCTAAGAACAACTGAGTGAATATGATGAGCTGGATATTGGTATGATTTTGAGGTTAAGGATGAAGTTTTTTATGAGATCCACAACTGACAAAATTTAGAGAAGATCTAAAGGATGAGATTGAAATGTGATATGGACACATCTACGTAGGAAGGTTTAAGAGGAAAAATGGACGAAGAAGATTAAGCAAAAAAATCTAATGGATGATATGAAAATGGTTTACTTGTCTATATAAGAGATATGTGTTTCAATGTTAAAACTATGCTAGAAGAAGGAGACTGTAGAGAATTCATGTGAAGACTATATTCATGCATGCCTGATCAAACTGGTTATTGAAGAACTGAGCTATAGAGTTTAACCAAGTGTCAGAGTATCATTTACCAAGTGAAAGGAATTTGAGATATTGAAGGAAGTGAATTGATTAATGATCAGAGGATTATTTATGGGCTTAACATAGATCTGAATATCTGCAATTGAGTTGTATTTGAGTCAGATCATTACTGTATCAGTTTAACCATTGATTCATAAAATCTCTTAACCGAGTGGACTTAATCATCTTATGTTCTAACCTATGACATTCTATTGAATGTAAAGTGTTATCTTGTTGACCCCATAGTGAATGTTGGTCAAAATTTAACGGTTAGTGATAAATCCTCTAATTAGGTCACACCTAATAGTGTGTATTGTAACCTTTAATAGGGTTGTCTCTTCACCAAGCTCACTTCAGAAGAGTGAATTATTTTGGGTTACCGGTCCCATGTGGTTTTTCCCTTAATAGGGTTTCCACGCTAAATCATTATTCTATGTGTTATTTGTTATGATTATTTTTCTATCATACTTTATAAACTGCATAGTTGATTTAGTCGGTAATCACATTTGGATAATTACTAGTAATCGATAAAGTGAATAGACAGATTGATATTTTGTGTTACCGAGCTACATAATTTGGTTGAATTGTTTTGTGGAGTACATCTTTGTATTTGGGACTATAGGATAACTGATCTAACTGATTCACCCCCCCTCTTAGTTATTCTAACAAAGGATACAAATAAACTATTGTTGGTGTAACACTCATCTATTTGTATCTTGGTTCTTCTATAGATCATATACATACTGTGTTTTAAATATTATTTTTTCATAAATGTGATCTTGAGTTTTCTTTTGGGGACAATGCAAATCATTGGTAATTTTTGGTCTCTTCCTTCTTGACCCAAAAGTACCCTTTATTCATCTTACACTCTCCTATTTCCTTTCTCTTGAAGTTCCATTTCTTTTGGGGGATTAGCTCAATTCAAAAAAATCTTATTTCTATACATGATTTTTTAGATATGCATGATGTCTCCAAACTGTGGATCCCTTATGTGCTCTTATTTTGTAAGGGACTTTCATCTTTGACTTACCTATGTTTTGTGATATTTCACCATAAATTATTTTTTAGTTCTCTCAAAATCTCTTGACATTGACCCATAAAATCACGTATCATTGGTACCCTACTATCTCAAAATAATAGATAAGTAAAATTTTGGACATCATAAACATACAGAGCTTTATATATAAGGGAGCGTCCTAATAAACATATGATGCGAGGTATATTTTTAGTATGAAACTAGGTGCAATTATCAGATCTATATCATCTGTTGGTCTAAAATATAACATGTTAAGTACCCCTCAATTCATTTATTCACCATCTTTTTTCCATCAATTTGGGGAGGGTAGCTAGCACTCAGCGTGAGTTCTATTATTTTCAAGTAAAATAAATATTTCCAAAAGTACATATGAAATATTTTTTTCATATTCATTGATCATGATTCTAGCAAGCTACATAGTCTTAAACTATCATTGAATAATGTTCTCTTTTCCTAATCTACCCACTGACCCTTGTAACACTTAAAATGATCTAACTAAAAATATTAGGTAGTCCAAATTTAGATTTGGACATCTTAACAATAATGATTGTTACTCCAAAACACCTATAATAGTATTTGTGTGTTCAAAGCATTCGTTCCAAGACCTAATGTTGATTAATTTATCATAAAATAAAAATAAAATAATTCTTTTACTTTTCTTACAAAAGACATGTTTCATGCACAATTAAAATTTATATTGGATCATAGTGAGTTTGAAAGTCATGAACAAGAGCTCAAAATTTCCATAGTAGCATTGGATGGATTTCTTCTCAACATATTTTTCCCTTGTGTGGATTTGATGATATATCTATATTAGATCAATCTTGGAGAAGTACACAAGTCTGTGCAATTCATCTATGAGATAATATTTCCATGGAATAGGATGAATATTCTTGGTAATCATTTTTTTAGGGGTCTATAGTCATGAAAAATTCTGATGGTACCACCCTTCGTCTTTACAAAATTATTAAAGATGCAAATAGAGTAAAACTTGGTCTTACAAATCCCATGTCAAGAAGTTCTTTAATAGTGTTCTCTATCTCATTTTTATACTCCTTTAGGACCAAGCATACACTATGGTGATAATAGGTTTAGGGAATTATTTCTAATGGATACTGGATGAGAATAATAATTGAATTTTATTCCCATATTTATCTTATACAAAATATTGTCTCTATCCTCTTTTTTGTCACATCCTCATGCTCCATTTGACATCCATGTACATATAATATTCTTTCCATCTAATATGAACTTAAGCTCCATGGTATAGTAGCTCTCTAAATACTCTCCTAAAGAATAAAACCATTATAAGCCCAAAATAATATTATTAACCCCCAATCTATACAGATAAATATTGGTACATACTTTATGATCTCCATGTTAGAAAGTAAAGACCACCAAGATAACTGAGAGGGGGGGGGGGGGAGGGGGGGTGAATCAATTATCTAATAATTAAAACTTTTATCAACTTCAATAGCATTTAACCATATAAGAAATATAGTTAAAAAACATAGAAAGATATTCATAAACAATGATGCAATGAGACAAGATATGTTGACTAGGGAACCTCTTGATCAAAGAGTAAACCCTGGTGGGAATGATGCCCACAAAAGATGCACTAATATAAATGTTCCTTGTGAGAGGATGGAATTTGTTAGGAGTCTTATGAAATACATTCAGTTCATATGAATCCCTGCTAAGAGATTTTGAATCCCTGTTAAAAGATTCTAACTCTGTTAGGAGTTTATGGAAGACAGATGGACCCACTGCCCAAATAGCTTCAATGGCAAGATCACTGAACACACTGTCCAACTGATCTCTAGATTATTCAATAGAATAATATAAAATATGTTACCTCTTCTCTCACTGTGCCAAACCGCACTCTCTACTACACCAGATCTCAATTTCAGATCTTTGTACCTCGCATGTCTTCCTTCACAATTCTACTTTCACAATTCACTAGCTCTATTCTTCACTTCATGCATTCATCATCACATCAACCATACACAACCACTTTCAACCATATTCCATTCCTTCAACAAGGAAAAATATTTCTTCCTTTATACCACACTCAAGTAATTACAAATGAGTTGGCATCCATTTACAAAATAAAAGATTCCACATGCTACATCAAAATTACACAAAACTGTCGACTTCCAAATAGCATAACTCTTCATCTGTGTGACCTAAAAGTTTGCACTATTATCCATATCACTAATAATGTGTCTTCAACTTCCCTTTAACTGCACAAAACTAGATTCCGTCCTGATTAGGAGATATCATCTAATTTCTACAAACCGCTACTCAGGAACACTGCCTGAATACTGCTTCCACCAAAATGCCCATAACTAATATGAATAAATGAATTACCATTTGTGCTCTTAACGATGAACATATAAAATATCAAAGAGTATATCCTCAACATTGTATAACTTTATCTACAATATCCCACATGCGCTAATCAAAACACTATCTGCTTCTCTGCTAATCTCCAGAAGATCACTATGTTGACATCAATGACAATCACTGTCATGAATGCAACAAAAACTGCTATAGAATGAATACCAATTTATAATTCATTCGTAACAATCTCCCCCATTGGCATTGATGGAAACATAGATGAAAAATATCCAATGTTCAATGAATCCAACACTGCAACACTGCTGCTCTAAAAAATATTTTTAAATCCTCTTCATCAGTTAAATCTTGCTTCATTTTCCTATTCAGTTCTCTTCAATAGATGGTACAAATGGTTTTTCATGTACACTTATCCCCCATTGACATCAATGACAAAAATTTCATCATTATGTCAAACAAAAATTCCAATGTCAAAAGACATTGTTCAGAGAAAAAAAACATTCACTAGAGTCCTCATGACTCAGCTCAGATACACATACTCCTCCATAAAGGAAGTACCAACATCCAGTCTAGAAGAAAGATAAGGCTCATATACCACTGGATGGATGCAACAAGATACATCACTTCTCAAAAGTAGGTTGGGGCATAACCCCAAGCATACCTCTTAGATACTCAAATGTATCCTTAGGCAAAGGCTTTGTAAATATGTCTGCTATCTACTCCTTTGTGTTTATGTACTCAAGTCTAACTTCTTTCTCAGCAACTTTCTCTCTTACTACATGATAATTAATCTCTATATGCTTTTTATTTGAATGTAATATAGGGTTCTTAGACATACTAACTGTGCTGGTGTTGTCACAATGTATGACAACAGGCTCAAAAAACTTTATTCTAATATCCTTCAGTATTTGCTTCATCCAAATTATCTGGTTACAATTGTTTGCTACTGCTACATACTCTGCTTCTACTGTGCTATGTGAAATACAATTTTTCTTCTTGCTTAGCCAAGAAACCAATCTTCCTCCAAGGAAAAATGCTCATCCACTGGCACTCTTTTTATCATCAACAATGCCTCCCCAATCAGTGTCTATATAAGCACATAAGGTAAAATCATCAAATTTTTCATACCACAATCCATAGTCCATTATGCCTCTTAGATATCTCAGTATCCTCTTTACTACTACATAATGTGATTCTCTGGGTTTAGATTGAAATCTTGCTACAATTCCAATTGAATGTGCTATATCAGGTCTTGATGAGTCAAGTACTAAAATCCTCCAATCATAGATCTGTACTTCTTCTGTTCAACTTCCAGTGTTTCATCTGTGCTAGATAATTTATGTCCAGTTACCATAGGTGTCCCAACTGGTTTATAGTTCTCTATTCCAAATCTTTTCAAAAAATTATTTAGGTACTTTGTCTGGCTTATAAAGATACCATCACTATTTTATGTTATTTGTAATCCCAAAAATTATTTCATTTCACCAATCATACTCATTTCAAATCCAGTCTTCATTTCATCAAAAAATTTGTCACTAGCTTCATCTTCTCATTCAAAAATAATGTCATTAACACAAATAACTATAATCAAGAAACCATTTTCAATTTCTTTTGTGTACATATGGCTATCAGCTGTTCCTTTTGTAAATCCTAATTTTAACAAATAATTATCCAATCTTGCATACCAAGTTCTAGGTGCTTGTTTTAGTCCATATAAGGCTTTCTTTAGTTTACATACCATGTCTTCTTCTTGAGTCAAAGGAAAACCTTCAGGCTACTCAATGTAGACTTCTTCTTCGTATTCACCATTCACAAATGCTAACTTCACATCCATATGATATACTTTGAACTTCTTAAAAGATGCATAGGCCAAGAATATTCTTATTGCTTCAACTCTTGCTACTGGTGCAAAAGTTTCTTCATAGTCAATTCCTTCTTGCTGTGAGTATCCCTTACATACCAATCTTGCTTTGTTTCTTACCACTTCTCCTTGTTCATTCATCTTGTTTCTGAATACTCATTTAGTTCCAATAATATTCTTATCTTTAGGTCTAGGGACCAATTCCCATGTCTTTTTCTTCTCAATTTGATCTAGTTCTTATTTCACAACTTTGATCTAATGTTCATCTTTACAAGCTTCACTAGCAGATTTAGGTTCAATTTGAGAAATCAAACATAACTATTCACATACCTTATTCCATGTTAGAACTCCTCTTTTTAGGCTTCCAATGACCTGCACAATAGGATGATTCCTTGATATGTTCCTGTTAGGTGTCACCATCTCAGATCTCACTTCAAGTTGTGGTTCTTCAATGATTTCACTGCGGCTTTCATTCAACAAGTCATTGTCACTTTCATAGAATAATTTAGTAGTTTCAATGTTAGATCTAGGATGAATTTCTTCATCTACTTCATAATCAAGTATTCTTTCTCAAATTTTGAACTTCTCATCAACTTTAACATTTGCACTCTCAACAATGCTTTAGATTTTTCTTTAAGAAATGCAATCCACATCATTCTTGTAAAACCATCAACAAGAATCATAAAATACCTTTCACCATAGAATCCTCTAGTTTTGGTAGGACCACTCAAATCTATATGAATAATCTCCAACTTCTCTGTAGATGTAAACTTGTTACTGGGAAATGAACTTCTCTTCTATTTAGCCATCACTTGTTCCTTGCACATCATGTTAGTAGGCTTCATAATCTTTTAAATCTCTTACTGCAAGTGTAGTGCTTATTTTCACAATGTTATCAAAATTTATATGACAAACTTTTTGTGCCATAACCAACTGTCATCAATCTTAGTAATCAAACATGTCATCTCAGTAGGATTCAACTGAAATAAATTACCTCTGTCTCTAGATCCAGTTCCAATCAGATTTCCATCTTTATCTTTTATCACACAAGTTTTCTTAGTAAACCAAACTTGATATCCCTTATCAACTAACTGTCCAACACTCAAAAGATTGTGTTTCAAACCATCCACAAAATAAACATTATCAGTAGTAGTCTTTCCATCAAGAGTAATAGATCCTATACCTTTAATCAAACAAGGTGCATTGTTTCCAACTCTGACAACTCCTCCATCATAATTGTTAAACTTTATGAATTTCTTCATGTCTCTAGTCATGTGATGTGAACAACCACTATCTATAATCCAATCAAATTTCTTTTCAACTTGAGAAACTAGGGCTTTTTCTTCCTTAACATCAGTTTCAAGATTTTCTTCTTTAATTGCTACAAATCCTATGTCATCATTATTATCAATATCAGTTTCACTTAGAGTTCTCTCTACACTAGTTTCAAGATCTTCATCATTAGCATAATAACATTCCTTAGATCTTCTAGGCTTGAAATTATTTCTGTACTTTTTAACTCTCTTAGGAAATTTAGATGCAAAATGACCATATTCTTGACAAGTCCAACATTCAAATTTTTTATTACCGTCTGGTTCTCTCTTCACAAGTAAGGCAATACCTTCTTCAATCTTCTTGTCTTCTTCATTTCTAGATCTACTGCTGCCAGCATAATCTCCATTCACACTGATGCTTCTTGACAAAGTAGGATGATTACTAACAACATTGAATGTTATCTCCATTCAAGGTAAATCTCCTGATAACCTTAGGTTCATCTCTATTGCTTCTAATCTTCCAAGGAGAGTCTCTCTTGTAAAGTTCAAAGTACAAGGTATAACTTGTTCAATCATTTGTGTGGTCTGCTTAAATGCAGGAGTCAATGTCCTCAGAATTTTCCATATTACTTCATTCTTTGTCTTTGTTCCTCCACAAAATTTTATACCTGCAATAATTTCTAACATTATACCAATATAGCTTCTAATAGATTCATCTTCCAAAAATCTTATATCTTTAAATGCACATATCCAATTATGTAATCTAACTCTCTTTGCATGTTCATCACCTTCAAAAGTAGAGTGTAAAGCTTTCCAAATTTCATTAGATTTTTTCAAACATTTTACCTGACTGTATTCATTTTTTGGAAGGGCTGACAAAAGTTCTTCTCTTGCAAGTATGTTACACATGAATAGATCTCTCTCATCGTTAGTACATGATTAAAGATTGTCCTCTTCAATGATTGTCTTCTCATTCTTTGTAATCAACTAATAACCTGGTCCTAAACACAGTAGATCTGTCTTCATATTTTCTTTCCAGCCATCAAAATTTACTCCATCAAACTTAGGACTTTCTTTTCTAAAATTCTCCATGGATCTCCTTAAGCTGTTAAACTTCTCTTTCAAGGACCTGCTGCTTTGATGCCAATTGTTAGAAAGTAAAGTCCACCAAGATAACTAAGAGGGGAGGGTGAATCAGTTATCTGATAATTAAAACTTTTATCAACTTCAACAACATTTAACCATATAAGAAATGTAGTTAACAAACATAGAAATATATTCATACACAATGATGCAATGATATAAGATATGTTTGTGTGTGTGAATTTTGTACCTAGATGTAGACACAACACTTCAGTAAAACATTAGAGGTTAGCAGAAATCAAAATCATCTAGTGAAATGGAAACTAATCTAACTGAGTGTTTTACTGCTTTCTAATAGATGTGAGTATGTATTCTCAGATTATACTGAGATCAGTGACCTTGACGACACCTAAATGAAGGATTAGAATGTAGAATCTAGATATGGAATGAATGCAAATTAATCTATTTTTTTTGTGTTTTCTGTACAATAATATGAAAATATGGATATGGATCTATTCTATGAAAAATTGATATGCAAATTAAACTAACAATGATATGAAATATGAAACTAGAATGAATTGAAAACAAGATTGATCTCACAAAATGCTGATTTGTAAGAAGCTCGATGATTCCTCTGATGTTAATTTGCTAGAGTAAGTATGCAAATTCTATGGATGAATTATGAAGAGCTGAGCCTTGATTTTATAGAAATCTATGGCTTTGGGAATGTATGGAAAAGCCATAAATCACTCAAGTTGATTTTTGAGTCAACAAGAGATTAAGAATATTTAACTCACAAAAATCATGCAAAATCATGCAAAAATAGCTTTTTAACTCAAATAAGAAGTTGAGATCAACTTTCAACTCAAAAGAGAGTTGAGTTTATTTTTAAAACAACTTGAATTGCTTTTTCGATTTAAAGTTTAACTGCTCTTTGAATGTGCACAATTAATTATGAATTAATTAAATAAATAAAGTGATTTATTCTCAACTCAACTGATTTTGAAAAATTAAAACAATTGATTTATGGGTTAATCAATTATTAAATCAAACTTTTATTCTAAAAACTATATTATTAAATTTGACAATTTGACTTTAATTAATTAAACAAGAATTTAATCAATTAGTCATAGGATAAATGATTTATTGTTAGAAGTAAATAATATGATTTAGGAATAAATATAATTAAATCCAATTAAATAATTAAGTGGCAGTATTAAATCTAATTAATTAAACATTGAGAATATCCAATTAATCAAACTTTAGGATAAATAGGATTTATCACCAAATAATCATTAAATTAAAGATAATTAGGATAATTAGGAATATTCAAGGAATATTCTCCGATGCAGATTTTGGGATAATCAATTAGGATTTAGTAATGTGTCGATGTGCCTTAGATTAGGACTTTAATGCCGATTTTGTTCGATTGGTAGATGTAGGAGGTTAATGAACTTATAGAGCCCATTTTTGGGGTATTACATTTTGCCCCTCTTTGAATTACTATGCGAAGCGCAGTGGTTCAAAGATAGTCTGTGTTTGATAAAGAATCTGATTGAAATGATATTGATATGAAACCGAAATCTGGATATGAGAAAAAATTTGATTGAAAGATTTAAAGATGTTAGGTCTTGAATGACCAAAGATAATGTTAAGTATAACAACCATGAACCGATGATTAAGAAGTATCAAAATGCCTAATTTTGAACCTTATGATTACGAAGAAGTGAGTGACCGATTCTAGACCCGGTTGTCGATAAGAATCACATTGGTATCACATCTGAACTCTTTAGTTACGAAGAACCAAGGAAATAACACTAACAAACCGATAGGTGCGAAAAGCTAATATAGTTTACAAGATTAAGAGAATACCAGATTGATATGGATCTTGATGAATCTGATATGCCCAAAGTGATGATTGATTTTTCCTAAGTGATGAGGTCTTTTGATGATTCAACAACTAGATGTGGTTATTGTCTTGATTATTGAGGAAAGATATGATTCCAAATATAGATTACAGACTTGAATGATGTGTAATACCATGCCCCCTTCGGAATTAAAATTGAAATCTAATAAGAAAAGTCAGCGTTATAGGTTAGAAACATGTCCAATTGATTTGAGAAGTGGTTGTACACAATCGAGAATGTGTCCTGCATCGTTTGGAGGTCCTAAAGACTAAGTTTGACTAGGTTTGACCATGAGTTGACCATGGTTGACCAAGTTGAAATTTTGATAGTTTGATATAAGATAATTAGTTAAGTTGAATACTAGATTTATGTGATAAGTGAAGGTTGATTATGCAAGCAGTAGACCGTCTTGGGTCCAAAAATTTTAAATTGCAATTTTGACATAGTAAATGATCTTAGATTTTGATTTTAATCCTGAAAATGGGTTCAGAATGTCGAAATTAGCCAGGGGTGCAATTTTCATGAAAAACAGAGCACTTTTGAAAATTATGTCAAAAGCTATATAAAGGCCGGAAGGGTCATTTTCAATTCATTTCAACCTTTTGACTTTAGAAACCTTGTGGAGCCCTTTGAGCAAGAAAATGGTGGAGATGAAGGTACCTGTGAGTTCACACCAATTTGAGCGCAGCCGGAGACACCAGAGACCCTGTTAGTATGGACATCCAATAGGTAGACCTCTGTGCTTTGCTAAAAGTTCAATTTTTCCATGTTTTATAGCATTTTAAGGATTTTTCGTACGTTTTTCAATTTTTCAATTTTTTAATTTTTCAAATTTTCATGCATGGAAACTCGTATGACTCTCCAACAAGACTCGTACGACTTTTCAATTGTAGATAGTTTGTCATTTTGTTACCCCCGAAGACTCGTATCAGAGGGACCCAAGAGTCATATGATGTTTCATTAGGTCCCTCATAACTCGTATGATGAGGGATGCACTGTCGTGTCACTATGCTTTGTCGTATGGTATGATGCAAAAAGTTGTATGACTTTTGATGCCAGTCTGAAATGTCGTATGAAAAATAGTGAGCCAAAAACTCATAATTAGGCCAAATTTTTTATCTTTTCTGATTCTATAGTCTGATTAGGGACCTTTTAACTCACCTTTTGAAATAGAAAACTACTTAATTCTAGCACTTGTAACCTATTTTGTAACTGAATAACTAATAGAACTCCCTATTTCTATGCTGTGTAGGTCATATATTAAGATGTACATGTATGTATTTCACCTCCTGCCACCGAGAGATTATGTATATCACTGTCAGACCCGATGAGGGTACACCTTGCTTCTTGTGGATTTGAGTACCTTATTCATTTACCCAAGATTAGGGTAAATCATGGACTTTTGACTGCTTTGATTGAGAGATTCCACTCAGAGACCTAGACATTCCATTTTCCCACTGGGGAGATCATTGTTACCCCAGAGGATGTGTATCTAATACTGCACATTGCTTTCCATGTAGGCTGGTGGCCAGAGTATGTGAGTTTGGGGAACTCAGGTTTAGTAGCTTTTAGATGTGTCTTTGGAGATGATACTCAGATGATTTCTTCCATTTCCTGGTAAACCTTAGTACAGCGGTATGGACAGACTCACCGACTAGAGTGCATTATTTCCAGGATGATAGGAGGGATCATTATGTCTGACCAGTAGCATAATGGTCTTTTGATGGGCTGGGCCCAAATGGTTGCATGTCTTATGGTGAAACCTTCTGAGTTGGCATGGGGTCAGTGTCTATTGGCCCATATGTTCTCCAAGATGCATGAGGTTATGTATCAAGAGAGAAAGTCTTTTGCAGTTGGAGCTTTAGTTTTACAGATCTGGGCATGGGAGCATATCCCAGTGTTGAGACCAGTATGTACTTCGTAGAGGTAGCCACAAGAACCTGTTATCTATATATATGCTAGATATGTCATACAAGGATGGATGGGCCATATTGAGTATTGGAGGCAATGTCTCGATGATATGACATTTGTTCAATGTCGACCATATGTGAGTATAGAGCCTTGGCCTACTACATGGGAGCAGTTTAGTTTCTTCTTCCGGAGTCATGTACTGATCGGGAGGTCTGCCACCATATTAGAGAGATTTCTCATTACTAGAGTCTACCAGAAGTATGGATGTGTATAGGATGCCCCAAAGGATTATGCCACTTATGCATGGATAGGTTGTGAGCTTGGACTCATATGGACCAGTAGGCTCTCTTATGCTTTGTGCTCATAGGAGTATAGTGCTATTGTTGGTAGAGATTGGGAGTATAGGGCATAGATCCTTGATGCTGATGTTACAGATGGGATCATTGCCTAGCTTGCTGATCATCCTATTCATAGATTTTCTGATCCTACAGAGCTGATACCATCCATGGAGGAGGCGATGGACATTACTAGTGCTCTAATTGGATAGGGTCCTAGACCCACATAGGTTCCTATTGTGCATCCCACACCTCTGAGACCTAGAGTGATGGCTTCACCATAGAGACCATCAGGAAAGATGAGACCCCCATTTTCTATGACTTCTATAGTAGGTAGAGCCACAGGTTCCCATAGACGGACTAGGGGAGAGAGTGGTACATTAGGTGGTGTTGGTTCAGCTGAGGAGGTACTTGTAGTAGAGCAAGTTGCGGGTGGTAGTATTGATTCGATGCAGGAGGATACTGGGTTTAATTTAGGTGTTGAGATCAGATGCCATAAGGCACAGAGATCTGAGACCACTGAGCAGTTTGCCTTGGATACAGAGATGCTAGCAGCTGATGTTGATCCTACTATTCCTCTTACTCCACAAGAGACTATCAGATGGCTCAGAGTACAAGTCAAGGACCTAAAGGTACATAGTGCTTGATGGGAGGAGTGATACTTAGAGGTAGATAGACAATGTACTGAGCTATGTGAAAAGGTATAGAGATTATAGGTAGAGGTGATTCATCAGACCTCTCAGGCAGCTTACTATGTGTCCACATATTATATAGTTGTTCCTGCTACACAGAGAGTCCCTTCATACTCTCAGTACATGATGGCATTAGATGGAGCTAGGGCTCCTAGAGCAGAGGTAGTACCAGATGCACCACCACCTCCTCCACCAGATGTAGAGGAGCATGTTGATAGCTGATCTATTTTGATATATTCTGATACTCTTTTTGATCCCTTGGTATATATGTTCTGATACTATGTGGACTTTGATATCTCACATGAGCTCATTCTTTTGTATACTGTGCCAGTAGTGCACCCCTGACTTGTTTCAAGATTTTTGATATATATGAGATTGATATTTTGGTTATGACTTCATGTGTACTTGTCATTTTTTGATGTATTATGATATCATGTGATGTTTATACTATGAGTAGTGTAGAATATATGAATGGATGTATGCCATGCAATGATTTCTTTCATATGTATGTATGTAATGCAAATGTGTTTTGATTATGAAAGGATGTATATATGATTTATGCTTATGCACATGGATGAATTATAATGCAATAGATGATTATGATATGTAAATGCAATGATACACATGATATGTTTTATAGGAATTGATGAAGACAAGTACTCAGTCTTATGTCAAAAAAGATGTTAAACCCAGGAAGATAACTGCTTGCAATTCTATGAAGAGACCTTCGATTTAGGGTTCATCTCTTGTTAGATTGGAAGAGACAATTTTGAAGAATCATTTAATCTTTGAAATTCATTTAGCCATTTGTGAGATCATGAAAACATGCAAAATTCCAAGAAACATGCAATATGAGATGCAACCTAAGACCTAGGACCTAGTCATTGATCATGTGTCGGTTATTCTCATCATTGAATATTTAGGTAACTAGATAAATCAATATAATGCCCACTAGTAATGAAACCATAGACATATGAATACCAATTTTTATGTGCATGAATCAATACAACATCCACTAGTCAAACAACCATGGACATATGAATATTGATTTTATTTCAGAATGTCAGATTAGATATAAGCACCAAGGCACAAATGCTAGGATGACTTGAATATCATGTCCATTTTGATATAGCAATTTGTATAAGCATCAAAACATAAATGTCATAATGACTTGAATATACCTTGCATACAAAAACATCAAATAGTAAAGAGATCATTCTAAATCCAATGTGAATTACCCGTAGTGACCCTTTCTCATTCACATCCTTAGATAAGATTGTGTTTCAGTATAGGAAAAAGAACTCACTCAAAAAGACAATAGTTAGATCAAACTTCCTTGAATTTTTTGGGTATCAATGGTCAAGGTACATAGGCCCATCAAATTCAAGATAGAGGCTCTTATAGTCGGACACCATATCAATCTAGAATTTCCAAAGTTGTTAGATTTTCACATACAAGCAGAAAACAAAGAAAATATTATGCCTCTACTCATCACTCTCTAAATCCTGTAAAGGACATCATCAAAGAGCTTGAAGGAACACAATATGCAAAAATCTCAATGTGAATCTTTAAGCATACAAGGAGATAAAAGCATGTAAAAAGCATAGATTGTTTTCAATTTGTGTTTGATTGCGTTGTTGTAGATGCAAAATCCTTTTCGAAGAGGAGACTGACTGACAGAGTCGGATGAAGCTTCAAAGGATTCTAACTGGATATGACACGTCTAAAGTATACTGTAGGCCATAGGAAATGACATTGATTATCCCCAAGTGTGAACATTTGTTAGGATACAGATGCTTGAGTAGATTTGTGTACAGACCGACTTATTGAAAACTGGAAATGCAGAAACAAACCGGGAGATATATACAAGCTAAAGCAAGACTGAAAGCTGGGAAAGACCAAGATTGCACTGATATATGGAGAATTTTGAAACAAGTGGTGCCCATTTGCTAGGTTTTCACCATCTTGGCAGAGATTCTATTTTTGCTACCAAGGTGCCTGTTTCTAGGTTTTCACCAAGGCACTTTTTCTTTTTCTCATTTTTTTTTTCTTTTTATTTTTCAATTTTTTTGTACTTTTAATTTTTTAAATTTTTTTTTTTGTGAATCATCAAGGTGCCCATTCCTAGCTTTCACCAAGATGTTTGTTTTTTTAGGACTTTTTCCAATTTTTATAATTTTTTTTAAGACATTTTACCATACACTAAATGCCTTAGGCATAGAATTTCTTCAGATGCAGAACGTTGATTGGTTCTTGAAGCTGTTCTCTTTTAGTCATTGAGAGTTGATAAGCAGCAGAGACAAAATTAGTAGTGATACAAAGGGACCCAGCCAGTTGGGTTCAAACTTCCCCTTGCATTCTCGATGTGATTGATTTTTAGGATTTTCTCTCAAAACTAGATCACCAACTTGAAATTCTCTGTGTCTGACTTTCTTGTTGTAGCCTCTAGACATTCACTTCTGATATACTCTGAGATGATCATACACTGCTTGCTTGAAATCATCTAGTAGTTCAAGTTCTTGTAACCTAGACACTCTATAGTCATCATCATCTACTAGACCATGCATTTTGATTCTTAGTGATGGGATTTCAACCTTAATAGGTAGTACCACTTCAGACCCATAAACTAAAGAAAATGGTGTAGCCCCAGTGGGCATTTTGATACTTGTTCTGTAGGCCCAGAGAGTTGGATTGATCATGAGATGCTAGTCTCTTCTTGTTTTATTAACTTTACGGTGTAAGATTTTCAATAGATTCTTGTTTGAAGCCTCTGCTTGTCCATTCCCATGAGGATAGTAGATAGATGACCAATGTTGTGTAATCTTGAATTTGGCACATAAATCATCTAGATCTTTGTTCTTAAATTGTCCACCATTATCTATTATTATGGAATGAGGGATCCCATATCGGAATATGATATAGTTCAAGATAAACATAGATATTTTTTTTCCAGTTGCTTGAGTCAAAGGGACTGCTTCTACCCATTTTGTAAAATAATCTGTAGCTGTAATGATATGGGTATGTCCATTAGAAGAATGTGGATCCGATAAGATCAAATGCCCATTAATAAAAAGACCATTGAGTAGTGAAAGGAATTAGATTTCTCCCTAGAGCATGGATTAAGTTACCATGCACTTGGCACTTTTGACAGTTCTTAGCAAACTTGAAAGACTCTTTCTCCATTTCAGGCCATTAGTACCCAGCCCTAATAAATTTTTGAGCTAGTGTTAAACTATTCAAGTGTGACCCACAAATACCCTCATGGAATTCCTCTAATGCACATTGAGACTCTTCCCATTCTAAACATCTAAGTAGCATACCATCTAGACCTCATTTGTACAGATCATGACCAATGATGACATATCAGGATGCATTACAGATTATGTATCTCTTCTCATGGTGGTTAAAGGTATCAGGAATGATTTGGTTTTGGAGATAGGAGAAAAGGTTTTTTTAGGAATGAATGCTTGGCAGTCATTTTGTAGCAGTTGTTGTTGCATTCATGACTATGATTGTCATTGATGTCAACACAATTATCTTTTGGAGACTCATAGAGTAGTAGATAGTGTTTTGATTAGCGCACGTGGGATATTATAGTTGGTGATATGAAATGTTGAGGTTATAATCCTTGATATTTTATATGTCTATGGTTAAGAGCACAGATAGTAATTCATTGATTTATGAAAGTTATAAGCATTTTGGTGGAAGCAGTATTCAGGCAGTGTTCTTGAGTAGCGGTTTGTGGAAATCGGATGATATCTCCTAATTGGAATGGAATCTAGTTTTGTGTAGTTAAAGAGAAGCTAGAGACACATTAATGGTGACATGGTTCACAATGAAAACTTTGAGGTCACACGAGTGAAGAGTTATTGCATTTGGAAGCTGACAGTTTTGTGTATTTTTGATGTAGCGTGTGGAAACTTTTGTTTTGTAATTGTGTGGCAACTCATTTGTAATTATTTGAGTGTGGTATAAAGGAAGGAATGTTTTTCCTTATTGGAATGTAGTAGTTATGCATGAATAAGCAAGTGAATGAAGAAGTGGCATGGTTGAATGCAAATGTAAGCATGAAGTGAAGAAAAGAGCTAATGAAGTTGTGAAAGTGAAATTATGAATGACGACATGCAAAGTACAGAGATCTAGAATTGAGATTTGATGTAGCAATGAGTGTGGTTTGGCATAGTGAGGAGGTAAAATATTTCATATTATTCTGTTGAATAATCTTAAGGTCATTTGGACAGTGTGTTCAATGATCTTACCCTAAAGCTGTTTGGGCAGTGGGTCCTTCTGTCTTCCATAACTCCTAGCAGGGTTAGAATCTTTTAACAGGGATTGAAAATCTCCTAATAGGGATTCATATGTAATGAATTTATTTCATAAGACTCCTAACAAAGTCCATCCTTTCACAAGGAATATTCATATTAGTGCATCTTTTGTGGGCATCATTCCCACCGGGGTTTACTCTTTGATCAAGAGGTTTCCTAGTCAACATATCTTGTGTTATTGTGTCATTGTGGATGAATATCTTTCTATGGTTAGTAATTACATCTCTTACATGTTTAAATGCTGTTGAAGTTGATAAAGGTTATAATTATCTGATAACTGATTCACCCCCCCTCTCAGTTATGTTGGTGGTCTTTACTTTCTAACAATTGGTATCAGAGTAGTAGGTCCTTGAAGGAAAATTTTAACAGCTTAAGGAGATCCATGGTGAATTTTAGTAAAGAAAGCCCTAAGTTTGATGGAGTAAATTTTGACAGCTAGAAGGAGAAAATGAAGACACATTTACTGTGTTTAGGACCAGGTTATTAGTTGATTACAAAGAATAATAAGACTATCATTTAAGAAGATAATCTTGAAACAAGTTCTAAAGATGAGGTAGATCTATTCATGTGTAACATACTTGGAAGAGAAGCACTTTTGACAGCACTTCCGAAAAATGAGTACAGTCAAGTAAAATGTTTGAAAAAATCTCATGAAATTTGGAAAGATTTACATTATACTTTTGAAGGGGATGAACATGCAAAGAAATCTAGATTACATAATTGGATTTGTGCATTTGAAGATATAAGGATGATGGAAGATGAATATGTTAGAAGCTATATTGGTAGAATGTCAGAAATTGTTGCAGGGATAAAATCTTGTGGAGGAGAAAAGATAGAGAATGAAGTGATATGGAAAATTCTGAGGACATTGACTCCTGTATTTAAGCAGACAACATAGATGATTGAACAAGTTATACCTTGTACAACAAAATTTACAAGAGAAACTCTTCTTGGAAGATTGGAAGCAGCAGAGATGAACCTTAGGTTATCAGGAGACTTACCTAGAATGGAGACAACATTTAGTGCTCTTAGTATTCATCCTACTTTTTCAAGACATACCAGTGTGAGTGGAGATTATGCCAGCAACAACATATCTAGAAATGAAGAAGACAAGAAAATTGAAGAAGGTATTGCCTTGCTTGTGAAGAGAGAACTAGACAGTAAGAAAAATTTTAAATGTTGGACTTGTCAAGAATATGGTCATTTTGCATCTAAATGTCCTAAGAGAGTTAAGAAGTATAGAAATAATTTCAAGCCTAGAAGATCTAAGGAATGTTATTATGCTAATGATGAAGATCTTGAAGCTAGTATAGAAAGAACTTTGAGTGAAAGTGATACTGAAAATAATGATGAAATAGGATTTGTAGCAATTAAAGAAGAGAATCTTGAATTTGATGTTAAGGAAGAAAAAGCATTAGTTTCCCAAGTTGAAAAGAAAGTTGATTGGATTATAGATAGTGGTTGTTCACATCATATGATTGGTGACATGAAGAAGTTCATAAAGTTTAACAATTATGATGGAGGAGTTGTTAGAGTTGGAAACAATGCACCTTGTTTGATTAAAGGTATAGGATCTATTACTCTTGATGGAAAGACTAACACTGATGATGTTTACTTTGTTGATGGATTGAAACATAATCTTTTGAGTGTTGGAAAGTTAGTGGATAAGGGATATCAAGTTTGGTTTACTGAGAAAACTTGTGTGATAATGGATAAAAATGAAAATCTTATTGGAACTGGATCTAGAACTAGAGGTAATGTATTTCATTTGAATCCTACTGAGATGATATGTTTGATTACTAAGATTGATGACAGTTGGTTATGGCATAGAAGGTTTTGTCACATAAACTTTGATAATATTGTGAAAGTAAGTACTACACTTGCGGTAAGAGATTTGCCTAAAATTATGAAGCCTACTAACATGATTTGCAAAGAATGTGTGATGGATAAGCAGAAGAAAATTTCATTTCCTAGTAAGAAGTTCACATCGACAAAGAAGTTGGAGATTGTTCATACAGACTTAAGCGGTCCTACCAGGACTAGAGGATTCTATGGAGAAAGGAATTTTATGATTCTTGTTGATGATTTTACAAGAATGATGTGGCTTTCATTTCTGAAAGAAAAATCTGAAGCATTTGATAAGTTTAAGATCATTAAGAATAAAGTTGAGAATGAATGTGGAATGAAGATTAAATGTTTGAGATCTAATAGAGGTGGAGAATTTACTTCTAGAGATTTTAATACTTTTTGTGAAGTGAATGATATTAAGAGACAATTTTCAGCCCTTAGAACACCTGAACAAAATGGTATTGCAGAAAGAAGAAACAAATCAATAATTGAAGCAGTAAGAGCTATGTTATTTGAGAATGATTTGGTGAAGACATTTTGGAGAGAAGCAGTGAATACAATAGTATATACAATGAATAGAGCACAAATCAGAGTAGATATAGACAAGACACCTTATGAATTATGGTTTGGACATGCACCCTCAGTTAAGTATTTTATAATTTTTGGAAGCAAATGTTATATAAAGAGAGATGATGATATTGGAAAGTTTGATCCTAGAAGTGATGAAGGAATTTTTCTTGGATATTCTTTGAAGAGAAAAGCATATAGATGTTACAATAAGAGAACTAAAACTATTGTTGAGAGCGCAAATGTTAAAGTTGATGAAAAGTTCAAAATTCAGGAAAGAATGCTTGATTATGAATCTGATGAAGAAGCTCATCCTCAGCCTAATACTGAAGCTACTAAATTATTCTATGAGACTGATAGTGAATTGTTGAATGAAAGTCCTATAGAAGAAACCAGAGAAGAATCTAGAGAAGAATCTATAGTTGAAACAAGATCTGTGACTATGCCACCGAATAGGTATATATCAAGACATCATCCTGTTGAATAGAACAAGACATGGGAATTGGTCCCTAGACCTAAAAACAAGAATGTGATTGGAACTAAATGGGTATTAAAAAACAAGATGAATGAACAAGGAAAAGTTGTAAAAAATAAAGCAAGATTGGTATGTAAGGGATACTCATAGCAAGAAGGAATTGACTATGAAGAAAATTTTGCACCTGTGGCAAGAATTGAAGTAGTAAGAATGTTTTTGGCTTATGCAGATTTTAAGAAATTTAAAGTGTATCAGATGGATGTGAAGTCTACATTTCTGAATGGTGAATTGGAAGAAGAAGTCTACATTGAGCAGACTGAAGGTTTTCCTTTGAATCAAGAAGGAGACATGGTATGTAAATTGAAGAAAGCATTATATGGATTAAAGCAAGCACCTAGAGCTTGGTATGCTAGACTGGATAAGTATTTGTTAAAATTGGGATTTACAAAAGGAACAACTGATAGAAACCTATACACAAAAGAAATTGAAAATGGTTTGTTAATTATAGTTATTTTTGTTGATGAGATTATCTTTGGAGGAGAAGATGAAGCTAGTGACAAATTTGCTGATGAAATGAAGATTGAATTTGAAATGAGTATGATTGGTGAGATGAAATAATTTTTGGGATTACAAATAACACAAAATAGTGATGGTATCTTTGTAAGTTAGACAAAGTACTTGAATGATTTGCTAAAAAGATTTGGAATGGAGAACTATAAACCAGTTGGAACACCTATAGTTACAAGACATAAACTATCTAGCAAAGATGAAACACCAACAATTGAGTAGAAGAAATACAGATCCATGATTGGAGGATTGCAGTACTTGACACATACTAGACCTGATATAGCACATTCAGTTGGAATGGTAGCAAGATTTCAAGCTGAACCTAGAGAGTCACATTATGCAATAGTAAAGAGGATACCGAGATATTTAAGAGGCACAATGGACTATGGATTGTGGTATGAAAAATCTGATGATTTTACCCTATGTGCATATACAGATGCTGATTGGGGAGGCAGTGTTGATGACAAGAAAAGCACCAGTGGTGGAGCATTTTTTCTTGGAGGAAGATTAGTTTTCTGGTTGATCAAGAAGCAAAATTGTATTTCACAGAGTACAATAGAAGCAGAGTATGTAGCAGCAACAAACAATTATAACCAGATAATTTGGATGAAGCAGATGCTGAAGGATATTGGAATAAATTTTTTTGAGCCTATTGTCATACATTGTGACAATACCAGTATAGTTAGTATGTCTAAGAATCCTATTTTACATTCTAAGACTAAGCATATAGAGATCAAGTATCATGTTGTAAGAGAGAAGGTTGCTAAGAAAGATGTCAGATTGGAGTACATAAGCACAAAGGAACATATAGCAGACATATTTACTAAGCCTTTGCCTAATGATACATTTGAGTATCTAAGAGGTATGCTTGGTGTTATGCCCCAGCCTATTCTTGAGTAATGATGCAGTTGGTTGCATCCATCCAGTGGTATATGAGCCTTATTTTTCTTCTAGAATGGATGTTGGTACTTCCTCTATGGGGGAGTATGTGAGCTAAGTCATGAGGACTCTTGTGATTGTATTTTCTAAGAAGTGTCTTTTGACATTGATTTGTTGTTGACATAGTGATGAAATTTATGTCATTGATTTCAATGGGGGAGAAGTGTACATGAAAAACCATTTGTACCAATTGTACCATCTATTGGAGAGAACTGAATAGGAAAATGAAGCAAGATTTGATTGATGTAGAAGACTTAAAATGTTTGTCAAAGTAGCAGTGTTGTAGTATTGGATTTTTGGAACATTGGATGTTTTTCATCTATGTTTCCATCAATGCCAATGGGGTAGATTGTTAGGAATGAATGCTTGGTAGTCATTCTATAGCAGTTGTTGTTGCATTCATGACTATGATTGTCATTAATGTCAACACAGTTATCTTCTGGAGACTCGCAGAGTAGCCAAAAATATTTTGATTAGCGCACATGAGATATTGCAGTTGGTGATATGTGATGTTGAGGTTATACTCTTTGATATGTTATATGTCTATGGTTAAGAGCGCATATAGTAATTCATTGATTTATGAAAGTTATAAGCATTTTGGTGGAAGCAGTATTCAAGCAGTGTTCCTGAGTAGCGGTTTGTGGAAATCAGATGATATCTCCTAATCGGGATGGAATCTAGTTTTTCATAGTTAAAGGGAAGCTAGAGACACACTGATAGTGATGTGGTTCACATCAAAAACTTTGAGGTCACACGAGTGAAGAGTTATTGCATTTGGAAGCTGACAGTTTTGTGTATTTTTGATGTAACATGTGGAAACTTTTGTTTTATAATTGTGTGGCGACTCATTTGTAATTATTTGAGTGTGGTATAAAGTAAGGAATGTTTTTCCTTATTGGAATGTAGTAGGTATGGATGAATAAGTAAGTGAATAAAGAAGTGGCATGGTTGAATATGAATGTAAGCATGAAGTGAAGAAAAGAGCTAATGAAGTTGTGAAAGCGGAATTATGAAGGAAGACATGCGAAGTACAAAGATCTGGAATTGAGATCTAATGTAGTAATGAGTGTAGTTTGGCATAGTGAGGAGGTAACATATTTCATATTACTCTGTTGAATAATCTTAACGTCATTTGGACAGTGTGTTCAATGATCTTACCCTGAAGCTATTTGGGCAGTGGGTCCTTCTATCTTCCATAACTCCTAGTAGGGTTAGAATCTTTTAAAAGAGATTCAAAATCTCCTAATAGGTATTCATATGTACTGAATGTATTTCATAAGACTCCTAATAGAGTCCATCCTTTTACAAAGAATATTCATATTAGTGCATCATTTGTGGGCATCATTCCCACCGGGGTTTACTCTTTGATCAAGAGGTTCCCTAGTCAACATATCTTGTGTTATTGTGTCATTATGGATGAATATCTTTCTATGGTTGGTAATTACATTGCTTACATGGTTAAATTCTATTGAAGTTGATAAAATTTATAATTATCTGATAACTAATTCATCCCCCCTCTCAGTTATCTTGGTGGTCTTTACTTTCTAACATGTTTTTGTATCTGGATGAATCATGACCAAAAAAAGTGCAGATCATGCGGGTTTTAGGGGAATCATATGCAGGATAAGATAGTGCTTCCACTAGGAACTCATAGTGTAGCTCATGTTCAGGTTGCTATAATAAACTAGACAGCATTTCCATTCCATCGACATCTTTGTTCTCTATTCTAGGAATTTATTCAAATGTGATAGATATGAAGTACTTTTTTAGATCATCTACCATTCTTCTGTATGGAATGATATTTTCAGATCTTTCATTTGATACACATCATTGACTTAATGTATCACAAGTTGTGAGTCTCCATGAATGTGTAGTTCTATTACTCTCCATTCAATTGCTATCCTCATGCCATTAAGAAGGGCTTCATATTCAACAATATTGTTTGTGCAAGGAAACTTGATTCTAAATGCTTTTGGGATTGAGTATCCTTAAGGAGTTATGAATAATATGCTTGCTCCAGATCCATTATGTGTATAGGAGCCATCAAAAAATAACTGCCATTCTCTAGAAGAAAGATTCATGATAGAGGAATCTGGAAATTCCATTTGCATAGGTATGTCATCAAACAAAGGTGCATCTGCTAATTGATCAGAAATAACTTGTCCTTTAATAGCTTTCCTTTCAATGTATTCAATGTCAAATTTACTTAGGAGCATGACCCATTTAGCTAATCTACCCATAAGGGCATTGTTGCTTAGTAGGTACTTTAGTGGATCAATCTTAGATATCAATTGTGTGGTATGTGACAACATGTAATGTCTTAGTTTTTGTGATGCAAAGATCACAGCTAGACAAGCCTTCTCAATCATACAATTATTCTTTTTGTATGCCACCAATGTCTTACTGATATAGTATATAGCTCTTTCCTTTTTGTTGTCATCATGTTGTGCCAGCAATGCCCCCAATGATGTATCTATTGTGGAGACATATAAGATCAATGGCTTCCCTTGAATGGGAGGCATTAAGATAGGAAGATTTAATAGGTACTTCTCGATATGATCAAGGTTCTTTTCACATTATTTGTTTCATGCAAAGGTCACACCTTTATGTAATGTTTTTGTAAAAGGTTGTGATATGTCTGCCAATTGAGATATGAAGCGTCTGATAGATTGAACTCATCCTTGCAATGTCCTCATTTGACTGATGTTCTTTAGGGGTTGCATCTCCATTATAGCCTTTACATTAGCCGGATCAACTTCAATGCCCTTTTTTAAAACTATGTATCCTAAGAGCTTTCCAGAAGTGATGCCAAAAGCACACTTCTTAGTATTTAGTCTAAGACTAAATTTTTCCATTCTATCTAGTATCTTGCCCAAGTCATTCAAGTGTTCAGATCTAATCATAGATTTTGCTAAAGTATCATCAACATAATCCTCCATAGTCCTATGCATCATGTCATGAAAAATAGAAGTCATGGCTCTTTGATATGTAGCACCAGCATTCTTAAGCCCAAATGGCATAACATTCCAATAGAAGGTGCCCCATGCACATGTGAAAGTAGTCTTCTCTTGATCTTCTGGAGCAATTTTTATTTGATTATATCCAGAGAAACCATCCATTAAAGAATACATCTCAAAACCCACAGTCATGTCCACTATCATGTCAATGTTAGGAACTGGAAAATCATCCTTAGGGAATGCTTTATTCACATCTCTAAAATTTGTGCACACTCGTATTGATTTATCTAGTTTTGAAATAGGTAAAATATTAGAGATCCATTCTACATAATCAATAACTCGGATGAATCCAACTTGTAGGAGCTTCTCTAATTCAACTTTTACCAAGAGTGCAACATGAGGATGCATCTTTCTCAATTTTTGCTTAACTGGTTTGACGTTTGGAGCAATAGATAGATGGTGAATTATAAGATTAGGATCCAACCCTGACATATCTAAATATTTCCATGCAAAGTTCATCTTTTTCTCTATTGAGAATGTTGTAAATTTTTTCTTTTCTTCTTCTGATAAGGATTGTGCTACATGGATCAACTGTGGTTCCTCTATTTTTCTTAAGTTGATAGATTGAGTGGGCTCAATTAGAACTAGAGATTTGTCCTATAAATGACTCGAAAGGACATCAAATATCTCATCCTTAGGTGCCTCAGAGAGGTTTTCACCTTCGGATATGTCTTTTATTTTTACTTTTGTAGGTTCTGAGACTGCCACATAGTGGTTTTCACCCTCAGAACTCCTATTCTTTTTATTCTTATTCTTATTTTTCTGAATAAGATATTTGATGTTTGACTCCATCATGCTAATGCTCGGTTCACCGATGGAAGTCCGCATAGGTTCAACTGCATTGAGGTAGAAAGCAAGGGCATAGTCATTTGGGAATGTATAAATACCATGGCTCGGATTTGTGGAGGTTTGATCAAGAAGGTTTGGATATCGGATAGTCAAAGTGGGGAAAGATTGAGAGATAGTATTTACGGATATGGATCTATCATCATTGGTCCTAACCACCTTCCTCCTTATCTATTTGATTGTCTGTGAGATTAGCTAGTTCTTGTGTTGCAACTATCTTTTGCTTTATAGTAGGTTCTTATGTTTCTACTACATTGATTATTTTTATGGGATCATCCTTAGCATCAAGGAGGTCTTTGATTTCTTTGGGAAATTGTTCATAAGGAATAAGCTCTGAGCTATCTGAATCACTATCTAATGATTCAATTTCTTCCTTCTTAAGGAAGGGTTCTCCTAGCGCGATCTGCTCTATGACATGAGAAAAATTACCTTTGAGGTGGAAGGGTTTCTTTTTAAATCCTAGGCCAATAGTATCTTTGTTTGCCCTACCAGTATGTGAAATAGGTGTCATAAGACCTTTTCCTCTGACTCCTAGAGGTCCTTTACCTAGATATCCCATTTTAGCTATCAATTTGCCCCATGGGCCATATGATTTAGAATGGATTTCGGAGACTGTAGAGTCACTAATTTGAACAGCTTGAGATTTAGGTTCATCCTTGTATAGCCATGCAAGCACAACTTCATCTTCTTCAAATTCTTGCTTGGAGACTTGCTCTACCACAAAATTTTGTTTATATGCCTCAAGAGGTTCTTTAGAGTCTAGTTTAGGCTATTTTAAAGACTGCCCATAAGACTTAGGTGAGATAGGGAGAGATGTCAAAGATAAGACTGGCTCTATAGTATATTCTCTCATGATATTTTCTTTGATATTGACCTCTTTTGCAATGTCTTCCATTTTATATGTGGATGCTTCTTTTGTTGACTCGCTGGAAGATTCTCTATTATTAGGCACAAGTTTATCCTCACTTTCCTTCAATGTATTGCAAGTGGTGGATATGTCCACTGGAATAGTGACCTCTACTACATCATAAGGAAATTTAAAACATTGGTGAAATGTAGAAGGAATAGCTTTCATTTCATGTATCCATGGTATCCCTAGGAGAATGTTGTAAGCCAAAGGTAGATCAAGAACTTGACATATGGTATCTTTGATAACTGGACCCACTCTAATAGGTTAGATAATGGTGCCTTTAGAAGATCTTTCTTATTCATCATAGGCTTTTATAGTTATTTTCTTTCTAGGATCAATAACCAATTCTGAAAATCCCAATTGTGTGATCAAGCTGTAAGAACAAATGTTTAGGCCAATGCCCCCATCTATCAACACATGTTTGAATCTACAGTTCTGGATCAAGACTTCTATATGCAAGGGCTGATTATGCAGATGACTTAAGGAGTTGTCATCCTCCTCTGAAAAGGAGATATATTGTAGAGATGTAAGATGTCCAACCATAGTCTAGAACCTGTCTAAATCATGGTCGTCAGGAACATTGGATCTAAGCACAACTTTGTCTAGAATAGATCTATGAGCTGGAGATATTTGAAGCAACTCAAACATTGAGATTTTTGCATTAGTGTGTTGGAGTTGTTGAATCTTAGGGACATTTGATGAATCTGAGATTTGTCCTTTCAGATGTGCCTAAACCTGTGATTTAGTAACTGTGTTAGCTGAGGGATGATCTCTACCTCTTCGCAAAATGGTGATAACATTACAACGCTCAGAGAGGTAGGGTTTAACCATATTGATAACAACATTATTTCTAGGGTAAGCATAATTGACCTTTGCTGCCATATTAGGTTGAGAAGATGAAACTTCTTGACCATGTTTTAGAAATGGTTCTGTGAATGCTATATGATTATTATTTCTCTTAGGATTATCAATCATGATTTCTCCATTATCAATCTTGTCTTGAATGGTATGCTTCAAGCGCAAGTAGTTATTAGTTTTGTGACCTTTACTCTGATGGAAATCACAAAATTTATTCTCTCTCCACCACTTCAACTTAGGGTCAGGATTAGATTGTTGAATCTCAGGAAAAGAGATGATGTTATTAGCCAATAGAGTTCTCATAGATGATTCCAAAGATTCTCCAAGAGGAGTGAATTTTTGTTTATTATCAGTGGACCAAGATTTGTATTCCAGCTTCTTTTGAGATGATTCGAGTACCTTTTGAGTTGAAGATTTGATGGCTTGGGTACCAATAGTCAAATTGAAAGTAGGTGCCTTAGATGGGGCATGGAGATTATCAACAATGCCATATGTGACGATGCCCTTATTGTTGTTCCAATTTTTATTCTTATCCTTAGAACTAGATTCATACTTGTCCTTTTGAAGTGTGATGTCTCCTTTTTTCACAAGTAATTTTTCAATTTTGATTGCATTGTCTACCATCTTATCAAAAGATGTATGATTTTGCATTTTTAAAGGGTAGTTGATTTCTGGAACAAGGTTGTTGATGAAGATTTCCAGCTTTTCAGTTTCTGGAATAGGTTTAGCATATAGAGAGAATTTATTTCTCCATCTTTTGAGAAATGTTAGGAATGGTTCTCCTGGATATTGTTTGAGATTACAGATGTCAATCATGGTGACTGGATGATGGATGTTGTAGGAGTATTTTTGATAGAACAATTTGATCAAATCCTCAAATGTTTTAATTGTAGGAGGCATCCTAGAAAACTAATGAATGGATACTCCTCCCAAAGATCGAGGAAAGAGACACATCAGATAGGTTAGTTTGTGCATGAACTCCATAGACTGGGTACAAAATTCTCTGACATGATCTTGAGGGTCAAAGTTTCCATCGTACTTATCATATTTTGGCATTTCCACCCTCTTAGGGAATGGTGGCATATACAAGTCTTTATCAAATGGAAAAGGACATAGGGCCTTCATGGAGAACTCATTAGGTTCCTTTTCTTTTTCCATTTTGTTAAGTTTGAATAGCATGGCGTGCATTTATTTCACCATATCTGTAAGAGGAGTTTCTTCCTCATGTGTAATGATATCTTCGATATTAAAGTTAGGAGGAAGTTTAACTCCTTGATGAGCTATCTCTAGAAAGTATGCTTCTCTATCTTACTTCAAGAAATGCCTCATCATTTTCTTGAATTCATCATCATTTTGATACCGAGCAATTTCTTCAGGTGTGGGTTCTTGGTTTGCACCATGTTGAGATTGAGCTCTTTCAGAACCATCGTTTGTCCCTACTTGAGACATGGTAAGAGTTTTAGGACTCCCTAGGATAGATCAAGGATTACCTCTGTGAGTTGATGGTGGAGGTATGTAACCAATTTTTAATCAAAAGTTCCCAAGACTGTCATCTTCGTAAAGACTAGAATTGTAGAGTTGTTCAAGAGTTGGACCTTGGATATGAGTCAAAGGTAAGATATGAGATGTTTCTCCTAATTTCTTGTGTGAGGAAGCTCTAGTTTCCACCATTAACCTTGGGTGAAGAAAAAGAATAAGATGGAGACAATTGAAGAATGAATTGACTCAAGAATATTAGATGACACAACCTTGTCAAGGTTTGATTGATTGAAACTTAGATTGGACATAAATGAAGGATACTGTTCCCTAGATGTATGGGTAGATGCCCAAAAGATAGTAGACACGAGCTCACAACACTAGTCATTTTGAAGATTGATCAAAGATTTGATAGTTATGACAAGGTTTTGACACAAGATGAAAAAGACTCAAATCGATTAAACAAAAGGCTGAATCGGATTCAAAAGGCCACTTTAGGAAAATGATTGGATTCTCGGTAGTTGTCGCTCTATTCCTGACATAGTGATTTGTTTGACAGATTCTGGAAATAGGCTGAAAAAGTTGGGTATCTGGCAATTCTGACAACTTTCTGACAATTGATAGTAGGGTTTTTGACTTTTTGAATTGACTGGCAGCAAAACTCGTATGACACTATACAAGCTATCATATGACAATCTAGCGGTTCTGAAATGACAATAGCCAAAAATCATACAACTTTTTGAATCTATGGGATGACTTTTGACTCCAGAAAGGTGTTTGACATCAGATTTTGTAATTTTTAGGTGTTTCAGTTTCAAATTGTTCACAAAAATGTTTGTCTAGATTTGAAGATTGTACTAGATTGATTCATTCTCAATAAATAGATAGATAAATAGGCACGCAAAACAACAAGCAAGTGATTTCAAGCACATCTAAAAACAATGAATAGGGGACAAAGCAACCCTATGCATGAGCAACCAAGTGACTGAATGTGCTAATCCCTACAAGTGCTAACAGTGTATGTTCCAAAAAGTTTTGCAATAATGCACATTTACCTAGAAAATGAAAATTTGGCCTCACTAGGGTTTGTAGTAATGGTTTGACTCTGCAAATTTTATGGTCTCAAGATGGTGAACTCCAATCCAGGTGCACCAGGGTTTTGACACAATCTGAGAACTTAATCTTCAGGATCTGCTAGGGAGATCTGATAGCCCAACAAGAGACCACACCTATGAAGATTTCCTCCATAAGGACATTTATATCGCAGTTGTCACTACCACGGTGAAAATGGCTATTACCGCTTGAGGTTCCATCAACGTGGTTGACCCAATTAAGGGAATGTCCACTATGGTTAACCCTCTCTAAAGGTGACTCACAAAAGATACCACATGGAGACTAGTTTCAGATTCAAGGATCTAAGTTTCTGATACTACCCAAAAAGGGAGTAGAGCATAGTTCTCTAGCCTTTTCACTTTCAACCAAAACAAAGTAGATGGATTAATCTGACAAGCTAAGACCAAGATTATCTCACAAAGATCTATGATGTCAACCACTTATGATCTATCAACCTCTTCAAAGAGAGAGTGTATCAATCAGAAGTTGAAGACACACAAATCTAGTAGAACGTGAGATGCTCTCAGTATCCTCCCTACTGACAAGGGTTCCTTCATTGAGAAGAGCTTCATTGGAAACCCACTCTCTCAAGAACCACAAATAGTGCTCATAGGGCCTATTTACTATGTGTAACAAAGATGCTGAAAAGCAAATCTATCTTAATTTTTTATAGCCCAAAATGAAATTTGTGATATGAAAGCAATAAAAGGTCACACAAGCCAGACACGTGAGATGTTTGTTTTAGTCCAAATTGAAGTGTTATCAGTTGAGAAGATTACTTGAATTCCTCACAATGCGCTTAGTAGATTTTTACCTATTTTTAGCAACTCTCATGCTTCTCCCAATCAAAATCAGTAGAAATCAATTAGAAACAACAAATTTCAATTGTTAATGTTAGTTGTTGGCCCAAATTTGGAAAGTTGTTTGAAAAAATGAAATGACAATTGAAAACTAGCACTAAAACTTATACGACAGTGGGTCACCTCCCAGACGACAGTCCAGAAACTCGTACGACACTGGTTACCTGTTCATACAACAATCGGGCTTTCAAACGATAATGTGTACACATTGATATGAGCCTCGATCAAATAAACCATCGTACAATAGTGGGAATCTCTTGATATGAGTTTCTAACAAAATTCATATAAAAATTGTATGGACAAAAATTAAAAATTGCAGTTTGGAATAGAAAATGACAAAAAGATGATAGAAATTGATAGAAAATGAATGGAAACCCGTTTCAGGGCCCCACGGTGGGTGCCAAAAATGTGTGTGAATTTTGTACCTACCTGTAGACACAACACTTCAGTAAAACATTAGAGGTTAGTAGAAATCAAAATTGTGCAGTGAAATGGAAACTAATCTAACCAAGCGTTTTACTACCTTCTAATAGATGCGAGTATGTATTCTTAGATTATACCGAGATCAATGACCTTGACGACACCTAAATGAAGGATTTGAATGTAGAATCTAGATATGGAATGAATGCAAATTAATCTATTTTTTTTGTGTTTTCTATGCAATAATATGAAAATATGGATATGGATATATTCTATGAAAAATTGATATGCAAATTAAACTAACAATGATATGAAATATGAAACTAGAATGAATTGAAAATAAGATTGATCTCACAAAATGCTAATTCACAAGAAGCTCGATGATTCCTCTGATGTCAATTTGCCAGAGTAAGTATGCAAATTCTGTGGATGAATTATGAAGAGCTGAGCCTTGATTTTATAGAAATCCAGGGCTTTGGGAATGCATAGAAAAACCATAAATCACTCAAGTTGATTTTTGAGTCAACAAGAGATTAAGAATATTTAACTCACAAAAATCATGCAAAATCATGCAAAAATAGCTTTTTAATTCAAATTAGAAGTTGAGATCAACTTTCAACTCAAAAGAGAGGTGAGTTTATTTTTAAAACAACTTGAATTGCTTTTCTGATTTAAAGTTTAACTGCTCTTTGGATGTGCACAATTAATTATGAATTAATTAAATAAACAAAGTGATTTATTCTCAACTTAACTGATTTTGAAAAATTAAAACAATTGATTTATGGGTTAATCAATTATTAAATCAAACTTTTATTCCAAAAACTATATTATTAAATTTGACAATTTGACTTTAATAAATTAAATAAGAATTTAATCAATTAGTCATAAGATAAATGATTTATTGTCAGAATTAAATAATATGATTTAGGAATAAATATAATTAAATCCAATTAAATAATTAAGTGGCAGTATTAAATCTAATTAATTAAATATTGAGAATATCCAATTAATCAAACTTTAGGATAAATAGGATTTATCACCAAATAATCATTAAATTAAAGATAATTATGATAATTATGAATATTCCCCAATGCAGATTTTGGGATAATCAATTAGGATTCAGTAATGTGTCGATGTGCCTTAGGTTCATTTTTTATAGCCCAAAATGAAATCTATGATATGAAAGCAATAAAAGGTCACACAAGCTAGACACGTGAGATGTTCATTTTAGTCCAAATTGAAGTGTTATCAGCTGAGAAGATTACCTGAATTTCTCACAATGCGCTTAGTAGATTTTAACCTATTTTTAGCAACTCTCACACTTCTCCCAATCAAAATCAACAGAAATCAATCAGAAACAACAAATGTTAATTGTTAATGTTAGCTGTCAGCCCAAATCTGGAAAACAAATTTGGAAAGCTGTCTGAAAAAATGAAATGACAATTGAAAACTGGCACTAAAACTTGTATGACAGTGGGTCACCTCCCAGACGACAGTCTAGAAACTCATACAACACTGGGTACCTGTTCATACGATAATAGGGCTTTCAACGATAATGTGGTCACATTGATACGAGCCTCAATCAAATAAACTATCGTATGATATTGGGTATCTCCTGATACGAGTTTCTAACAAAACTCATATGAAAATTGTACGGAAAAAAATTCAAAATCGTAGTTTGGAACAGAAAATGACAAGAAGATGATAGAAATTGATATAAATTGAATGGAAACCCGTTTAAGGGCCCCACAGTGGGTGCCAAAAATGTGTGTGAATTTTGTACCTAGCTATAGACACAACACTTCAGTAAAACATTAGAGGTTAGCAGAAATCAAAATCATGCAATGAAATGGAAACTAATCTAACCAAGCATTTTACTGCCTTCTAATAGATGCGAGTATGTATTCTCAGATTATATCGAGATCAATGACCTTGACGACACCTAAATGAAGGATTTGAATGCAGAATCTAGATATGGAATGAATGCAAATTAATCTATTTTTTTTGTATTTTCTGTGCAGAAATATGAAAATATGGATATGGATCTATTCTATGAAAAATTGATATGCAAATTAAACTAACAATGATATGAAATATGAAACTAGAATGAATTGAAAACAAGATTGATCTCAAAAAACATTGATTCACAAGAAGCTCGATGATTCCTCTGATGTCAATTCGCCAAAGTAAGTATGCAAATTCTGTGGATTCTGTAGATGAATTATGAAGAGCTGAGCCTTGATTTTATAGAAATCCAGGGCTTTGGGAATGCATGGAAAAACCATAAATCACTCAAGTTGATTTTTGAGTCAACAAGAGATTAAGAATATTTAACTCACAAAAATCATGCAAAATCATGCAAAAATAGCTTTTTAACTCAAATCAGAAGTTGAGATCAACTTTCAACTCAAAAGAGAGTTGAGTTTATTTTTAAAACAACTTGAATTTCTTTTCTAATTTAAAGTTTAATTGCTCTTTGAATGTGCACAATTAATTATGAATTAATTAAATAAATAAAGTGATTTATTCTCAACTTAACTGATTTTGAAAAATTAAAACAATTGATTTATGGGTTAATCAATTATTAAATCAAACTTTTATTCCAAAAACTATATTATTAAATTTGTCAATTTGACTTTAATTAATTAAATAAGAATTTAATCAATTAGTCATAGGATAAATGATTTATTGTTAGAATTAAATAATACGATTTAGGAATAAATATAATTAAATCCAATTAAATAATTAAGTGACAGTATTAAATCTAATTAATTAAATATTGAGAATATCCAATTAATCAAACTTTAGGATAAATAGGATTTATCACCAAATAATCATTAAATTAAAGATAATTACGATAATTAGGAATATTCCCTGATGCAGATTTTGGGATAATCAATTAGGATTTAGTAATGTGTCGATGTGCCTTAGGTTCATTTTTTATAGCCCAAAATGAAATCTATCAACTGAGAAGATTACCTAAATTCCTCGCAATGTGTAGTAGATTTTTACCTATTTTTAGCAACTCTCATGCTTCTCCCAATCAAAATCAATAGAAATCAATTACAAAAAACAAATTTCAATTGTTAATGTTAGCTGTTAGCCCAAATCTAGAAAGCTATCTGAAAAAATGAAATGACAATTGAAAACTGGCACTAAAATTTGTATGACAGTGGGTCACCTCCCAGACCACAGTCCAAAAACTCGTACGACATTGGGTACCTGTTCATACGACAATCGGGCTTTCAAACAATAATGTGTACACACTGATATGAGCCTCGATCAAATAAACTATTGTACGACAGTGGGTATCTCCTGATACGAGTTTTTGACAAAACTCATACGAAAATTGTATGGACATAAATTAAAAATCATAGTTTGGAATAGAAAATGACAAGAAGATGATAGAAATTGATAGAAATTGAATGGAAACCCATTTTAGGGCCCCACGGTGGGTGCCATAAATGTGTGTGTGAAGTTTGTACCTAACTGTAGACACAACACTTCAATAAAACATTAGAGGTTAGCAGAAATCAAAATCATGCAGTGAAATGGAAACTAATCTAACCAAGCATTTTACTGCCTTCTAATAGATGCGAGTATGTATTCTCAGATTATACTGAGATCAGTGACCTTGACGACACCTAAATGAAGGATTTGAATGCAAAATCTAGATATGGAATGAATGCAAATTAATCTATTTTTTTGTATTTTTTGTGCAATAATATGAAAATATGGATATGGATCTATTCTATGAAAAATTGATATGAAAATTAAACTAACAATGATATGAAATATGAAACAAGAATGAATTGAAAACAAGATTGATCTCACAAAATGCCGATTCACAAGAAGCTCGATGATTCCTCTGATGTCAATTTGCCAGAGTAAGTATGCAAATTCTGTGCATGAATTATGAAGAGTTGAGCCTTGATTTTATAGAAATCTAGGGCTTTGGGAATGCATGGAAAATCCATAAATTACTCAGGTTGATTTTTGAGTCAACAAGAGATTAAGAATATTTAACTCACAAAAATCATGCAAAATATGCAAAAATAGCTTTTTAACTCAAATTAGAAGTTGAGATCAACTTTCAACTCAAAAGAGAGTTGAGTTTATTTTTAAAACAACTTGAATTGCTTTTTTGATTTAAAGTTTAACTGCTCTTTGAATGTGCACAATTTTAATTATGAATTAATTAAATAAATAAAGTGATTTATTCTCAACTTAACTAATTTTGAAAAATTAAAACAATTGATTTATGGGTTAATCAATTATTAAATCAAACTTTTATTCTAAAAACTATATTATTAAATTTGACAATTTGACTTTAATTAATTAAATAAGAATTTAATTAATTAGTCATAGGATAAATGATTTATTGTCAGAATTAAATAATATGATTTAGGAATAAATATAATTAAATCCAATTAAATAATTAAGTGGCAGTATTAAATCTAATTAATTAAATATTGAGAATATCCAATTAATCAAACTTTAAGATAAATAGAATTTATCACCAAATAATCATTAAATTAAAGATAATTAGGATAATTAGGAATATTCAAGGAATATTTCCCGATGCAAATTTTGGGATAATCAATTAGGATTTAGTAATGTGTCGATGTGCCTTAGGTTAGGACTTGGATGTCGATTTCATTTGATTTGTAGATGTAGGAGGTTAATGAACTTATTGCCCATTTTTGCGGTATTACATTTTACCCCTCTTTGAATTACTGTGTGAAGTGCAGTGGTTCAAAGATAGCCTGTGTTTGATAAGGAATCTGATTGAAATTGAAATTGATATGAAACCAAAATCTGGATATGAGACAGAAACTGATTGAAAGATTTAAAGATGTTAGGTCCTAAATGACCAAAGATAATGTTAACTATAATAGCCATGAACCGATGATTAAGAAGTATCAAAACACTTGATTCTGAACCTTATGATTACAAAGAAGTGAGTGACCGATTCCAGACCCGATTGTCAATAAGAATCACATTGGTATCACATCTGAACCCTTTAGTTATGAAGAACCAAGGAAATAACACTAACGAACTGATAGTTGTGAAAAGCTGATACAGTTTACAAGATTAAAAGAATACCAGATTTATATGGATCTTGATGAATTTGATATGCCCCAAGTGATGATTGATTTGCCCCAAGCGACAAGGTCTTTTGATGATTCAACAACTAGATGTGGTTGTTGTCTTGATTACTGAGGAAAGATATGATTCCAAATATAGATTACAGACTTGAATGATGTACCTAACTATAGACACAACACTTCAGTAAAACATTAGAGGTTAGCAAAAATCAAAATCATGCACAATTAATTATGAATTAATTAAATAAATAAAGTGATTTATTCTCAACTTAACTGATTTTGAAAATTAAAAACAATTGATTTATGGGTTAATCAATTATTAAATCAAAATTTTATTTAGAAAGTATATTATCAAATTTGACAATTGACTTTAATTAATTAAATAAGAATTTAATCAATTAGTCATAGGATAAATGATTTATTGTCAAAATTAGATAATACAATTTAGGAATAAACATAATTAAATCTAATTAAATAATTAAGTGGTAGTATTAAATCTAATTAATTAAATATTGAGAATATCCAATTAATCAAACTTTAGGATAAATAAGATTTATCGCCAAATAATCATTAAATTAAAGATAATTAGGATAATTAGGAATATTCCCCGATGCAGATTTTGGGATAATCAATTAGGATTCAATAATGTGTCGATGTGCCTTAGGTTAGGACTTTGATGTCAATTTCATTCGATTTGTAGATGTTGGAGGTTAATGAACTTATAGCCCATTTTTGGGGTATTACAATGTTGACTAGAGAACCTCTTGATCAAAGAGTAAACCCTGGTGGGAATGATGCCCACAAAAGATGCACTAATATAAATGTTCCTTGTGAGAGGATGGACTCTGTTAGGAGTCTTATGAAATACATTTAGTACATATGAATTCTTGTTAGGAGATTTTGAATCCCTGTTAAATGATTCTAACTATTTTAGGAGTTTATGAAAGATAGATGGACCCATTGCCCAAACAACTTCAATGGCAAGATCACTGAACACACTATCCAACTAATCTCTAGATTATTCAATAGAATAATATAAAATATGTTACCTCTTCTCTCACTATGCCAAACCGCACTCTCTGCTACACCAGATCTCAATTTCAGATCTCTGTACCTTGCATGTCTTCCTTCACAATTCTGCTTTTACAATTCGCTAGCTCTTTTCTTCACTTCATGCATTCATCATCACATCAACCATACACAACCAATTTCAACCATATTCCATTCCTTCAACAAGAAAAAATATTTCTTCCTTTATACCACACTCAAGTGATTACAAATGAGTCGGCATCCATTTACAAAATAAAATATTCCACACGCTACATCAAAATTACACAAAACTGTCAGCTTCCAAATAGCATAACTCTTCATCTGTGTGACCTCAAAGTTTTCACTATCATCCAAATCACTAATAATGTGTCTTAAACTTCCCTTTATCTGTGCAAAACCAAATTCCGTCCCGATTAGGAGATATCATCCAATTTCCACAAACTGCTACTCAGGAACACTCCCTGAATATTGCTTCCACCAAAATGCTCATAACTAATATGAATAAATGAATTACTATTTGTGCTCTTAACCATGACCATATAACATATCAAAGAGTATATCCTAAACATCGCATAACTTTATCTGCAATATCCCACGTGCGCTAATCAAAACACTGTTTGCTTCTCTGCTAATCTCCAGAAGATCACTGCATTGACATTAATGACAATCATAGTCATGAATGCAACAAAAATTGCTACAAAATGACTACCAATTCAACATTCATTCCTAACACTCCATGAGATATATCAAGTTTTCTAAGAACATTGGTGTAGGGAATCATATATCCATGAAATAGTATGACGTTATTTTTAGAATAACTGAGAGGGGGTGAATCAGTTATCCAGTGTCCCAATACAAAATGTATAATCCAAAAAAAATACTTTAATTTATGCTACTCGGTAAACATAAAATACTTTCACTATCTATTCATTTATCGATAATCAGTCTAAAACTTATAATAGTTACCGATCAAATCTAACATGTAATATGCAAAGTATGACAACAAAAAAAATCACAATCAACACATAACACAAGAGATTTAACGTGGAAACCCTGTGAAGGGAAAAACCACCTAGGACTGGCAACCCAAAATTGTTCACTCTTCTGAAGTGAGGTCGATGAAGACCCAACCCTGTTAAAGGTTAAAAAACACACTATTAGGTGTGACCTTGTTAGAGGATTTTAGACCAGAAGTTATCATCCAACCAATAGTCACTCTGGGGTTGACAGGATAACAATGTTCACTCTGTGAATGAACACCAAAAGAATTTCTTATTCCACTTGGTTAAGAGATTTAACTATGTACAATGGTTAAATATGTAACAGTAGATGATCTTCCTTAATACAACTTCAATTTGCAGATTACAGATCAATGTTCAGCTCATTCAAATCTTTCTGATCAATATATCACTTCAGATTCAATCTTTTATCAACTTATTGTCTGTCGATAATTACTCTTTGTAGCTCGGTAACTATTCTGCAGCTCAATTCTTATTAACCAGTATGATTAGAATGCATGAAAGCTTGTTCATGTGATTATCCTGCAGTATCTTCATCTTTCAGCTCACTCAACAATGAAATCAATGTCTCTTATATAGACAAGTAAACCATTTTCTTTTCCTCCATCAGATTTTGTCTCTTAATCTCATTCATAGATTTTGCCGCTTTATCCTTCTTTGGCTAATGTGTCAATAACACATTTCAATCTTCTCCATTAGATCTTCCTTGAATTATGTTAGTTGTCGATCTTCATAAAAAACCTTATCTGTTACCTTGATATCATACACTTTACAGATCATCAATTTTGTCAATAAAAATTGATCATTGAATTCCTTTTTATTTTGCTTGGTTAACAAAGAAATGCATTGGTGAACACAAGCTCAGTTAATACTACGCTCGGTATGCACTACATTCCGTCGATGTATACTAAAATGCTTTATTTACCGACAACACTACTTTGTGTCTTTCAGCTCTATTCTTCATCATAGATGACTGCAACATAATAAAGTCGATATCATCAAGTCATAGACTCATCAACAAGTTACTTAGTGTATTCCTTCATCTAACATATACATCTTCCTCATGTAGATATTTTTGTTCTTCATCTCTTTCACCTTTCTTCAGATGTATCGGTATAGTAACTTACAAGATAAGTACTGTCAAGCTAGTTGACATCAATGACAACATAATACTGATTTAACCATCTTGCATATCTAATCATCAAATCCTCAATAATCTTAAATTACAAATTCTTCATTCAGGTTTCAAATCAGTTGTAGTTCATCAATCTCTCCCTTTGGCATTGATGGCAACTCAAGTAATATGAAATGTACCATACACACACCAAACATGTATTCTACAACTTTATGATCAAATACTGTACTAAGCTCTCCTTAGTTTAATATGTTTAATCACTATGTTACTTAACAACATTATAAAATATAGCTTTGTCATTGTGTAGATGTAATCTTTTCAACTCTCAGGTTCCTGTTCCTATTTTTTTTTTTTCATATTATCTCTCCCTTAGATAGTTCTCATTGGTGAATATTTATCCCTTTCCTTTTCATATGATTTATCTCTCCCTTTGACAATAATTCCAAATAAAAAATAAATAAACTATCAGCTCTGTAGTAGCCAAGTAACTCTTTGTTGCCCAATACATTCTATATCTTTGTATACTGAGATCCCAATTTGTTTCAGTTCTCCAAACTTAATCACAACCTTGAACATTATCCAAAGTGTGAACTATGTTGCATCAACATGTGTGATCTTCTAATAAGTGTAAGCTGATGCAACATCCAGATCACATTAGTGACCGATAGACAGGGGACGGACCCCAAGTCTAGTCCTCAAATGTTCAAATGTGTCCTTCGGTAGAGGCTTTGTAAAAATGTCTGCAAGTTGTTCTTTAGATGTAACAAATTCTAACTTTACTTTCTTCTCTTGCACTTGTTCTCTTAAGTAATGATACTTAATTGATATATGCTTTGTCTTAGAGTGCATCATAGGATTCTTTGAAATATTAATTGCACTTGTGTTGTCACAGTATATAATCACCGGGTCAGTGATTACCTCATTCATTCCTTCCAATACTTGCTTGATATATGCAATGTTTGAGCAATTTGTAGTAGCATCAACATACTTTGCTTCAACTGTAGACTGAGAAATACAAGTTTTCTTTTTACTTTTCTAGGTTACAAGTCTATCACCAAAGAAAAATGCTCCTCCGGTGGTGCTTTTTCTCTCATCCACATTTCTAGCCCAATCAGCGTCAGTATATACTTTTAGTTCAAACTTTCTTTCCTTAGGATACCATAATCCATAATCCTCTATCTTTTTCAAATATCTAAAGATTATTTTAGTAGCAATCATGTGTGATTCTCTAGGGTTAGGAGAATATCTAGCAACAATTCCCACAACATGTGCTATGTCTGGTCTACTGTGAACTACATACATTAGCTTACCAATCATGGATCGGTAAATTATCTAGTTAACCTCTGTAGTTTCATCTTCCTTTGTCAATTTGCATCCAATAGCCATCAGTGTTCCCATAGGTTTAGCATCTTCCATGCCAAATGTCTTCAAGGCTTCCTTTATGTATTTTGACTGTGAGATAAATATCCCATTATTTTTCTAAATCACTTGTAGTCCTAGAAATAATTTAATCTCTCCAAACATAGACATCTCAAAATATTTTCTCATCTCATCAAAAAAATATTTACATACATGTTCTTGACCTCTAAAAATAATATCATCAACAAAAATTTCAGCAATAATGATAGTGTCATCAGTATCACCTTTCATGTATAAATTGATGTTCTTACTAGTTCTCACAAATCCAATACTTCATGAGTAAGTATGTAGTCTTTCATACCATGCTCTCAGTGCTTGTTTCAAACCATATAAAGCTTTATGTAATCTACATACCATGTCTTTATTGTCTGGATCAATGAATCCTTCAAGTTGTTCTATGTAGACCTCCTCTTCAAGTATACCATTCAAAAATGCTGATTTCATATCCATTTGATAAACCTTAAATTTCTTATGTGCAACATATGTAAGTAGCATTCTAACTCCTTCCAATCTAGAAATAGGTGCAAATGTATCACCATAGTCAATGCCTTCTTCCTGTGCATATCCCTTGCAAACCAATCTAGCTTTATTTCTTGTCACCTCACCATTTTCATTCAGCTTGTTCCTCAATATCCATTTAGTATCAATAACATTTTTGTCTTTAGGTCAGGGTACTAAGGACCAAGTTTTATTCTTCTCTATTTGTTATATCTCCTCTTTCATTGCATTAAACCATTCTTCATTTTCTAATGCAACTTTCACATTTTTTGGTTCAAATTCACAAACTAAACATGTACCTTGTCTTGCTTTGCTTCTTGTCTACATTCCAACTTGTCTATCTCCAATAATTTGTGTTTCAGGATGATGTCTTCTGATAAATCTAGCCAGTATTTAGTTTCTTCTTTCTTGTTCATCCTGTTCAAGTTCATGTATTTTCTCAGTAGCTCCATCTTGTTCGTCGGTTTCCCTTTCCTGTTCCTCAGGGTTATTTTCCTATTGTTCTACATTATTTTCTTGTTGATCAGTTATCACAGATTGTGGCTTCAGTAGATAGTCAGGTTGTTCAATGTAAGTGAATCTACTGTAGTCTTCTGATTCTCTTCTACTTTCTTCTGTGTTCATATCATCAAACTAATCAACATGAACATTAGCACTTTCAATTATCTTATTTATAACCTTATTCAAACATTTGTATGCTTTACTCTTAGTAGAATATCCTAAGAATATTCCCTCATCACCTTTAGAATCAAATTTCCCATTTCTATCATCTTTCAGAATAAAACATTTGCTTCCAAAAATCCTGAAATAACTTACAGTAGGTTTGTGTCCAAACCATAGCTCGTAAGGTGTCTGGTTAGAGTCCTTCTTCAGTTGTACTTGGTTAAGCACATATACAACTATGCTAACAGCTTCCCTCCAGTATGTGTGAGAAATATTCTTTTGTATCATCTATGTTCTTGCACAAGCAATGATTGACCTATTCCTTCTTTTAGCAATTCCATTCTGCTGAGGTGTCCTCGGTGCAGAGACCTATCTTTTGATACCATTCTCATTATAGAAATTAGTAAATTCATCAGAGATAATTTCACCTCCTCTATCATATCTTAAGCATTTGATTTCTTTACCTATCTCTTTTTCTACCTTTGCCTTATACCATTTAAACATCTTAAAAGCTTCAGATTTCTCATTCAAGAACATAATTTTCATTAGTCTAGTGTAGTCATCAACAAAAAGAATAAAGTATTTATCACCATAATAACTATAAGTTCTCATAGGACCACATAGATCGATATGAACCAACTCAAGTATCTTCTTTGTTGAGTAGTCTTTGCTCTTAGAACTAGACTCAGTCATCTTACCTTTCTGACATTCATGGCACATAGCATGATCTAGTTTTGATAAGTTAGGCAATCCTCTAACTCTTTTCTTTTTACTAATCTTGATCATGTTATCAAAGTTCACATGGCATAACCTCTTATGCCATAACCAAGCATCTTCATCCTTCATTAATAAACAAGAAGACTGACCAATATAAAGATAAAATAGATTACCTCTGGATTGTGTACCAATTCTGACAAGTCTTCCTTATTCATCATATATTCTTACCTTCCTACTCTCAAAAGCTAGTCGGTGGCCTGAATTATTCAACTGTACCAACTTAACAAATTATAGTTCAGTCCATCTACCCAGTATGCATTATCACATTTTATTCTATCATTAATCATCACTAAACCTTTACCTCTCACCATACAAGGTACATCATTTCCCATCCTTATAGATCCACCATCATATTCATCAAGTATATCAAATTTTTCTATATCACTAGTCATATGATGTGTACAGCCACTGTCAATGATCCATGTATCATTTCTACTTACTTTAGAGATTAGTGTTGTTTCTTCATGTTTCTCTTCTTCCTCTGAATCATCTTTCATAGCAACAAATACTACTTCTACATCATCATTAGTGTTAGATTTAGATTCAAATTCTTTGGATATGTAACATACCTTTTTCCCTTTGTCATAGCTATCTTGGTTATCTTTTTTGTTGTGTCGGTAGCCTCTGTTAACTCTTCTCCCATAGCTTCCTTTGGATTGGTCTTTGGATCTATCTTTATCTTTCTTATTTGGACATCTAGCAGCAATGTGGCCAACTTCTTTACAATTAAACATGCTAAAGGTAACTTACCTTGATACCTTCCTTTACCTTTGGGAAATCTTCTAGCCATAAGAGCTTCAAGCTCATCAAGTTCATCATTGGTATTACTATCACTGTCATTATTCTTACTATTCTTGCTAGACTTACCAATCTTCAAAGAAGTCATGAAAGTGGATTCAATAGATGGTACAACACTATTGTCATAATTATTCAGTTCAAAGGTTGTAAGCTTACCGATCAGTGTGTCAAGAGTAAGGTTCGATGTAACTCTTGTTTCATGAATTGCAGATATCCTAATTACATAAACTGATAGCAAAGTTCTAAGAATCTTTCTAATCATTGTTTCATTGTCAATAACTCCATCTGATGCTCTAATAGCATGTACTACCTCTTTTAGTCTATTTGAGTATTGCACAATGTTCTCACCTTCTTTCATCTTCATATCATCAAAACAACCTCTCATGATTTCTACTCTGGCTCTCTTAACATTCAAATCTCCACTGTATATTAGAGTCAGTTTATCCCACATGGCTTTGGTAGTTGTGAATCCCCTAATGTCTTCAAATTCGACATTGGTATAGGTAGTACCAAGTTCCATCATAGTAATGTTGTGTTCATGCCTGTCTCTTAGTTGATCAAGTGTCAGGGGACCAGTGGTTAGTTGTATGTAGCCATTCTCCATTAGGTCTAGTGTCGAGTTCCCAATACTAGATATGTGCAGCTTCATCCGGCTTTGCCATACTGCAAAGTTATCTTTGTTTAGTCTTGGCACTTCCCTCTTATACATCTTGAGACCTTTGTGCTGGAGTCCTTAAAACTCTATTTTAAGAAACCACAACTCTAATACCAATTGTTAGAATAACTGAGAGGGGGGTGAATCAGTTATCCAGTGTCCCAATACAAAATGTATAATCCAAAACAAATGCTTCAATTTCTTCTACTCGGTAAACATAAAATAATTTTACTATCTATTCATTTACCGATAATCAATCTAAAACTTATAATAGTTACCGATCAAATCTAACATGTAATATGCAAAGTATAATAACAAAAAAATATCATAATCAACACATAACACAAAAGATTTAATGTGGAAACCGTGTGAAGGGAAAAACCACCTGGGACCGACAACCCAAAATTGTTCACTCTTCTGAACTGAGGTCGGTGAAGACCCAACCCTATTAAAGGTTACAAAACACACTGGTGACCTTGTTAGAGGATTTTAGACCAAAATTTATCATCCAACCAGCAGTCACTCTGGGGTTGACAGGATAACAATGTTCACTCTGTAAATGAACACCAAAAGACTTTCTTAGTCCCCTTGGTTAAGAGATTTAACTATGTATAATGGTTAAATATGTAACAGTAGATGATCTACCTTAATACAACTTCAATTTGTAGATTACAGATCAATGTTCAACTCATTTAAATCTTTTTGATCAATATATCACTTCAGATTCAATCTTTTATCAACTTATTGTCCATCGATAATTATTCTTTGTAGCTTGGTAACTATTTTGCAACTCAGTTCTTATTAACTAGTATGATTAGAATGCATGAAAGCTTATTCACGTGATTATCCTACAATATCTTCTTCTTCCAGCTCACTCAACAATGAAATCAATGTCTCTTATATAGACGAGTAAACCATTTTCTTTTCCTCCATCAGATTTTGCCGCTTAATCTCATTCATAGATTTTGCCACTTTATCCTTCTTTGGCTGATGTGTCAATAACACATTTCAATCTACTCCATTAGATCTTCCTTAAATTATGTTAGTTGTTGATCTTCATAAAAAACCTTATTTGTTACCTTGATATCATACACTTTACAGCTCATCAATTTTATCGGCTAAAATTGATCATTTAATTCCTTTCTATTTTACTCAGTTAACAAAGAAATGCATCAGTGAACACAAGCTTGGTTAATACTATGTTTGGTATACACTACATTCCATCGGTGTATATTGAAATGCTTTATTTACCGACAACACTACTTTGTGTCTTTCAGCTCTATTCTTCATCATAAATGACTGCAACATAATAAAGTCGATATCATCAAGTCATAGACTCATCAACAAGTTACTCAGTGTATTCCTTCTCCTCATCTGACATATACATCTTCCTCATGTAGATATTTTTGTTCTTCATCTCTTTCACCTTTCTTCAGATGTGTCGGTATAGTAACTTACAAGATAAGTACTGTCAAGGTAGTTGACATCAATGACAACATAATACTGATTTATGCATCTTGCATATCTAATCATCAAATCCTCAGTAATCTTAAATTACAGATTCTTCATTCAGGTTTCAAATCAGTTGTAGTTCATCAATACATGATATCCTTCACATTTTTCTTCCTTCAACATTATTTTCATCACCAAACCTTCACAACTCAATACCAACAAGGAAAAACATCCTCTATCCACCCTACTAAAACTCCACAAACCTTGAAGGGAAGGTATTTCAAGGTTCCTAAGATGATAGAAAGGGTAATCTCTTTTGTTTCTATATTTTCTTCATGAATATGATCAATGAAGTCTTCAAATACCTCTAGTTCAACTTCATGTTTTGAGTCTTTACCTCTATATAGTGATATTTCCTTCACCCAAACATCTATGTCCTAGAATGCGTGACTCTCTAAAAGATAAATATAGATTCTTCCTCCAAATTTCTTTATTTTTTTATCCATCTTGCATAATTGAATCATAATACTTATATTAATATCACCATAGCAATCTGGATTATTGATAATAATTTTAGCGACACATCAAAACAAAAAAAGAATCATTTAACTTTTCTTACAATAACTTGAACCTGTAATGAATTTATTAAGTGATACTTTCCTCACAAAACTAAAGGGTTTCCATCCTCCAATTCCAACAATCAATGACTTTTCATCAACTAATCATATGATCCTATGTGTTTTTATCCATAGGAAGATGGCTTGACACAAGTGTCTAATAGATACACCATATAATATATGGTGACTAAAAGTGAAATGTCTCCCTAGATTCATATTCTACTACATACAATTTGAATAGGTTATCCAAGAACAAAATTGGTCCCAAGACCCAAATTGAACTTAACATGTGATAGTTTATTTCAAACCCACAAATTTGTCATTTTTCTAGCCATTGCACATGTTATTGTTGTTGTATATAGCCTTTCTCTTTCATTATATCTTCCTTGGGACATGTCGGCTTGAACTCCCAACTTTTTCTTATATTTTTTGGATGTGTTAGGTCTCATTTCTAACCCCCAATGCCCAATTTGCAAAAATAAAAAAACACTCACATTATGAAATAATGTTTTTTTTAACTTAAATTTTATATTATAAGCCTTAAGATTGTTATACTCTTAGGTGGAGGCATATTATAATAGCATCAATTTTTTCATATCTAGCTCAATTCCATGCCTAGAGAAAATGAAACTCCAAACACACCTTCTATTAGTTTAAAAAAAAAGCATAATACCATTATCTTAAGGTAATGTTATGTAAGTTATGAATGAATCACTTACTTGGTGCTAACTCTACCTTTTATGTCTTTAATACTTCATTAGTATCAATTGGTAATTAAAAAAAATACTTAATAAGTTATAACTAATATGATAACTAATGCAAATGTAATACCCCACCAGGAAACCCAATAGAATTTAACCTAAAACATGTTGCTATGTTTTACAGAATAATTTTTTTTTCAAAGAAATACAACATAAGATACAAACAAGTACATAAGTATAACTTAATTACAGTTAACAACTCTCAAGGGTTCCATGACGTAGCATTACCTATACATTAATTAATTATTTTAGATTAAGTATAATTACAAATATCACATATACACAATGAAACAGTATCTTCTACACAAGTTGCAGGGTACGTAACAATAATTGAGTACAAAGTATAGTACAATATCCCAAAAGAATCACATCTAAATAACTGATACAAGGTACAAATATAAACACCACAAGATAGATATGAACAAGCCTCTAATGAAGAATAAGAAGAAGGTAACAACAATAAACATCATCCAACACCACTACAAGAATTTCAGAATCTCAAATGGTAAAATAATTACTACTACCCAACCTCATGGAACCAAAGGTCAACTCACATTGTGCTAAGGAGATAACAACAAACACCACTTGGATAACAATAAAAAAATCCAACACAATAAAACAACTAAGAAATAGATCCTGAAAGATCTCTATCTTAAGAGATACAACAATCAAACCAAAGGTAAAACATACCAATCTAAGACAAGTAAGGGTAATTCCAAGTGTAGACACCTAAAAATCCTTTAGAAAATAAAGTATTTTTATTTTATGAAAAATCCCTGATGACATCATCATTTATTTATTAATTAATTAATTAATTAATTAATTAATTAATTTTTATGTCATTAAATCCTTTTATCTTAATTAAAAATATTTAATTAAGAAATCCCTCCCAAAAATGTTTAAATCTTATTTAAACAGTATTCCCCTATTTATTAATTATTTAATTAATAAATTGACCAAAAATCCCAAAATAAATAATTAATTTATTTTTTGCCCAAAACTAGGCCAATTTCCTTAAGACCACTAACCTCTTCCAGAATCTTCTAATCCTTCTTTAATTTTGATTAAAGGCTAATCCCATCATTTCCTAACCCTAATCCCAACTCAAAATATTTAATTAAGATTAAATATTTAATCCTCATGTTTATTAAATTCATTTTAATAAATATTCTCAAAACCTAAACCATGGAAATAAATAAATCTTTATCTATTTTCTAAAATCTATATTTATCCTAAGGAAGTTCTAGACTCTTCTAGAAAGTCTTATCCTTGTCCCCCTAATCCTAATCCTAATCCCCCCCTAACCTTGTCACATTCCCTAACCAAGGTTAGCCAACTCCTAAGCTTAACCCAAAGTCAACAAACTTCTAAAAACTTCTCTTACATGCATTAAATGCATTTAAAGCCTCCTTATCCCTCTTACATGCATTTATGATGCATTTAAGAAGCCCCTCACCTTTTTCTTACACCCTTTGACCTTAAGCACATTTCCCAAATTGTGCACATCCCTCCCATCTTTCAACCCAATGCCCTTGTGACACTTGTCACAAGGTGGCCTTGAACTAGCACAATCCATGTGCTCCCGTTTGAATGAATGTTGGCCTCTCTTAAGGATTTTGATCTTGGCCACTCATTCCTCCTTCCTAAAGCCTATAAATACTCCTCATTTCCAAGAGCAAAACATCCATTCACCTTTTATTTCAAGCATTGTTATCATGCTCATTTAGCTCTAGACTTAGCATAATCAATACTAATTGTTAGTTTTTCATCATTTTCAAGCTTTCTTAAAACACATCATAGCTTAGTAATAATGGATTAACATAGTTTATTTCATTTTTTTGCATAGCATATCATCCATATCACATCCCTATTTGGTTAATAACAATCTTAGCATAAGCATCATGTAGCTCAAATCTCCATAACAAGCATCATATTTGAGTTCTTGAAGCCTTAGGGGCAATTTTGGGTGTTCTACCCATTATTGTGCCATTTTTTTGGGTTTTCATGAGTCTCAAATCATCGTAAAAAGCATTAGAGTATGCTCCAAGTGCTTAGAGAGCACACCCACATCCCCTTAAGTAAGATCAAATCAAACAGTGCTTGGGTGCACTTGTTTAAGCTCAACCTGAGGTGGCTTAGCTTAGAGTTTCTTTGTTTTGGATTGATTTCATGCTAGATTAAAATCTAAATATTGGTTTGGTTTGAAGCTTTCAAAACAGGTATCCTCAAAAGCCTTGTCCACATTCTGGCATGCCCAGTGGGACCCCTGTCTTGACCATCTACTCCCAAATCAACATTTCATGGCCATTTTTCTCATCTTCTTCTAAAAAATTCTGGGTTATCACATTCTGTCATAGTACAAATTGCTCATTTGTTGAAAATTTTGTAAATCTACACATTTATGCTTAAAAACTATGCATTTGTTAATTAAATTGTGCATATGCCCTGATTTGCTATGCATTTGTCATGATTTACTGCACATTTGTCATGATTTGCTGTGCATATGTCAAACAGAGCTACACATATGTATTTTGTAAAAAACTTGCATTTTCAAAGCATTTTTGCACAATAGGTATAGTTGCGCATATGTGCAAAATTAAAAACTGTGCATCTGTCACCTTTTCCTGCACATCTATGCTTTGTATCTGCACATTCATTCCAGAGAGCGGTAAACTGATGTTTTTAAAGTTCTTTAAAATTGATTTTTTTTGCAGATTCTAAACTCTTGTTCTTTTTGCAGGTACAAAATCAATCAACATCATTCCTAAAATGTCTTTCAAATTGCTAAAATGAACTTCAATCATGCAAACTAGGACTTTAGAAATGCATTCATGCAAAATTAGGAACATTTCAAAGCTTTGGGTACTTAAAAAGGATCACAAATCTGCATTCTGAAAATTTAAAATCATGTCCTAAAACTTCTATTCAGTTGAAGATTAACATCTTTCTATGGGCAAATCTTGAATGGTTTTTAAATTTCATGCATCAAAGATAAATTAGGAACTTGTCTTTTTTGGAACTAAAAAATCAAAGCAAATGGTCAAAACAAATCTTGAATGAAACTAAAGGAATGAAGCTAAGTCCTAAGAGTCATTGTCAATTTGAAAAACAAACATACTCTTGAATGCACTAAAAGAAATGAACATCTCTATTCCCTCTTTTGTTTCAATTCAAGCAAGCACACAATCAAATCTTGAATGCCATAAAAGATCAAAACAAAGCACTTCAAAGTTCTTAAATCAACACGCAAATCTCAATCTTGAATGATCAAAGAAAGAACTTGCAATTGCTCAAATCGCTTACTTTTTGGAGAAAGAACAACTCAAAATCTAAACACTTGTGTCTTCAGAAGTTTTCATTCAAACATCACTTAATCAATTTGGGAAAAAGAACAACTTGCTTGATGTGCATCTAAGAACTTTCATTTTTGGTAAATCCTTGTTAAAGTAAGCAACATAAAATATTTAAACTCAAACAAGTTCACTTGTTTTAATTTTAGTGAGGCCTGTTTGAGGAGAAAAGAACTTCCTCTCTGGAGAATGACCTCAAACCGGTATCCCCCCTGGCCGGTATATAAATAAAGTGATGGCAAAAAGTACTCACTTATATCTCCTAATCCACAGGTGTTCATGCCAAATACAGTGACTAGGGATGGTAAATATTCCTCCCCCAGTGTTGTTGGCTAGGCTCTTAAGTGAGTCATGGGTGGTCAGCATAACCGGGTATGGAGACTCCATGGAACTATTAAAAACTTGATAAAATAGAGGCTACCCTATCTACATCTGAAAGTATCAAAATCCTTGTGCAAGGACCGATTCCAAGGGGTTTACCGGGTCGCCTCAAGATTACTCACCATTTGTATTCCCTTCTAGGGGGTACCAAGCTATGGGCAAGCGATTTTGATACTCACCTTCCTTAGGTAGATCTTCTTGAAGTGCTTGATAGTCAAATACTTCATGAAAACATTGTTGGAACATACACTTTCAAAGCTTTATCAGAGTCAGTCATCCTGTTTGTATTCCACAAGGTTGCTTTGTCCCTTGTGGAGATTTCTTTTCTGAAAATCTTTGTTAGAATTTATCCTTTGCCATTGAGAAACATCAAATTGATCAACAAAACTAGTTCAAGATACTCAGAACATTTTGCAAAGAAACCCTTGGAATCAGATATCCAGAAGCCTTTTTGTCTCAAACCAACTATCAGAAATTTCCCCAAAGTTATGCCCAATTTGATCAAACATTCAAAAGCTAAGTTGCCCAAATCCAAATCTTATCAAGAGAAGAAAGTTGTAGAAAGAAACCTTAAGAGCCATCAATCCTCTATCCAAGCAACCAAAGTAGAAGAAAAATATCAAGAAAAGCTTGATAATATTGGCTATAATGCAAGAGTCAAATAGTTTGCCTACTAATTCTGAGTGAACCATCGCTACATCAGTCTTGAAAGAGAAGATTAGATAGGATCCATCACATGTCCATTCTACCTTCAGATCTCAAAATCCTATCTCGGCAGTCCTTCATCCTAGTCTCATCCTAGTTTCATCCCCGCATCATCACCAAACCTTAGTTGCATCCTAGAAACCTTCTTAGTTGCATACACCATCATCTTCCTAGCAGCATCATAGATCATCCATCTCAATTGCATTTGCATCATCATTTTAGAAAGAGCATTGTTCCATCATCCTTCACTATCATTCCATCAGCAATCCACAAACAGAATCTCAAATCCTTGATCCAAATCCAACATCCATTATCCAAAATAGAATCCACCATCCTTTGCACCAAATCTAAGAGATCCAAATCCCCAAGCACTTAGTGTTCAGAACCTTTGAGTTGTTTCCATCCCCTATCCTAAATCAGAAATCATTCTCTTTTTGACAGAGCATTGTCTAAAGGAAATCCAACTTTTCATTGCATAGCCTCATCATCTCGAGCAAGAGATTGGCTTGCATTGATAAGAATCTAGTTGACCAAAGATCATTAGTCTATCCTAGGTTGGCCAAATCCTATCACTGATCCTCCATCGGGAAAAACAAATAGCTCATTGCTGACACTTAGTAATCTTCCACCAGCATCCCACCAATCCTCCACCCAATCTTGACCCAAATCAGAGCATCCCACCAAGCCTCCATCATCACCAAGCATTTCACCAATCTGTCACCATATTCCACCAATCTTCTACCATCCTTGATCCAAATCCAAGAATCTCACCAATCCTTGCGTTACATTCTAGAAGTTCCTTAAGCTTGCATCCATCATTCTTTAGAATCTTTAGGAAACATCTTTCATCCATCTAGCATCTACATCTCCATGCCTGTCGAGACAAGATCTGGATCTAGAAAATGAAGGAACATGAATCCTTATCCAATCACTAGTTCATCTGATCCCAACATTTTTACTAGTGCGATGGTAGCCTATGGTCCCCAAATACAAACTAGCAATGCATGGGATGATCCCAATATTCCTTCAGCTCCTCTGGCAATAGAAACATTTGTAAATCATCTAGAGAATCCACTAGTGGTCAATACACTCATGGACCAAAACCAGCAGAGCATGTTCACTAACTTTGCACAAGCGCATACTCCCATTCCGCCATATCTCCACCCTTGTATTCCCATAAACACTATCCAAATCCTAGCACAAGCATACTCTCTATTCGTCCAACCATTCCCTGATCCAACCTTGCAAACATCTTAAGAAACCTCCACCATTCCCCTTCTTTTGCAAGGAAGCTTCACAAGTCTGGTAACATAAGCTATAGCACCATCTACTCCATTCCCTACCATAGGTACATCATCATCCACCATAGCCACCCAAGCCCTTGCTCAAATCTAACGCTTGTTGCAAAATCAACTCCCACCTCTTACACACCCCTTTACACAAATAGTTCCACCATCTTCCATGGGCCAATAGACACCATTCTTTCTAGGAGGGATGCAATCATCCTTCCCCTTTGCTTCATAAGCTTCAACATCCACACCATCATTTCTAGGGTCAACATAATTATTTCCCTCCTTCACCCAACAAATCTCTACATCATCTACTCTAGGGGTAGTGCAATTGTTCCCCCTTCATACTCAGCAAAAGTACACATCAACATCACCCTTTTCATGGGGAGTGCAAACATTCCCTTCCTTTCCTGCCCAACAAGCATCTACTCAGGCACAAGCCCAACAAAATGCCTTCACCATGGGAATGTCTTCCATGGGTTCTTCAAATCCACTATTCATGTCCCAAACTCCTATCACATCTACCTTTTTTCCCTCTACCACAACATAATTCCCACCACACACTGGTTCTCATTGGGGTCTCACTCAAGAAGACATGAAAGCCTTTAGCATACCAACCCACTCTCCTACATCCATGTTTGCAAACCAACAAGCCACCTTCTCAAAAGCAACACCATAACAACCATCATAGCCTCCACCAGCTTAACCCTTTGCAAGCTATCCATTCACAACACTGAGTGCTTATCAACAAGTTCCTCCACCTCAGCCGCAAAGTTCATCCCATTTCGCAAGTTATCTTGCCTAGCCACCCTTTGCTTCAAGCTTCCCTACATCAGTCTCACCCTTAAGCAATGCGGGAATGCATCCAACTTATGTCAGCCAACCGCAAAGCCAAGATCAGCAAGGGCCATCAAATCAGCAAGCTACATCATTCCACCAACCTCCCCCATAGCAACCATACTTCCAGTCACAACAACAAACCTCCATAATTCCCTAGCAGCAACAAGCTTCCTCCTATCAGTCACAATAGCAAGTCCCCGTCATCCCACAACACCAACAAGCAGTCCCGTATCCTCCACTACAATATCCCCCTATGCTACATCAACAATATCCCCAAAAAATGTTGCTCCAAAATCCCCTCCAATCCACCTATCCTACTGGATCATCTCCATATCCCACTCCACAATACCCATCTCAAATGGGAGCACCCACTCAAACACCGATCAATGCCAAGTGGGAAGCCATGAAGAATGCTCTTAAGGAGCTTCAAACCGGTACCGATAGCAAAACCTATAAGTTTGAGGAGGTGTGTCCTTATCCATTTGACCGATCCATTGTCGCTATACCTTTCCCCAAACACTTTGAGACACCTAAATTTGATAAATATTGGGGGAAAGGAGATCTAGTCAACCATATTGAATAATTCTAAATGGCATGCCAAGAAGTAGCTTACAGTGATAACTATCTCTTACGACTATTCCCAAAGAGCTTGAGAGGAACTACTATTGAATGGTTCTACAAAATCCCATGTGGGACTATCACAACCTTTGCTAAACTTTCTAAGAAGTTCATTGCCCACTATGCCCACAATGTTGAGAATGAGTTGACCTTGTTAGATCTCTGCAACTCAAAATAGAAAGAAGGAGAAAGCCTATCAGAATACTTGCAATGATGGTAGAACCTTACCACCAGGTTATCATACCAGCCACCTGAAAAACATTTGACCAAAATCTTTATTGATAATCTGCATCCTAAGCTGTCTCACTTCATGAGGATGAATTGTCTCCAAACCTATCAAGATATCAAGAGCAAGGGGATAGGTATTGAAAAGGCCCTCCTAGATGAAGGCACAGTCCGACACTTTAAAAATGATGCCCAAAAACCTAGCAATGATAAATCTCATTACTAGAATCATAACAAGAATGTTGTTACTAATGGAACCACTAATACCAAGCATGTTCAATTTGTCAGGGCTAGTCCTCCATCAACTCCTGCATACCAACAACAACAAGTGCCCATCTATCGCAACCTCCTCAAGTCCATCAGCAACCCACACAATAATATCATTCTTAGAATAATTAGCAAAATTATCAGCAGCAAGCCCATCAAGCTTATCAAGGTAATCCAAACAATTAGGTCAATGCTGTTAATGTTGCTCCCAAACAACACAAGCCTAGAGCTCAGAACAATCCAAGGAAGACCTTCGCACCATTGGGTGAACCTCTGGATGTTATTTTTCACCGAATGGCTAAGGCCAACCTGATCACATTTCCACCCATCTATCCAGTTGATGATACCACTCCCAAGCCTGATTGGTACAAAGATCATGAATATTGTGATTATCATCGTGTCAAAGGACACACTACCCTAAAGTGTATGAGACTCAAAACCTATATCCAAGATCTCATCGACCAAAAGGAGATCCAGGTAGACACACCTACTCAAACCTCACCAAATGCTAGTTTTCAAATCTATCAGAATGTGTTCCCACAACACAATGCTAGGAAGAACTAAGCTAATACCAATCATCCCCAAAATCATGGCAAAGGCAAGCAAGAAGATCACACTACTACCTACATCAATTATGATAAATTTTTTGGATGTATAACCCAAGTTGAGCCCATAGTTAATGCCATCTATGTCAGAGGAGTGGATTGTCAATGTGTTGTTACTACTCACAGAGGCCGGATCACTATTGCTAGTGCCCGTCCAAGGCCAGTACACAATGCACACAATGCATAGTATAACCTCATAGAACATCTTGGGAACACACCAGCTCAAATATCCATCTTGGACCTTCTCTGCACTTCACCTCTCCATCAGGAGATCCTTGACCGAGCTCTCAAAGAAGGACATGTCCCCACAGACATTAACACCACCCAGTTTGAGACCCTTGTGGGACATCTATTCGTAGCCTATGCTTTATCCTTCAAAACATTTGACATGCTAGATGTTGCACCTAACCATACTCTCCCTCTTCGCATTGCCATCATGGTCAGAGACTTTGCCATCAAATGGGTCTTAATAGATAATGGCTCAACCCTGAACTTGTGTACTTTAAAATTCATTCAGCAGATTGGGTTCACCTAGGCTGATATAGCACATGAAGTAATCACTATCAAAGCCTATGAAAACTTGGAGCATACCTCTGAAGGTACCATTACTTTGCCTATTCAGCTAGGCCCAGCAACCCAAGATACCATTTTCCATGTTGTTGATCTTGACCTACCATTCAATATCCTCCTAGGCCGACCATGGATTCATTCCATCAAGGTTGTACCATCTACATACCATCAGTGCATCAAATTTCCGCATCATGGTGCTGAGGTTACCATCCATACTGATCCCCAACCCTTCGCATACTATCATGCGATGGAAGCATCATTTCCTCATTCAACTCATTGTCCTGGAGCTGACATTAGCACTTCTGTTGCTAGCTCATCCTGATCCCATTGCGATCCAGAAACCATTCTCACCTCCACCCTCTCTTCTATCAAGATCAATAACTAGGGCTATGGTGAATACAACCTACATGATGCATTTTCCATAGGGGCCCTCTCGCTTGATCCACATACTCAAGGGCGCCTGAGTCACCAAAGCAGGCCTGTTGAAGAGCTTCATGAAATCAAGAGAATCAGATCTATGACTTTTGAATCCCATGGCAACATAAATAGTCAAGAGATGGATCCTAACATCAATAGGTGGTTGTACAAAGATCCCCCACCACCTGACACTCAACTTCTTGGCTATTTCAAAGATAAATATCTGAAACAACATAAGTATACCATTGAACAATGGAACTATCAAGGCGGTGGTCTAGGACCACAAGAAGGCGGTAGCCAATATCCCATCACAACATCAAAGAATCCTGAGCATCAATGTATTGGCTTTAATACCCCTCGCTTGCATATACAAGGGCCCAATACCACAACTGGGGGCACCAACATGACTAGCGTTCCCCTCTTGAATAGCCAAGATGACCTTGTAGAGATCGAAGACATCCCTGAAGAGAAAGAAATCAGATCCTATGATGATATCTTTGACGATGACACCCTCCTGCGGACTTTTTTCCTCCAACAACTTGCCATCAATCTCATAGAACTTCCCCTCATTCACCCTCAACTCATAGACTGGGACCAACCAAGCATCGCACACATCGATGAGTTCTAGAGCACGGAAGTACTCTTAGAGTTCATTAGGGCATCAGGCCCACAATTAGTTCACAAATCAGAGTCAACTCACATCTATAAGCTTGACCCAGAAGGATACTTTGGGGAGGAGGAAAGCTTTAGCTACAAAAGAGAAATAGAAAAAGTAAAACATGAGTCTTTATGTGAAAACCCTTCTGGGGCACTTTCTGATTCCAAAAAAGTAAAAATAAAGAGCGTATCTTCTAGTGAAAACTTGGCAATTCAAGTGCTAGAAGATGAAGACTTGCCTCTTCTTCCCATCTAGGATTATAGACCAGAGTAGTTAGCTATCATCATAAAAGAAACCAAGCCGGTCAACTTGGGTATAGAGGAATGTTCGAGGATCACCTACATTGTAGCCAATCTGATAGAGGGTGAAGAAATGGATTTGATTGCGCTCCTTAGAGAATCAATTATAAATTTTGCATGGTCATATGCACACATGCCTAGACTTGATCCTAATCTTGTCGTCCATCATCTAGCAGTGGATCCTAATGTCAAGCCAGTAAAGTAGAAGCTGAGGAAAATGCATCCAAAAGTTGCCTTATTAGTCAAAGCAGAGCTTGAAAAACTCCTCCAAGCCAAGATTATTAGAGCTATAGATTACTCCGATTGGATCTCTAACATGGTGTCTATCACAAAGCCTTCAGACAACATCAGAATATGCACAAATTTCAAGGACCTGAACAAGGCATGTCCTAAAGATGATTTCCTGCTACCAAATATAGACATGATTGTAGATCTTACAATAGGTCATGAAATGCTATCACTAATGGATGGCTTTTCAGGCTACAATCAGATTCGTATAGCAGAAGTAGATCAACATAAAATAGCATTCACAACTCCATGGGGTACCTTCTACTACAACATGATGCCATTTGGGCTAAAGAATGCAGGAGCCACATATTAGAGAGCAATGACAACAATCTTCCATGACATGATTCACAAGATCTTAGAAGACTATGTGGATGATATTCTTGCAAAATCAAAGACATGCCATGAACACCTTGACATTCTTGAGAGTGTTTTTGATCACCTGTAGCACTATGGGTTAAAGCTCAATCTAAAGAAATGTGTCTTTGGTGTTACATCTGGAAAGCTTCTAGGTTTCATAGTATCAAGACGAGGCATAGAGATTGACCCCAAAAAGGTCAAAGTAATAACAAAAATGCCTCCACCAAGAACACTCAAACAACTCAGAAGCCTACAGGGAAAGCTTCAATCAGTACGTCGGTTCATTTCTCAGCTAGCAAACAAGTGCCAACCTTTCACACATCTCTTATACAAAGACACAAGCTTCAAATGGGATCCCATATGTCAGAGAAGTTTTGATAAGATCAAGGCGTATCTAGCCAACTCTCCAATCCTAGTACCACCAGTTCTAGGATGCCCTCTCATACTCTACATCTTAGCAACCACTACAGCACTGGGGGCACTCCTGGCTCAGCATGATGATGAAAACAAAGAGCAAGCCATCTACTACATCAGTCGCACTCTTGTCGGCTATGAGCTTAATTATTCACCCATGGAAAAAGCATGCCTTGCAGTGGTTTTTTCCACTCAAAAGCTTAGACACTACATGCTCAGTCACACAGTCAAGCTCATTTCAAAGGTGGACCCCCTCAAATATCTACTATCAAGGATAACTCTCACAAGTCGTATGGAAAAATGGGTCATGTTACTCAACAAGTTTGACATCCAGTACATAGATAAAAAATCAATCAAAGGGCAAGTCATTACCGATCAGCTAGTAGAAGCACCATTGGTGAATGCTTATCCACTAATCATGGAATTCCCCGATGAACACTTATGTATGATCAAAGAATAGCCCATGTGAAAACTATACTTTGATGGCTCCTACATATCACATGGTTTAGGGGAAAGAATCCTATTCATCACACCTCAAGGTGACTACATTCTAAAATCATTCAAGTTAGGATTCTCATGTACCAACAACATTGCAGAATATGAGCCACTCATCTCAGGTCTCAAAATAGCCATTCAATGGAATATCATAGAACTGCAAGTGTTTGGAGATTCACAACTGATTCTCTAACAAGTCCTTGATGAATATCAGACAAAGGATGACAAGTTGGTACCCTACAAAGAGCTGGTGGACAGATTGAAAGAGCATTTATTGAATCTACAGTTCACATAGATACCAAGACTTTAGAACAAAGCGGCCGATGCAATGGAAACTATTGGATTGTTTTTAGAAATCCCACGTGATGGATCATAGTATGAATTCCTAGTCAAGAAGCTATAGACACCAGCTTATGAGAACGCCGATGTAGAAATGGTGTGTGTCTTGGTTGGTCCTTAGTCCCCATGGTACCACAAAATCCATGCATATCTAAAGAATGGTATCATATCTCCCCATATCACCAATAATCAACACCAAAACCTTATTCGCAGAGCTTCCTGCTACACTCTTGTAGCCAACACCCTTTATCATCGAGGGTATCATAGTATCCTCTCTAGGTGTTTAGATTCAAATGAGGCCATCCTGGCTTTACAAGAGGTCCATGGTGGAATTTGCAGTGCCCACATGAGTGGCATGGTTCTAGCTAAGTAGTTGCTTCGAGTTGGGTATTATTGGCCAACCATGGAACATGATGCTTGTGAGTTTGTCAGAAAATATTTACCATGTCAGCAGCATGCAAATTTGATTCATGCACTAGCACAAGACTTGCAGCCCATTGCACCACCTTGGCTATTTTCATGTTGGGGCTTTGACCTTGTTGGCTTAATCACTCCCCTTTCCTTAGATGGACACAAGTACATAATAACTACCACAGAGTACTTCACCAAATGGATTGAAGCGATTCTGCTCACCCTAACTACTGGCATCCAAATATCCAAGTTCATCCTTTACCACATTATCTGCCACTTTGGCATACCATCTACCATCTTCACAGACCATGGCACACATTTTGAAAACTAGCATGTGGATGATCTGTGTGCCAGAATCCACATCCATCACCATTTCTCCAGTCCATCTTTCCCTCAAGGAAATGGCCAAGCTGAGGCAACCAATAAAACTATCTTGAAAATCCTCAAGAAGGTTGTCAATAATTCTGGTCGTGATTGGAACCTCCAAATCAATCCCACCCTTTGGGCCTACGACACTTCTTATCGCACTCCCATAGGCACCACCCCATATTCCCTTGTATATGGTGCCGAAGCTATTCTACCGATCGAGGTCGAGCTCCCATCATTGCAAGTCTCCATGAAGAACTACACCACTGATGAAGACTATCGTGTGGCCCATCTCACACAGCTAGATCTGTTAGATGAAAAGAGACAACAAGCATATGATCACCTGGTTGCATACCAAAATTGACTCAAAAGGAGTTATAACAAGAAGGTCCATCCCAGACAATTCTAGGTCAGTGACATGGTCCTCAAAGAAAATTAGAAAGTCCAAGCAAATAGAGAAAAGAAAGGTAAGTTTGAGCCTACTTGGTTGGGCCCCTATGTTGTCACAACATGCTTTGGCTCTGGAGCCTATCAACTATCTACACCAGAAGGTGAGCCTTTGAATGACCTAATCAACATCATACATCTGAAGAGGTTCTATGCCTAAACCAGATCCTACATATTCATAAAATCCATAAAAATTGGAAAAAGCAGCAAAATACAAAAAAAAAAAAAAGCAAAAAAAGAAAAGAAAATAATCATCCAATGGTGAAAACTTGGCAATTCAAGCGCCTTGGACAAGTATGTTGGTGAAAACCTGGCAAACAGGTGCCATACATAGTGGACCGAGTCATTATCTATCAAACTCCCATCCCCCAATCCCACCATCTCAGTCCTTTTTCTCCCATCCCCATCCCCATCCATCATCCCCCTGCTTTCCTCTTTTTCATAATCCTCAAGCAAATCTGCAATCCCACCTGCACATATCTTGTACCCTATCTTGTACCATATCTTGTATAATCTCCTATATATCCTGTACCATCTCTTGTATAGCATGGTCCTTCCTATCCCCAATCTTGAGCTTCTGTCCATATCCATTGTATATCTTTTCCCATCCATTGTACATATCATCCTTTTTTGTTGTACATAGTCCTTGTCAATCCTGCAGCCGCATTTGATCAAAAATCTTGTCCTACCTAGCCTTGTACTTTAGCACCATCAATTGTCGACTATTCTTGATCACATTGATTCTTCCTTGACTTCATCATTTGCTAGCACACAATAAACACTCTTTCTCTAATCAATCAGTGGGTCCTTGAGGATGTATCCTTCCTCCTGTCAGACCTAATCTTTCACCAAGCACACCAGGTCCGTGTTGATGCATCCTTCCACATGTTCAGACCAATCTTCCCACCATCAATTCAATCCATCACATCAAATCTCTCTCCTTGGCAAAGGATGTCCTTTTGGAGTTCTCATTTTGGTCTTGGATTTTGTCCTTTGGATCTTGTTAATCTTTTATGGCTTCTCATTGTTCTCTACTCAAAGTCACCATGATCTTTTATATCATGGTGTGCTGGAAATGAGGATAATCTGGGGCAAGGTCTTTTATTTTTTTGCTTATGCCTATGAGTCAGTCATGTGTTTGTGGTTTCTTCAGCATCGTTTCCCCCATGCCTTCTTCGGGTTTCATGTGTGATGCTGGGGAAACCCTGCATGTCTTTTTAGCGTCAGTCCTATGCAACGTTGTTGACAAGGCCTCGTGATCCCAGTATCCTTGGTAGGTCTCTAGCATTGCTTTATTAAACTAGGTTGTGCTCTCCACATTTTCCCTTGGAGCTCCCAAAATCCCATGCATCTTGCATCATATAGATTAATCTTGCATCCTCATATAGCTGCATCCTTCATTTTGTATTTCATCTCATCTTGCATTCACCCATCTTTTCTCTTGGAAGCTTGGTTATTTATCTCCCCTTCTTCCTAGGTCCTTCCTTCACTGTTTCCTTTCGAGAAAATTCCACAACGTTTACTCCTTGTGTTATTTTCTCAAGGGGGCACAACCCATCATTCTTCTAAATTCTAGCCTTGGGTATCTTATTTTCTTGTCTTTGATGCCATGCCACTTGCGGCATCGCATCAAAAAGGGGCAAAATGTAGACACCTAAAAATCCTTTAGAAAATAAAGTATTTTTATTTTCTGAAAAATCCCTAATGACATCATCATTGATTAATTAATTAATTAATTAATTTTTATGCCATTAAATCCCTTTATCTTAATTAAAAATATTTAATTAAGAAATCCCTCCCAAAAATGTTTAAATCTTATTTAAACATTATTTCCTTATTTATTAATTATTTAATTAATAAATTGACCAAAAATTCCAAAATAAATAATTAATTTATTTTTTGCCCAAAACTTGGCCAATTTCCTTAAGACCACTAACCTCTTCCAGAATCTTCTAATCCTTCTTTAATTTTGATTAAAGGCTAATCCCATCATTTCCTAACCCTAATCCCAACTCAAAATATTTAATTAAGATTAAATATTTAATCCTCATGTTTATTAAATTCATTTTAATAAATATTCTCAAAACCTAAACCATGGAAATAAATAAATCTTTATCTATTTTCTAAAATCTATGTTTATCCTAAGGAAGTTCTAGACTCTTCTAGAAAGTCTTATCCTTGTCCCCCTAATCCTAATCCTAATCCTAATCACCCCCCTAACCTTGTCACATTCCCTAACCAAGGTTAGCCAACTCCTAAGCTTAACTCAAAGTCAACAAACTGCTAGAAACTTCTCTTACATGCATTAAATGCATTTAAAGCCTCCTTATCCCTCTTACATGCATTTATGATGCATTTAAGAAGCCCCTCACCCCTTTCTTACACACTTTGACCTTAAGCACATTTCCCAAATTGTGCACATCCCTCCCATCTTTCAACCCAATGCCCTTGTGACACTTGTCACAAGGAGGTGGCCCTAAACTAGCACAATCCATGTGCTCCCCTTTGAATGAATGTTGGCCTCTCCTAAGGATTTTGATCTTGGCCACTCATTCCTCCTTCCTAAAGCCTATAAATACTCCTCATTTCCAAGAGCAAAACATCCATTCACCTTTTATTTCAAGCATTGTTATCATGCTTATTTAGCTCTAGACTTAGCATAATCAATACTAATTGTTAGTTTTTCATCATTTTCAAGCTTTCTTAAAACACATCATAGCTTAGTAATAATGGATTAACATAGTTTATTTCATTTTTTTGCATAGCATATCATCCATATCACATCCCTATTTGGTTAATAACAATCTTAACATAAGCATCATGTAGCTCAAATCTCCATAACAAGCATCATATTTGAGTTCTTGAAGCCTTAGGGGCAATTTTGGGTGTTCTACCCATTATTGTGCCATTTTTTTGGGTTTTCATGAGTCTCAAATCATCGTAGAAAGCATTAGAGTATGCTCCAAGTGCTTAGAGAGCACGCCCACATCCCCTTAAGCAAGAACAAATCAAACAGTGCTTGGGTGCACTTGTTTAAGCTCAATCTGAGGTGGCTTAGCTTAGAGTTTCTTTGTTTTGGATTGATTTCATGCTAGATTAAAATATAAATATTTGTTTGGTTTGAAGCTTTCAAAACAGGTATCCTCAAAAGCCTTGTCCACACCAAGGTACATAAAATAAAGATAAGAAAAGATAACCAAATACCAAAAAGATAGCAAGTACCAAATATCAAACAAATATCAAAACTTAAATGAACACAAATTAAGTACCAACCAAATACCACCCAAGTAAATACCAACCAATAGAGGAAAATACAAAATCTATGGAGGAGACTTAGGCTACATACTATGAGAGTGTCATCACATGGTCATCTACTTGAGTTACCCTAGACTGGTCACACTAGACCTTGGACCCTCAAGCATTGAGTTACTTGGACTAGCCACTTTGGGCCCCAAACCCTCAATACGACCCACATGGAATTAGAATACCCTCTCATAAAAATGAGGAATTCTAATCATACCTACTCTCTAGGTATCATCCCATTCCCATTCTTAGCCTATACAAGCACTCAATGCACAAGCAATACATCCATAATTAATGTTGAATTTAGTGTTATTTCCAAGTTTTATCATAATGTTATCACTTATTAACAAACTTATGATAGGTTACCCTGGTACTAGCCTCTTTGGGCCCCAGACTCCTATTGTAAGCCACTCCCCTAAGATGCACCTATTTAAGCTCCTCTAGGCTCATAGATCATAAATATATCTCACAAATCATATAAAACATGATAATCAATTTTAGTTCCATAAAAGATAACTAGAAATCACATAGGTCCTCAAACCATAATCCCACAATTACAAGTTGGTCCTCAAACCATAACATGATATAACACACCCTCTCAAAGAGTTCATAAAATAATGAGCTTAAGAAATCAGGTTGGGTAAAAATAATCATGACCAAGTCAACATTACAAAAATACTGAACATGCACATGTCACATAGAAGAAAAACCCCCCAAGCCTTTGTATACCACTCTTAAAAGCAACATAATTTCCCCAAATAAACAACATCAAACAAGGTAGTAGAATATACCAAGTAGTCAAACCATAACACATCTCAATTGTTTAAGCATGGTTAATTTTGTTTATTAAAGTCTAGTTTGACTTATTAAGAAAATGTTCATATAAAATCTCATGCATATATACTTTTCAAATAAGTATTTAAATAAAATCTCCATGCATATCAAGACACCATGTATTTAATAATAAAATAATGTTAATAATTTCCTAAATATAGATATAAATGAAAATATTAATATTAAAACCTGCATGTAAAAAAATCAATTGATATTTATTTATTAATTAATTTTTTTGAAATAAATTAATAATAATAATTTATTTATTTTAAAAAAAATTAAATCTAAAAATTAATAAATAATAATCATAATAATAATATTTTTTTGAAAATCTAAAAATTAATAATTAAATATATATATTTTTAATATATTTATATAATAGATTTCAAAAGTCCAAATACATATATATTTATTTTTTTCCATTGGTTTTCTAATTCACGATTTAATATCTTTTCCTCTCTCTCTATATATACTTTACTACTTTATTTTAATTCTATAAAGATATTATGCTCATATGTAAATATTATATATCTATTTTAATTTGATTTAATACCTAGGGTTTTGACAACAAATACAAACAAACCCTAACTGAATTAATTTCAAATTTTTCTTTATTGTTCTTCAAACAAATTTTGGATTTTTTGCACAAGAAATTCAATAACCAATTCAAACTGAAAAGAATGAAAAATCAAACCATAATCCTCAATCAAAATAAAACCATAATTTTTAACAATCAATTCCAATCACAAAGTAGACAATCTTTTCAAGAGAACAATAAACATAGGTTTTCAAACCCTACCTAAAATCCCCCAACCAAATACAACAAATAAGGTCAAATCAAAGACTCTAAAAAATTGAAGCTTTAAAATAATTTTTTTAACTTGCAAGCACCACGATTCTCCAAAACCTAATAGACGTAATAAAATAATAACCCAAAACCCCCTAATATAGAAAACACGACAAGCTAAGTTTTCAAAACATGCAACTCCAAAACAAGATGAACTCCACTCAAAAATAATAAAATTATTACTTAACTCGAAATAAGAACTTAACTACAACCTTGTTTTTATCAAACCTTCTTTGCATGATTAATTCTAATTTTAATAATAAAATATGCACTTTTCCAGTTTTCAACTTCTAACTCAACTTCCTTACTTTATTTTTATCAATTTATTTTTTATATTTTTAATTAATTATAATAACATTTATATGCACTTTTCACTTAATAAACCTTAACTCAACCTTCAACTTAAATTTCTAATTCAATTTTATTAAACTGGATGTGCAACTTAAATTGCATATTAATATTTAATTAATCAATTAATATTGTAGCACATTAATAATTTTATAATTGATAATTAAATATTAAATAAATTAATTATGCCTATAATTTTAATTTTAGATTTAATAATTAATTAAATCCTTATTCCAAATTAGACTTTTAATTAAGTCTTTTTAATTAAATAAAAGTATTTAATTAACTCTCAGTAATTAAATATCCTTATATTTAATAGTTTAATTTTCATAAGATATAATTATTCTAATTTCATAATTAATCTTAATTTAATTTTTAACCAAATAGACCACACAACAAACTCACATGACTTACAACACTCGAAAATCAACTAACTCAAAAAATAAAAAACACTCAAGAGAAGGGCTTACGAATTTACGTCACCTTGACAAATTCAGATAGGTAGAAAAATAGATACTTGTCCATTATTCTAGGACAATCAATGGCTTGGGTTGGGATTGGACCTATACGTTATCTCCCCTCTCTTACCATTGAGATATTGCGATATATAGGGCACACTCATCTTGACAATTCAAGGAAGTCGATGCCTAGTACCTAAAATCCTGTATAAAATATGAGCATGTACATACATGTATAAATATATAACAGACAATGGTGGGGATCGATCGATCATGTAGATCTTGCAAGCAAGTAACTATGACTTCATCCCTCAACCATATCAAGCACATCAAATAGAAATATAAAACATGCACGCCAACCATACACATGCATGTATGGGGTCATTAAAATCATAAATATAATATACATAACATCAAATCTATCCAAGAAGATTTATACACATAAAAAGTGGCTTAAAAAAGTCTAGCCAATATATTAAACTGAAAAATAAACTATGGGAGGGGTATTACAGTAAATAAATAAGATTGAATGTTAGTTGAATAAATAAATCAAAGCTAAGTTACTAGTATATTGTGTGGTATAACTAACGACAATAGTTTTAGATTATAACTTTTGTACAATCAATACTAATGTAACAACATATAAGAAATATAAGTAATTGAAATTATAAAAAGATAAATTGAAAAAATGACAAATTTAAGAAGTGGAGTTTATATCATTTTTAATACTAATTTTTCTTAAAAAATGAACTTTCCTTTTATTTTTTATTATTTATTTATTTTTATTTGTCATAAATTGAGTAGCGATTATTCAGTTTTCATAGTTTATTATAATTTTGCATACTTTTTTTATTGATTAAAAAATTTATTTAATTATTTAAAAAAAACAATTGTCTATAAATTTTGAATGAGCCTTACCTTTTTTTTAATCTTGTGCATACAATTATGGATGACTGTTCAATTTAATCATAAATGAACTAGCTATGAGCAAATTAGATTTACATCTGTAATACAATTTTGTACTATTATTTGTCTATGAAATCACCTTTCATTAGTATTAAATGATATTTAAACAAGTATTATTTGATTGTATTGGAAAATTGATTTTGGTTAACTAATTCATATTGATACGTTAAAAAATACAAATTAAATCTTAAATCTTAATAATTTTTATCTATCTTCGCGCACATCAAATCTAATATTTATTAAATTTATTTGATAATGTAATATGTAATAGATTTTTTTTAATAGTCATATTTTTTTTCTTAAATTTTATTTTAAAATTAATACGCATAGGTTAGATAATTATATAATATTACATAGAAAAGAATACATTACATAATATTTAATTTCTCTCAACCATATCCATATCATTGATGTAGTATCCTTTCTATCCAATTTAATCAAATCATCATTATCCAAATTGCACTCTAAATAAGTCTATCAAAATATACACTCTTATACAAAAAAACAAAACAAATTATTTATCAAGTTTTGAAACACATTTCTTAAAATCATTGCCTCATCATCTAAATACCTTTAACAAATTTAATAGAATCACTTATTTTTTAAAGAATAATTCATTAACCCATGTTTCATAAGGAGTAGTGGTTCACAAGAACCTATCTCTCATAAGAATGAAGCACTAAAACTTCTAGAAATGTCACTATCCCAATACAACTTCATCTTGAACACGTCTAACCGTAGAATTTCTTCCATAACCCAGTGATAATCTTGTTGAAAGAAAATAAAGAATAGCGTAGATCTATGGAGAGAGATGTAAACCAAACATAGGAACAAAAGTCCTTTGCTTGAACCACATGGCAGAGAAGAGTACAACCTTAGGAAACCCGATAACAAAAGTCCATCCTCCATTCAAACAGATGGTAGAGAAGAGTCGAATATTAAAAAATGAAGAAATAAGACTCGAACTTGCATATATTCTTATTCAGCAGTGTTATAAAGTTCTTCTCATTCATCTACAAGCCCAAGGGCTTTTCTTTCGAAGACAATCATGTCTCCCTTTTCATTATGCATGGCCATCATGATAATCCTGCTCTTGATCCATTTCTCATTTGTTAGCGCATGCTGAGATGATGGAAAAAGCTACCTTCTGGACTTTAGAGGTGGGCTCAATGATCCCATTGGCCGATTAAGGTCATGGCAACAATTCAACTGCTGCCAATGGGAGGGTGTCAAATGTGACTATCATTCTGGTCATGTTTTTTCTCTAGACCTCAGTCATAATTTTGAAAATCTAAGAAACTCACAATTTCCCTTGATGGGGAAGATCCATCCATCGTTGTTCAACATGCAACATCTGCAATATTTGGATTTGAGTGGGAATTCCTTCCATGGTACTGCCATCCCTCCTCAGTTGGCTAACATTACAACCTTGCGCCACTTGGATTTAAACCAGAATTACTTCAGTCGTATGACCATCCCATCTCAAATTGGAAAACTCCAGAGCTTGACTTTCCTTAAATTGGAATTTGCTGGAATTGGAGGTGAGATTCCCCCTGAATTGGGTAACATTACAACCTTGCACTACCTTGATTTGGGTAGGAATCTCTTTAATGGTACTCTCATACCACCTCAGTTGGGGAAACTCCAGAGGCTTAGATTTCTTACCTTGACAACTGCTCAATTCGGAGGTGATATTCCTTTCGAATTGGGTAACATCATAACCTTGCGCCACCTGGATCTGTTAGTGCATACATTTGGAAATGAGGTTCCATTAGCACATGAATTGGAGAGTAGGAGCTTTGTGGGATGGATTAGAAATTTGGGAAGGTTGGAATACCTGAATATGGGTTATGTGAATCTGTCATTGGCATCTCAGGATTGGGGTAGTGCTCTTAACAACCTCCCTAATCTTAGGGAGATTTATCTCAATGATTGTGGACTTTCAAGTACTTTTCCTTCTCTTTGAAACCTCACTCATTTATTCCATCTAAGACTTTCAGGAAATTCATTTTATTCCCCATTGCCATCTTGGTTTTAGAATGCCTTGTCCGTGGTTTCCCTTGATCTGTTCGAATGTGATCTCAATGGCTCCATACCTTCAGATTTCTTGCACGGTTCAAGCCTCAGAGAACTTGACTTGTCACATAACCATCTAGGAGGAGTAATTCCTCATTCCATTGAAAATTTTTCAATGCTTGAGATGTTCCAACAATAACAACCAGTTGTCTAGAAAAATTCTAGATACCATTTCAAAGTTTGTCAGATTAGAGACTTTGTCACTTAGTTCCAACAATTTAACTAGCATCTCTCCTTCCGTATTAGAAATGGCTCACCTCAAAGAGTCGAGCTATTTGAAAATCAGCTTACACTTAATATCTCTTCAAGTTGGATTCCACAATTTGTCAAACTTGAGTACTTGGAGTTAAGGTCTTGTAATATTCAAGGGGAGATTCCTACTTTTTTGTCTACACAATATTCACTACTAGGAATGGACCTGTCGGATAACAACATTGTGGGAAATATTCCCACTTGGTTATGGGATCTTCCCAGTCTTCAAATTCTCAATCTTTCACATAACCACCTGGAAGGTTCTCTGCCCCCTGTTATTTCCAAATATATGTTCATTGTATACTTGCATAACAATAGCTTACATGGTTCTATCCCATATTCTCTTCTATCAATTTTAGACATGTCAGAGAACAAGTTCACTGGTTCTATCCCACAGACTATATGCTCTGCCAATAGTGGGTTGATATTTCTGGACTTGTCAAAGAACAAGCTGACTGATGTCATTCCTACAAATATGTTGACATGGTCTAAGCTAGTCATTTTGAATTTGGCTCAAAATTACTTGGAAGGAGAGATGCCAGAAGAGCTAGGAAATCTGACCCAACTGCAGACACTAAATCTGAATCAGAACAAATTGCAAGGTGTTATTCCTCCTTCTATTGCAAATTGTATAGAACTTCAAGTATTAGACATAGGAAATAACAAAATTCAAGGAAGCATCCCAATTGAGATTGGAAAGCTAGTAGATTTGCAAATTCTCAACTTGGGTTTCAATAAGTTGCATGGCACTTTTTCGCTAAAGTTTCTTAGCCTCACGAATCTTCAAATTCTAGATTTATCTCATAATAATTTATTAGGACTTATTCTTGAGAGTTTGGGGAAGTTGAATGCTATGGTCAATCAGACACAAAGTGATGAAATAGAAATGAGTGACGGTGGGGAAATTGGAAGCGTTGATGTTGGTCCTGATTTTCCAATAATGTTAGTGAATCAAATAACACTTTGGATTAAAGGAAGAGCAACTCCATACCTTAAGATTTTCAATGCCTTCAAATTTATGGATCTTTCCTACAACAAACTCTCAGGAAACATTCCTGAGGAAATGGGAGAGCTGAAGGGTTTAATTGCTCTCAACATTTCAAACAACAATATGAGAGGTAGCATTCCTGAGTCCTTGGGAGGTATGACTCATTTGGAGTCTCTGGATCTTTCAGGAAACATGCTATCAGGCAACATTCCAGTAAATCTTGCAAATCTCACATTCCTTTCTATTTTAAATCTTTCATACAACAACCTTGCTGGGTTTATACCTCAGGGGAAGCAGTTTGCAACTTTTGAGGCTTCTTCTTATCTAGGAAACCCCAATCTTCATGGTTGGCCCTTGGAAAATGGAACAATGAGATCTGGTCGAGGTGAAATAGGTGGTCAAGTACAAAGGATTAGCATAGGAGTGACAAATGAGATGGATCGATGGTGGGCAGTGTCAGTGGGGTTATCTTTTGGAGTAGGATTTGCCATCGTGATTGCAATTTTGTGCTTTCACCTAAAATCAAGGTACAAATGTTTTACTTTGATGGATAGTTTTATCCAATATCTTTTTGAACGCTGAATTCATGAAGGTTGTATGTTGGCCTTGATGTATTTGTTGGATTTTATGAATTAAATCTAATTGTCTAGAGCCTCCAAATTTGACTTTTGTTAAAGTTAAAATTCAGATATTTTATTTTGTTGAATGAACTTTTGAGAGATAAGTTCAAATCAGATTTGGGGGAAATCTGATTTCTTCTATTTGCTTCCATATTCTTCTTTTGGAAAACAATTTGTATTTAATGGGAAGAATGTCTTTATTCTTCTACAAGAGATAATATTTTGATATCTCTCTTTTGTATGCAGCAGCAAGTGTTTTTTGTAATACTCTATTTTTACACAGCAATTGTAAATGATCTTTCTGTTAAGTAGTGATTGCTTTAGATGATCTTGTAAGAGTCTTTTAAAGCTCATAGAACTTTGTATGCAGCTACAATAGTTGCAAGTTTATTTCTGGTTGTAGAAATATGTTTAGTTTGAATAAAAGCAATAAGTTTATTGCATAAATTCTCCAGCTCTCTTTTTTGCCCTGTTTTTGGTAATTTAGAATTTCTTCTTTTCTGAAAATAGAACTTTTATGTGAATTTCCAGAATTTAGTCTCTTTCTAAATTCTTTACATGGTATCAGAGCTGATTGGCCTTCAATCCTTGTGAGTTAGGGCATTTTTTTTTCTGGGTATTTGTTTATCTTGCAGAGAAGACATGGCTGAAGATGTAGGAAAGAGTTGGCAGTAGCCACCGTCCTTCAATGGACAAAATTATGATGTTTGGGCAAAGAAGATGAGGACTGTCATGACAACAAATGACTTGTGGGAGCTTGTGGTCAATGGATTCACAGATATGATTGACCCAACTCAATTTTCTTCCCTCACAAACAATCAAAGAACTCAATTGAAGGAGACAAGAAGGAAAGATGCAAAAGCTTTGAGCTTGATAGAAACTGCCTTGACAAAGGCAATCTTTCCCAGAATAGTAGCAACTGATTATTCTAAAGAAGCTTGGGATATCCTTCACGTGAGTTTTAAAGGGACTGAGAAAGTTTGGTTGGTGAAGCTTCAAATGCTTTGAAGAGAGTTTGAGACTCTTCTCATGAAGGACAATGAGTCCATTTCAGATTTCAGCTCAAGACTCTTTGGTTTGACTAACCTTTTGAGATCCAATGGAGAAACCATGGATGAGCAAAGAATTGTAGAGAAAGTTTTGAGAAGTCTGCCCTCAAAATTTGATACTCTAGTTATTGCCATTGAAGAGGCAAAGGATCTCTCACTAATGATTGTTGATGTGTTGATGGATTCTTTCCAAACCCATGAGCATCACATTAATAGATCAGAAAATTCTTCTCAAGAGCAAGCTTTCAGAGCTCAAGCCAATGCAAGAGGTAGGGGAAGAGGGAGAAACAACTCTGGAAGAGGTTCAAGAGGTAGAGGTCATGGCAACTCTGGACAAAAAAATACTAGAGGAGAAAGCTCAAAATGAGCAGCCACAAATGAGGGAGCCAGCAACTCTCAAAATAATTCTAAAGGTAAGAAGAAATATAGTTCAGACAAGAGTAATATTGAATGTTATTATTGTCATAAATTTGGACATCATGCTAGTGAATGCTGGAAAAAGCAAGGTAATCAGTCAAAGCTAAATGCAAATATGACTGATTTGAAAGTGGGTGATGGAGATAATCCCACAGCCTTCATCATGTGCAATGTTGGTGAAGAAGGCAGCCCCGAAGTTTGGTATTTAGACAGCGGTTGTAGTAACCACATGAGTGGTAATGAAAGTCTTTTTTCTTTTATTGATAAGAATATAAAATCAGAAATTAGAATGGGGAACAATGGAGTTGTTCTAGTTGTGGGCAAAGGATCTATTATGATACGCACCAAGCAAGGTGAGAAACAAGAAATTCAGAATGTTTATTTTGCCCCAGGTATAAAGCACAATTTGATGAGTGTTGGATAGCTCACTCAAAATGGTTATAAAGTGCTAATTGAGAATGACCAGTGTGTCATTTATGAGAAGGATGGGAGCAAGAAAATTGTTGCAGCAGTTCAAATGACAAAGAATCGAATGTTTCCTTTGAAAGTAGAGATGTGTTTCTCTTCACAATTAGTAGCAACACCTCCCAAGAAAGAATGTACAATAGTACAAAAATCAGCCTTCAAGAGCATGATTGAAGACCCCTCCAAGCTATGGCATTCAAGGTATGGACATCTTGGTTTTGCTGGTTTAAATTTATTGTCCAAGAAAAGAATGGTAGACGATTTGCCATGCATTAAAGAGTTCAGTAGTAAGTGTGAGGCTTGTATTTTGGGTAAGCAACATAGGTTGCCCTTTAATTTTGGAAACTCTAGAAGAGCAAAGGCACCATTAGAGTTGGTGCATACTGATTTAGTTGGCCCTATGAAAATCACTTCCATTGGAGGGAGTACTTATTTTATGACATTCATAGATGATTTCAGCCATAGAACATGGGTCTATTTTATGAAAAATAAATTTGAAGCTTTTGATAAGTTCTTAGAATTTAAAGCCCAGGCTGAAAATGAATGTGGACAAAACCTTAAAGTCCTAAGGTCAAATAGAGGGGGAGAGTATACCTCCAATATTTTTGTAAAATTTTGCAGGCAAAATGGCATAAAGAAGGAGCTTATAGCCAGTTATACTCCGCAGAAAAATAGAGTGGCTGAAAGAAAAAATAGAACCATTGTTGAGATGGCAAGAAGTATGATGAAAGAAAAAGGACTCCCAATTGAATATTGCGGAAAAGCTATAGCAACAACAATCTATTTAATAAATAGAAGTCCTACAAAATCAGTCTGTGACAAGATTCCATTGGAAGCATGGGCAAATCACAGATGGACGGTTGAACACTTAAGAGTGTTTGGGTGTGTAGCATATGCACACGTGCCAAAGGAGAAAAGGAAAAAGTTTGATGACAAGGGAGTGAAGTGTGTCTTCACTGGTTATAGTCTAGAATCTAAGGCATATAGATTGTATGATCTACTTGGTAAAAAGATGAGCACTTCAAGAGACATGGAGTTCATGGAAAATTAGTCATGGTATGGCTCGGTGGACATATCTTCAAGAACTTCAAGTAAAGTGCCTATTATTGTTGAAGATGATGAATTTTATGATCAGAAAAATGAAATACCAGCAGGTATAGAAGGCTCTAGAAGTCTACAAATTGGCCCCACAGAGAGTAGTAGCGGCAATATGGAGAGCTATGATCCCACTCTCCCTTCCCTAGTGCCAAGAAAGATCAAGAGTCTAAGGGAAATATACCAAGATGAAAGGTATGCAAATGAAATTGATGAAAATATAAATTTTGCATTATTTTCTCATAGTGATCCAATTTATTTTGAGGATGCTAAAAAATAAGAAAAATGGTGTAAGGCCATGGATGAGGAAATAGATGCAATAGAAAGAAATGAAACTTGGGAGCTCACTAATTTACCTCCAAGAAAGAAAATTATTGGAGTTAAATGGGTTTACAAGACCAAGAGAAATGCTGAAGGAAAAATAGATAGGCATAAGGTTTGATTGGTGGTCAAGGGGTACAAATAGAAGTATGGTACAGATTATGATGAGACCTATGCCCCTGTTGCTAGAATGTAGACTGTGCGTGCTGTCATAGCAATTGCAGCCCAACACAAATGGATGGTTTATCAAATGGATGTGAAGTCCACCTTCTTGAATGGAATATTGAAAGAAGAGGTTTATGTGGAGTAGCCACCTGGTTATGAAGTTTCAGGTCATGAAAGTAAAGTGTATAGGCTAAAGAAGGCTCTTTATGGGCTCAAGCAAGCTCCACGGGCATGGTACAATAGAATTGACTCATATTTGATGAGCAATGGCTTTTGCAAAAGTGATGGTGAGCCCACTCTTTACATCAAGGCAACAAATGGTAATATTTTAATTGTTGTTTTGTATGTTGATGATTTAATCTTTAGTGGGGATAATGATTTCCTCATTGCTGATTTTAAAGAGGCCATGAAAAGTGAGTTTGAAATGTCAGACTTAGGCCTCTTGAGATTTTTTCTAGGCATAGAAGTAAAACAGATGCATGATGGTATTTTTATCTCTCAAGAAATATATGCAAATCAGATTTTAGAGAGATTTAAAATGCAAAGTAGCAAGCCTACTCCAACACCAACTTTAGTGGGTTTGAAGTTAAGCAAACAAGATTGCAGCAACAATGTGAATCCAACTTTATATAAAAGTTTAGTTGGAAGTTTGATGTATTTAACTGCTACAAGGCCAGATGTTATGCATGTAGTAAGTTTGATTTCCAGATTTATGGAAACTCCAAAGGACTCCCATTGGCAAGCAGGAAAGAGAATCCTAAGGTATGTGAATGGAACCAAGGGATATGGTATTTTGTATATTGCAGAAAATGATTTTGATCTTATTGGCTACACAGACAGTGATTGGGCAGGGAGTTTGGATGATAGGAAGAACACTTTCGAATATGTCTTTCACATGGGTTCCGATGTGATCTGATGGGATTCTAAGAAGCAACCCATAGTTGCTCAATCTACAGCAGAGGTTAAATATATAGTAGCAAATTCAGCAGCATGTCAAGCTATTTAGCTAAGAAGGATCTTGTTAGATTTGAAGGAAAAACAAAAGGATGGAACCATAATATTTTGTGACAATATTTCCTCAATAGCTTTGTCAAAGAATCCAGTATTTCATGGAAGAAGCAAGCACATTGAAATCAGATATCATTTCATTAGAGAATTAGTTGAGAATGGTGAAATAAAAATGAAGTTTTGCAGGTCAGAGTAGCAGCTAGCAGACATTTTCACCAAGCCATTGTGCATTGCAAGTTTTGAGCGCCTAAGGAGAAATCTTGGCATAGTTTGTTTGGATCAAGAATGATCTTGTTTATCGGCTTAAGACAATGGGGGAGTGTTGAATTTTATGAATTAAATCTAATTGTCTGGACCCTCCAAATTTGACTTTTGTTAAAGTTAAAATTCAGATATTTTATTTTGTTGAATGAACTTTTGAGAGATAAGTTTAAATTAGATTTGGGGGAAATCTGATTTCTTCTATTTGTTTCCATATTCTTCTTTTGGACAGAAATTTGTATTTAATGGGAAGAATGTCTTTATTCTTCTACAAGAGATAATATTTTGATATCTCTCTTTTGTATGCAGCAGCAAGTGTTTTTTGTAATACTCTATTTTTACACAACAATTGTAAATGATCTTTTTGTTAAGCAGTGATTGCTTCAGATGATCTTGTAAGAGCCTTTTAAAGCTCATAGAACTTTGTATGCAGCTACATCAGTTGCAAGTTTATTTTCAGTTGTAGAAATATGTTTAGTTTGAATAGAAGCAATAAGTTTATTGCATAAATTCTCCAACTCTCTTTGCTGCCCTGTTTTTGGTAATTTAGAATTTCTTCTTTATTGAAAACAGAGCTTTTATGTGCATTTCTAGAATTTAGTCTCTTTCTAAATTCTTTACAGTATTTTTATATTTACCTTCTTACATACAATTAGAAGTCCCACGAAGCAGTTCTTATATGGGTTGAACTGATTCTTCCTCTTCTTTATTTTACTGACCAAATTTTCACAAAATTAACAGTGCACATATTGCATTTGATTCTAGTTTTCTTAACAATCAACATAACATTTTCTTAACAATCAACTAGTTCTGCGCTACCAAATTTTATCCAGTAAGCACTAAGCAACCGCCTATCACTTTGAAAGGTGACCAATATTTGGTGGATCTAGACAATAAAATATATATTTCTTGCATAATTTGGATAATGAGTGGACTATATGTGAAGATTTCAAACTGCATTTCAATTGCCCCATATACATATTCTTAACAGAATCTACTTAACAGGTTGCATTCTAAGAGTGCAAATATAAGAGTTTATTTGTATTGAATTAGATATGATTAATGTGTAGAGCTAAAAATACGTTGTTTGTTGATATTCTCTCTGTTGAATATTATTTTGGACATTTGGTTAGCAATCTGTAGCAATATATTATGAAGATTACAACAAGTAAAACTTGGAGACTCTTCAATGTGGCCTGTTTTTCAGTGACGTGAGATTTGCAACTGTCTTGTGTATGCTATGATTGGTTCAAAAAAATATTGTGATTGCCAAGGATGCTGAGATCCTCATGATGGAAAGCATAATGCTAGTCTTATGCCAATAATTGCTTGTTTGGTATTCCTCATTGTCGCTAATAAATATAATTGTATGTAAGTGATAGTTGAGGTCTCAAAAATGGTTTATTATCATACAATAACTTAACAATTTACGAGTATATCTTGTGTGAAAAATCTGAAAGGATTGAAAAATGAGAAAAATATACAGCAGATTTAAAAACTAAATAGCAAACACAAAGACATGATTTATCCTGGTTCACCACAAATTGTGTCTATGTCCAGACTGTAGAGTATTGTATTATATCTCAAAAGTTAATTACAAATGAACACGAGCAACCAATATATAAAGGCTCCAGATGAATATAATGAAGAGTTTGTAGAATTGAAGGGTCATAATAAAATACATAAGAAAATAGATTGTCTGTTGGCCTTCACATCTAACAAACTCCCACCTGAAGGACAACCATACTGCAACTATTCACCCAATACCCTGCTGAAGTGCTACCTTACCATTTCTTCACAAGGCCAAGAGAAGTCCTTGCATAATCAAACTTCTCTTTGCTGACAACCTTGGTGAATATATCCACTGGATTGATCTTAGTATCAATCTTAACCACTTCCAACTTTCCCTCTTCAACTGCATGACGAATGAAGTGAGCATGTGCATCAACATGCTTAGAGTGAAGTTGTGAAGAGTGATTATGAGCCATGAAGATAGCGCTGCGGCTGTCACAAAATAGTTTGTACTCCTTTTGATGTATTTTCAAATCACCAAACAACCGCTGAAGCCAAATCATTTCCCGTGCACCTTCAGAAAGAGCTAAGTATTCCACCTTAGTTGAAGAAAGAGCAATGCAATGTTGCAACCTTGAAGCCCAACTGATAGCAGCTCCAACAAACGTGAAGGTATATCCAGTAGTAGACCTTCGTTTGTCCAAATCTTTGACATGATCAGAATCGGTGTAACCTTGCAGCTAAACCTGATTTCCTCCAAAGCATAATGCATAATCTAAAGTTCCTTTTAGGTACCTTAGTATCCACTTAACAGCTTCCCAATGAGCTTTCTTGGGATTGCTCATGAATCTACTCACAACTCCCATCGCATGAGCAATGTCAGGGTGAGTAGAAACCATTGCATACATGATGCTGCCAACTGTGGATTTATATGAAATTTTCTCCATGAAGTCCTTTTATTCTTGTGTTTTAGGACACAAATCTGAACTTAGACAGAAGTGACCAGCAAGGGGAAGAGGAGCAACTTTAGCATCAGCCATGCCAAACCTCTCAACAACTTTATCAATGTATTGTTGTTGAGATAATGTAATTTCTTTCTTCTTCCTGTCTCTTGTGATCATCATGCCAAGAATCTTCTTGGCTGCCCCTAAGTCCTTCATGTCAAACTTTTTTGCCAATTTCTCCTTTAACTCATTAACTATTCTTTTGTTTGTGCCAGCCACTAACTTATCATCAACATAAAGAAGGAGAATGACAAATTCACCATTAGGAAGTCTCTTGAAGTAAACACATGGGTCTGATTCACATCTTGTGAAATTATTTTCAGCCATGAAGCAATCAAATTTGATATACCACTATCTTGGAGCTTGTTTGAGACCATACAAACTCTGATTTAACTTTCAATAAAGATGTTCTTTCCCTTTCTTGATGAATCCTTGAGGTTGTTCCATGTATAGTTCTTCTTCTACATCATCGTGTAGGAAAGCGGTCTTTACATGAAGTTGTTCCAATTCAAGATCCCATGCTGCTACTAATCCCAAGACTGTTCGGATAGTTGTCATTCTAACAATTGGTGAGAAAATTTCATTAAAGTCTATCCCCTTTTCCTGATCAAACCCTTTTACCACCAATCTGGCTTTGAAGCATTTTCTGCCTTCATCTTCTTCCTTAATTCGATATGCCCACTTGTTTCTAAGTGGTCTTCTATTAGGTGGAAGAGGTACCAATTCCTAGGTGTGATTCTTTAGTAAGGAATTCATCTCCTCATTCATCGCTTGTTGCCATTTATCACTATTAGCGTCTTTGAGAGTAGCTTTTAATGTTGAAGGTTCTGCAAATTTTGAGACAAGGATTGTAGGTTCTGCTTCTTCAGCGAATAGTAGCTCATAATTTGAGTATTTAGCTGGCATTCTTCTCTGTTTGGTTGATCTTCTTGGTTGCGGTTCAACACCTTCTATCTGATCCTAAACTATCTCAAATGATGAGCCAGTAGTAGTTCTAGGATGTTTATTTCCTTGCTCAAGTCCCTGCCTCTCTGTTTCAGTATTCTTATTTGCCCCTAAATTCTGTGAAATTCCTTCAATATTCTCTATTCTCTGTTCTCTATTTCTACCATGACTGGTACTTTTATCAAGACCACCATGAGCTTCATTGTTAATGTTTCCACATGTTTCCGCATGTATATCATATGAACTACAATGTTCCTTACCGAGAGTATTATCTTTGTGGTTTAAAAACCATGATGCAAATTGATTGTAGTTTTCATCGCCTCCCTTGCCGTGATTATGATTGCAAGTGAAACCATGGGTGTCTCTGCGAAATTCACTCCCGCAATGACTGGTTTCATTAGCGATATGTGGAAATTGACTCCCGTAATGACTTGGTTCTTGCCTATCCCTGTGAAAGTCTTCAAATTCATTGCTGTGGCTGCAGTTTTCATCATCGTATTGATGGTTTTTGTGTTGACTGCAATGTTTATCGGATTGCATGGTATTTCCATTGTGAGTTGCAAACTCCTTGTCTAAATTGAGAGTAGTATCTTTGGTATAACCGTATGCACATTGCCTACCATGAGTATTAGTATCATCATATTGACTGGTGTTTTATTGAAGCTCTTTGCTGAAACTGTGAGTTTCTCCCCAATTACCGTGAATGGTATCTTTGCTACCATAATGACTATTGGGAGTTCCAAGTGCTTTGTCGAGACCATGAGTTTTCCTGGTGAAATCATGAGTAATGCTGTGGTTACCATCAATTTGATTGGCCTCCCTATCTCCTCTGCCGAGACTGGTGCTAATTTCAAACCTCCCATCATGAATTCTGGAATTTTGTGCTAATTCTCTGACGTCAAAGTCCCTGTCGACACCCTATTCTCTACTGTGATTTGTATTGACTCCTTTTCCAAGAGCTTGCTCTCTGCTGTGACTTTCATGACCAATTTCTTCTTTGTTTTGTCTAATGTTACCATAATCATAATCATACCTATTTTCATTCATCAAGTCTTCTGATGAAGAGCTATGATGAGGCATAGAAGATAGAATAGAGGCTGGAGAATTGCTTATAGGAGTCACATTGAATTGGCTAGAAGTATTCTGATTGCCATTGTTCATCATATCAAATAGAGGAATGTATTCTTTTGTAGAAATTTCTTCTTCTTTAGAGTGAGGAAATGTATTTTCATTAAAGACTACATCCTTGCTTCTAATAATTTTTTTATCAGTTAAACTCCAAAGTCTGTAACCAAATTGTTCTTCCCCATATCCAATGAATATGCAAGGTTGTGATTTGGGATCCAGCTTGCTCCATTTTTCTTTAGGAACATGTGCAAAAGCCTGACAACCAAACACTTTAAGATGGGAGTAGGAAATTCTTCTTCCCTTCCATTCTTCTTCTAGAATTTTGAAGTTCAACTTTGATGATGGACTTCGATTGATCAAGTACACTACTGTATTGCACACTTCAGCCCAAAAATCTTTTCCCAAACCTGCATGAGAAAGCATATAGTGAGCTTTCTCAAGGATTGTTCTATTAAGCCTTTCCACTGCCCCATTTTCTTGAGGGGTATAGGGAACAACTTTCACCCTACGAATGCCATTATCTTCACAATAGTTATCAAATTCCAGTGAACAAAACTCCCCTCCATTATCCATTTTTAAACATTTAATTTTGTGGCCTCTTTGGATTTCAACAAGAGCTTTGAAAATTTTGAATTTAGAGAAAACTTCTGACTTATTTGCCATCATATATATCAAACTTTCCTAGTACAATCATCAAGAAAAGTGACAAAATATTTAGCTCCTATAGAACTTACCTCGGTAGGACCAAATACATCCGAGTGGACAAGCTCCAATGGATTTGCCTTCATGTTGTGCCCATCTTTCAAGAAGCTGACCCACTTTTCCTTGCCATAGAGACAATGTTCACAAAACTCCAAGTTCACTGATTGGAGACCCGGTAGTTGATCTCTCTTGAGTAATGCCTCTAGGCCCTTCTTTCTCATGTGGCCTAATCTTTGATGCCAAAGTGCTGCATCGTTTCCTATAACTGTCATAGCAGCTCCCACCTCATTGATTGGTTTAAAAATATAGAGGCTACTGGTCTTCTCTCCTTTAGCAATAGCCAATGAGCCTTTGACTATTTTCCAAGTATCCATAAGTTTTGTTTTAAATCCTTGGATGTAGAGTTGGCTGACTGAAATTAAATTCCTCTTTAATTGAGGAACATGTCTAACATCTTTGAGCAACAATTTTGCTCCACCTTCAAGATGCAAAAGAACTTCTCCTTTCCCAATGATGTTACATCGTTTATTGTCTCCCAAAAATACTTCTCCAAATTCACCTTCTTGATAGTTTTTAAAATAATCTATACATGAAGTAGCATGGAAGGAGGCTCCGGATTCTATCACCCAAGAATCTAATTTTGAGTCAGTTGTAGAAAGAACTAGAGTAGTGTCATCTCCCTCATAGACTGTATTAGCTTGACTATTCTTTACTTTTTCTTGTGCTTTCTTGTAGAATCTACAATTTCATTTTGAATGGCCTGGTTTGGCACAAAACCAACACTCTCCATTTCTTCCTCTTGACTTTGATCGATTGGGTGATCTTGATTTCCTTTGATTGTAATTGTGGTCATTATTATTATTTCTATGCTGGCTTCTTCCCCTTCTTTCGGTGCTCACCATGGTAAGGGCATCACCGATTGGGGTGTCTTTGTTACTTCTTCTCATATCTTCACTAAGTAAAGTAGCAACCACATCATCATAGACCAGCTTCTTTGAGGAATTAGAAGTGCTAACCGCTGTAACTACAAGATCCCAACTATCCGGTAAAGAACATAACAAGATGATAGCTTTGGCTTCGTCATCTTGAGTCATTCCAACCAAGCTTGCTTCACATAATAAAGTATTCAAATTTGACATCATAGTCCCTTCCTTCATTTTCAGCTTGTAGAGTTTCTTCATAATGAAGATTTTATTTGCAGCTGATGCCATTTCGTACGTGCTTTGAAGTTTATCCCAAACTTCTTTTGTTGTCTTTTCATTGTAGACATTAAACATAACATTTTGTGACAGTGAAAGAAAAATTGATGCCATTACTTTATCATCAATTTTCTTCCAATATTCATCCGACATCACTGCTGGTTTATTAGATTTTCCATCTATTGCAATTTCAAGTTCTTGCTTGATCAGCAAAGAATGCATCTGCACTTTCCACAGGCTAAAGTTTTTGCTTGCGAATTTCTCTATTTTTGAATCCTCCATCTCTTTGAAAATTCAACCCCGATTTCCAACCTGGACAACCTATGCTCTGATACCAATTGAAAGGATTGAAAAATGAGATAAATATACAGCAGATTTAAAAACTAAATAGCAAACACAAAGACACGATTTATCCTGGTTCACCACAAATTGTGGCTACATCGAGACTGTAGAGTATTGTATTATATCTCAAAAGTTAATTACAAATGAACAGGAGTAGCCAATATATAAAGGCTCCAGATGAATACAATGAAAGGTTTGTAGAATCGAAGGGTCATAATAAAATACATAAGAAAATAGATTGTCTGTTGGCCTTCACATCTAACAAAATCTATTATAAATGATTTAAAATGGTAATTTTTTTGTGATCATTTAAACATTTTTTGGCGTGTTCAAATTCATGATAATGATTTTTTTGTATTGAGTATTATTTTTATTAAAAAATAAATTGATAATACAATATATATTTATGTTGTTGATAAATATTAAAGTTGAGTATTATTTTAATTTTAATTTTAATTATTTTTATTAAATGATCAATATTTTCTTAATAAAATGATTTTATTTTTATTTTTATTTTGTAATTAGAATATTTTTTGTATCTTCCTTTAATGATTGTTGTTTATTTGTTATTTTTCTTTTACTTTTAATCTTGTAAATTAGAGATTACTGATTATATGCATATTTGTCAAAAATTTATATAAGGGAGTGAACTTTTGGAGTGAATTCGATGATGCTGCAGTGATGTGGAGGAGTTTATTCTCCTCCATGCGGTTTGTCTTTCTCTCTCCCCTATTTCTTTAGTTTTCTTATTTTCGCTGCTTGTTAGCTGGTTGCATTTATTCCTTGTCCATCTACATGTGTGTTTTGTACCTGGATTTCAATGGAGCCAGAGCCCCCTACCATTGGTTTATCTACCCCTAGCCCCAATGCTTCAGACCATTCCCCTCTGAAAAAAATATTTGTAGAGACGGTTGCCCCTCCCAGCAATGGTATCTCCCCTGTTGCGAGATTTGTTTCAACTGCTCGATGCGGATGACCCAATGCCGAAGGTAAGAGCCCTATCAATGCCTTGAAAGATTTCTTCATTTCCCTAAATGATAAAATGTTAAATGAGATTGCTCTGGAAAAATCTAGGTTAAGCACTACTGCGATTTTCTTTGCTTGTGTTGATGTGGAAAAATTCCCACCATGGAAATTCATGGATGATTGGTTTCACAGTTTATGGAATTTGAAGCTTGGCTTGAAGATCTCCTTTTGTAAGCAAATCCAACGTGGGCTGTCTATCATTTTCTTTAGCAATCATGACTCTTAGCTTGCAGCCCTTAAGAGACATTACTAGACCATTGGAAAAACCTCCTTCTGTGCCCTAGCTTGGTCGTAGGAAGCAATTAATGAAGAGGTTCTTACGCTCTCCTGCCCTAGGTGGGTCATAGTTAAAGATGTCCCACCCTTTCTCTGGAAATTTTTACCCCAGTTGCTGGATGAATTTGGAAAAATTATCCGAATAGATGAGACACCCCATCAGGTACCTAACCTATATGCTAGAGTTTTGATCTCCATCAAACCTAGGATTGACATCCCCCCGAGCTTGAACCTTAATATTGGTGGAGACATTTTTATTTGTCTGGTTGAGATATTAGGTGGTTTAAATGCTTGTTTTCTCTATAAAAGAGAAGGTCATCAAAGGAAAAACTACCACCTATTTCGACTGAGGCCCCAAGAAATCCTAACATTGCCAGAGCTCCTTCAGCTAGGACACAACCTGATGCCTCCATCAAAAACCCTAAACCATCTTCAGATTTAACTATTCCTAAAGACAACCATAGCAAAAGCAACCCCACCATTTCTGCAACCTCTGGCTCTATGCCAAAACAAACTTCACGCATTGTGGACACCAATTCACTAATGATCCCTAGGAAAATCTCTAATCTGGTTGACTTTACATCTCTTGAAACTCCTTCTCCTGATGAATTCCAAATTGTTGCAAATAGGAAATGTCAATGAAAAAATGCTCAACAACTTGCATTGGAATAAATTCATATTGGTAATCCCAGATCTAACCATTTTGAAATTCTTAATACTAGTCCACTCATGATTGAATCAGGTCCTCACCATACTAATTTTGACAAAATAGAACTTAACAGTGATATTGACATTACTATGATTGATAATCTTGACAATAACAGATTTGCTACTATAACTGTAGACCCCACTCTCTGATCGGAGACTCCTTTTAAGGATGCTCCTCCTAATCCCCCATCCTCTTCCCTCAATGAAATTGAAGACAATCTAGTCATTGAAGTTATCTATGCTAAACCTAATCTAGCCTCTGACTCTACCGCTAAAGATAATCAGGGTTCATGTATTGACTCTATTGGTGGTAGTGATGAGGAAGATGTTATAAAAAGCTTTGTTTCTAAGAAGAAAGGAAGACCCCTTGGATCTAAGAACAAAAATAAGAATGGAGATCTCTTTGGTATCCCTACTAGCTCCCTTAATCATATCTCCCCATGAAGTTTATCTCTTGGAATGTTAGAGGCCTTGAGTCTCTAGATCGCAAGTTTATTATTAAGAGGTTTATGGATTATCATACTAATATTGACTTTATGATGTTGCAAGAAATTAAAGCCACGGGTTTCACTCTGGATAATGCCCTTAATTGTATTGGGAAGGATTCCTTTAAGATTGTCACTTCACATCCTAAAGGGAAAGGTGGATTTTCCCTCCTTATTAGCCCTAAATAGACTAGATACATTACTAATTCAGGTATCTCACCCCATAACAGGGTGGCTTGGGTAACTTTAATGGTTAATGAATCCCCTTTTGGGATTTTCTCTCTTTATGCCCCTAATGACTATAATGAAAGAACCATCCTTTGGGACTGGATGACCACCTGGCCTAGTGTTCCTTGGCTTGTTAGTGGTGATTTTAATATGATTGAGAATTCTGATGACAAAATTGGAGGCTCTCCCTTTGAGTGGAAAGGTTCTGAGAAGGCTCATTGGGATAACCTTAAGCATCATCTTCAACTTTTTGACCCTCTTGAAGGCAATAAATCTGAATCTTCAGCCCTCTGGTATACTTGGTGCAGTTTTCAAAAGGGAACTAATTGTATTTATTCAAGACTTGACATATTTTATGCTAACAATAGTTTCTTCTCCTTCTCCCCTAACTAGTATCGTAGTGTTGTTTCTACTATCCCTGCTACTCTTTCTGACCACTACCCCATTTTAGCTTTAGTGAATCTTAGGAACTCCATCTTGGCTACCTCTCAGACCAATCAAAAATTTATTCTCAATACTTCTCTTCTTGGAGATCAAGATGTGCTTATTGCCATTAAGATGGTTAGATTACTCAACCTTCAAAACAAGACCCTCTCTTAGACTAGTAGATGGAATCTTAATATCTCCTCTTGGTAGAAAATATTCCAAAATTTTGGTCAAAAGAAGGCTAAAGACTTTAGACATGTGGAGAAATTGCTTTCTAATCATCTTCACATGCTTGAGAGTAACATTCAATCCCAGCCCGACTCCCCTGCCCTTGCTGGACAAGTCTCCTTGGCTAGAGACTCCCTTAGGAAACATCAGCAAGTCAAGATCAAAGGTGCCTTTATTAGAGCCCATAATCATTGGCTTCAATATGGTGATAAAGGCTCAAAACTCTTCTTTAACCTCCTTAAGCACAAACAAAACAAAGGAAGGATTGACAGAATTGTTATGAATGATAAGGAGCTCCTCACCTTACATGACATTACAATGCCTTTGAGATGTTCTATAGAACCCTTTTTACCTCTAGGATACTGAAACTTTGAAAGCCACTAGGATCAGATGCATTGACCTCATCCCCAAGATGATTTCTAATAGCAATCTCCTTCTCCTCCAAAATATTGTCTCCCATCAAGAAATTTCTGATGCCATTCATAAGCTCAAGGACAATAAAGCCCCTGGCCTGGATGGGCTCCCTGCTACATTTTACAAAGCTAATATTGACTAGATTACTAATGATCTTCATGATCTCTACATGGAAGCTTTCACTAATGGTACTTTGGGGAACTCTATTAACACCGACATTATTAAATTGATTCCTAAAGATGGTGATAGAGCCCTTGTTAAAATCTGGTGTCCTATTACTCTGCTTAATGTTTCCTACAAGATCCTCACCAAGATCCTGGCCTCCTGACTAGAAAAAATTCTCCCCAAATTCATTTGCTCTACCCAGACCAGATTTATTAAAGGAAGATATATTCTAGAAAACCTTGTTACTAGTTGGGAGGCCATGGAATTGGTCAACACTTCTAAACAGAATGCTGCCATGCTTCTTCTTGATTTCGAGAAGGCATATGACAGGGTTGAATGGGATTTTATCCTTATGATGTTGAAAGCTTTTGGCTTCCCCAACATATTTTGCAAGTATGTCCAAATCCTCCTTAAAGATGCCTCTGCCATGGTTGAAGTCAATGGGGCTCTTACCCAACCCTTCCTGCTATCCCGGTCTATTAGACAAGGTTGTCCTCTGGCTCCTGCTCTATTTGTCATTGCCTCAAATGCTTTATTTTACCTCCTTAAAGATGATACCATCTCTCCTATTGTCTAGGGCATTGCTCTGCCTGATGACTCTGAACTTCTTAACATTTAGTTCGTTGATGATACCTCTCTATTTTTGGAGCTCTCACAGAATAACATGCAGTTTCTCAATCAAAAACTTGAGCTCTTTGGTAAAGCTTCAGGGGCTTGTATCTCTAGTTCCAAATCTATCATGCTGGGGTGGAAAGAAATGCCTCCTGATTGGCTTACTCATTTTGGGTATGCCTGGGGAGGACCTAATAAGATTGTTAGATACCTTGGTATCCCCTTCTTTGTGTCCCCTTCACTCAAAGATATGTGGCTCTGGGTTAAGGAAAAAATTGTCAAAAAGCTTAACAAATGAAATAATAGATTTCTTTCCCTTATTGGGAGGGTCCAGGTCTATCAGAAAATCCTCTCTTCCTACAATATTTACTACTCTTCTGCTTGGATGTTTAGTAACTATCAAATCTTTGAAATTCAAAAGGCTATCCGTCGATTCTTGTGGTCAGATGGTAAAGGTAATAAAAAAGCCCATGCGGTTAAATGAAGTTGGTGCCACTTAGAGAAAAGTCTTGGTGGTCTTGGTTTGAAGGATCTCAGACTTCAGGGAATGTCCCTTGCCTCCAAATGGATTTTCCAAGCTCTTGAAGGAAATGAGCCCTAGAAGGTGCTTATCAGAAATAATATCAAGAATGGTGCCCCTAAAAATGCCAAGTCTTGGAAAGGCCTCCCTTTTGGTGACCTGATTGCTGGTAGGTTTCCCGTGATTGTTCGGGGCACTTGGGTGTTCAGATCCATTTGGAAGGCTTGGGAGAATGTGCATGGTTTCATTGATAATTCTAGGTTTGACTACAATTATACCTTACATGGAGAACATTCTATTTGGTGGAATCTCTTCCACCAGGGTAAGCCCCTTGCCCTTGCCAAGGGGTGTTCTACAAGATTTTGGGCTAATAAAGGCATCGACTGCATCATGGATGTTATGGAACATAACAATCTTATTAGCTGGGATAGCCTTGCCAGGGATTATGATCTTCCTATTTCTCATAAAAGAACTTACAATCTGCTCAAGTTGGCCTGTGCTACCCTTAATCTTCCTAGGAACAGTGATGTTGACTCTCATCACTACCTCAATTTTAGATGGAAAAATGGTTCCCTCCTTACCAACATTAAAGCTAAAGATGTCTACAAATTCCTCAATCATGATACCTCTGTCACTGATCATATTAACACTATTTGGTATAGTAACACTAGTTCTACTGATTGGTAGAAAACCTTTGATAAACTGTGGAAGTCCCCCATCCCGCCTAAGATAAAATGCTTCAAATGGCAGCTTCTGTTGGATAGACTACCTATTAGGAACCACCAAACTACCTTTGATACTTGTCCTATTTGCAGGATGCCTGAGACTATGAGGCATATTTTCTTTGATTGTAGCTTTGCTAGAGAGATTTGGCTTATGTTTGGTGTTTCTATTACTAAACATGTTTATACTCTTGATATCATTATTGGATTTATTGATGGGCTCCGCAAAGATGCTAACCTATTTTGGCAAATTCTCTCATCTTTCATCCTTTGGTTTATTTGGAAATTGAGAAATGAATCTAAATTTCAAGGCATTGATAGGACTCTTACTGGGTTTTATAGAAAACTCACCCATTTCAAAATTGCTTCTCAGGTGTGTTGTGTGATGAATCTGGAGCGGAGGAAGCTATTGAGATTTCTTCATGATGGTCATGCTTCTATGTTCATATACGAGATGAAGGATGGATTCGAGTGGGCTAGCATTGTTGACAACCAAACGGCTTTTGATGCTATGCTTGGGAAGCTAATACAAGACATTAGAGACAACAATGGTCCCAGATTTGATCAGCTGGATATCTACTCCCAGATTTTGGAATAGAAAAAAGTGGTCTGGATGGAGGGCGCGCTTGGTTGGACCACATGGATAGATAATCTAGATGATGTACTTCATTAGAGTTCTTGTGTTCCTTTTTGTATGATCCTCCATACTTTTACAGTCTGTAATTATGTCTTAAACACTTAGCTATTTTCTCCCTGATACTCTCGGATTGGCGGGTTGAGGCCTAGCCTCCCCTCTTTTTGGTGCTATTTTGTGAACTCTCGATCTTTAATACAAAAAATTTATATAATATTTGTTTTCCTTTTAAAAAAATATTTGTTCTATATTATGGCTCTAATAATTTGAAAAAATGAAAAATTAGCAAGATAAACTAAATTTAATAAATCTTTATTTTAAGTTATACAAAAATCAACTTTTACAAAATATTCTAAAAATTCCATGCAATTATAACACAAGCACTTTTAATTATGAAATTAATATTTTTCAAATGTTAACATCTTCCAAATAATGACAAAAACATCTCATAATATTATCATTTAAAAAACATAAAATATTGGTTAAAGTTTTGTATTTAATACTTTAAGATAGGGAGAGGAAACCAAGATCTTTTCTTGCATTGATGTGTAGCAAATTCGACCATTTCTAACATTTTGTATCTAATCATTGTTATGGACTCATTTTGTATGAATGTGTAGTAAATTTGACCATTTCTAACATTTGTATCTAATAATTGTTATGGACTCATTTTGTATGAATGTGAGGTAGACATTGTAGATGATCAACATTCAAAAATGATTCTTATCTTGAATAGCCGGGTTTCACGTACATACAAAACGAAACGATAGACATTGTTGAATGCAAATGTTGGAATTGACGGAAGACAAAGTCTGGTCGCCCACCACACTAAACGTAAATACAAAATTGTAGACACTTTTTTCTATCTTTCCCGTGCTTTGATTCAACTTTCCTTTTCAAGAAGTTCTTTCAATATGCCAAATTGTCAATAAGTCAGAGTCTTGTGAACATAATGCGCATTGAATTTGTCATTTGAATTTGGCGTGTCATAAACCGGTGCCCATTTGTCGACTAAAAAATTCAAGCCCTAGCTAAATATTGCACTAATATTATTCGAGGGGAGATACGAATCGCAAATGAGGAGTAACAACCAATTGTTTGGAACATTTCCTCAGACCATTTCAAAGCTTTCTATCCTCGGACATCTGGACCTCAGTAATAATAGATTGTCTGGAACAATTCCACATACCATTTCAAAGTTTTTCAGATTACAAAAGTTGTTACTCAGCTCAAATAATTTGAATGGTAGAATTTCTTCTTCTGCATTGGACATAGCTCACATCAAGGAAGTGGATTTTTCTGAATATCAACTTACACTTAACATCTCTTCAAGTTGGCTTACGCAATTAGCTCAATTGGAGTACTTGGGGTTAAGGTCTTGTAATCTCCAAGGGGAGATTCCTGCATTTTTATCTACTCAATTCTCATTAGATGATTTAGACCTATCAGATAACAACATTGTGGGAAATATTCCTGCCTGGCTGTGGGAGCTTCTTAGTCTTACTAGGCTCAATCATTCACATAACCGACTAGCAGGTGCTCTTCCTTATTATGGACTTGCAATATAGTAATTACTTGAATGGCTCTATTCCAGGTTATAGTGGATGGTTTTTGGATGTTTGTTCTATTCTATTTTCTACAATTTACTTTGTGCAGTTTTGCATTCACATTCTCTACATATTTATAGGTTTGTTATTCACAAAATTCAACTATAGGTATTAATTTTGTTTATATGTTATACACGAGGTGTTCAAATGTGAGCTCTAAGTAAAAGGGGGTCATTTATTTATTACTTATTATCAAGATGTAAAATTGATAATTTAAAGGCATATTTTCTGAAAAATATTTATTATAATTTATTATTTTATATTATATTTTAAAATTACTATTATGACTATTAGTTTCATTAATTATAATTTTTAAAAAATTAGAATTTTGTGTTTAAATTATTACAATGTGTATCTATAATGTAAAAAAATAAATCTATAATACTATTTTTTATTAATAATCTTATAAAAAATATGTTCATATAATTATTTATTAATTAAATCTTAGTTATTCTATTATGTTAGCCTTATTGAATGACATATTTTTCTATAAAATGAGACTCTTGATTTTATTATTTTGTAATTATTTGTATGTTTGTTAATTGAATCTTAGTTACTCTATTATTTTATTCTTATTGAATGCCATATTTTCCGATAAAAGAAGAGTCTTGATTTCATTATTTTATAATTATTTATATGTGAAAATGTGTTGTTTCATTTTTATTTGTATTGGTTTATTGTGATAAATTTTTTTTATGTATTGTATTCAAAATAATTAATTTGATTTTAACTTTCTAAACAAAGAATTGTTGACTATGTACAATTTGGATTCTCCTTAAGCTAATATTTATTATATTTTTTTAAAAGAAACATATCTATGTTATACTATATGATTCTTCAAATCATTTGAAACACAAAAATAAGAGAATTAGATTTAATATATCATTATTTTTAAATTACACAACAAATAAAATGTAAGCTATCTTCTTAAAAAATTAATCTACATAAATCATATCTAGCATGAGAAATTTTAATTCTAAAACTATTCTTCTCTCAAATATTAGCATGTTGCAACAATTATATTAGGTAGGTTAGAATTCTTACATTTCATCTAATTTACAAGACATTTATACATATGCATAACCTACATTCTAATATCATCATTAAATATGTTAGCAAGAGAGATGTCAGATCATTTTTTAAATTTTAGATGCATTTGTTTTTTATTGATTAAGCAAAGAAATGCCCCGATTTCAAGTTACAATGATAAAACCATAATTATAACACAATGAGCCAAATAGGTCCCATCACAAGGCATAAAAGCATAGCATAAAATAGTTCAAATAAAAATAAAAATTATCGACTAATATATGAGAATAATTCATTAAAGAAAATTTTAGATCCATTCGTTAATATGTCATTTAATGGCCACTAAAATCTTTCTCAATAGCATTATCTTATTCAAAATTTTCCTCTTTATTAGAAAACTTGTTAAAACAAGTCTTTGGGTCATCACATCAAGTCCCCATTCTTTTCTTATTTCACTAGTACAATATTTTTATTTTTGTCTTTTGAAGAGGATTTTTTATGATTGTGTTGTTCTCCTTTTCTCATGTTTTACTTGAGTTTACATTGATTTGTATGTGGGTGTACCTAATTAGGTCTTGTTTCCAAGACCCTTCATGCTTGCATTCATTATTAGATCTTTATCTTATCCCCATGTTTATCTTAACAGGGGGTTAGAGTAGTTAGGGAATTATCTAATTAATTATATAATTAAGTCTTTTATTAGCTTATTCACTCAAGATAAACACATTCTTATTTTCAGTCTCCTTCTTTTGATATGAAGAAATCTAAATTTTGTAGTTATTGTAAAAAGAAGGGACATGAAAAGATGAGTGTTTTAAGTTGAAGAAGAAAAGTTTGTTTGTCCCAATTGTGTCTGTTCCTAATGCTCCATTATATCGACAATGAATTATTCAAAGTGATGAGATAAAAAGAAAAAATTAATATTTATTGTCTAAAGGTTTTATTAAACAAAGTACCTCTGCTTGTGCTTCACCAATTTTTTTGGTGCTCAAGAAATATTGTTCTTGGTGTCTTTGTATTGATTTTCAGGCATTAAATAAGATCACTATAAAAAAATGATATCCACTTCCTTGCATTGATGACCTTTTGGATCAACTTCAAGGTGCCGAATCCTTCTCTAAGCTTGATCTAAAAGTTTGGTATCACAAGTTCAAAGTTCAAGAAAAGGACACATGGAAGATAGCTTTCAAGACCAAAATTGGTCTTTTTGAGTGGCTTGTGATGCCAGTTGGCCTCACCAATGCTCTTGCCACATTCATGCAATTGATGCATGAAATTTTTTATCATTGTTTGGATAAATTTTTTTTATCATCTACTTAGATGATATTTTTGTCTTTTCAAACACTTGGAAATGTCATCTTCAACATTTGGAACATGTTCTCCATACTCTTTAATATAATAGTTTGTATGCTAACTTTTCCAAGTGTTCTTTGGGTCAGACATCCATCTCATATTTTGGGTATATCATTGATGCATGTTGTATTCAAGTAGATCCTTAAAAAGTGGAAGTTCTTCAAAAGTTGTCTACTCATCCAAATATCACTAAATTAAGGAGTTTTCTTGGTCTTTCCAACTTCTACCGCTAGTTCATTCTACATTACTTAGACATTGATGAACCTTTGCACCAATTGACAAAGACAAATGTTGCATTCAAGTGGATGTAAATTTACCTTCATGCTTTCAACACCTTGAAAGAAAAATTGTGTTCAACACCTGTTCTTGTTCTACTAGATCTCTCATAGCCTTTTGATATCGAGATAGATGCTTCACAATATGCACTTGGAGCTATTCTAAATAAAAATTGTCACCCCATGGCTTATCATCCATAAACTCTTTATGCCGCCAAGAGGAACTACGCCACATATGATAAGGGATTATATGCATTGGTCCAAGCTATCAAATATTGGCAATATTATCTTTTGGGAAAAGAAACAATTGTTCACATTGATCACTTGCCTCCACAATTTCTTCAATCTCAAAATCAAATTGAAGAGGCAAGTCATATGAAATGGGCTTCATATTTACAACAATTTAACTTGCATTTGTAATACCCTTATAATATTATTGTGTTTTCTTGTGTTGTGGTTTCATGGTATTTGATGATGCCTTGTCTATGAAGTAGTTTTATTTGATCAATCTTGTGCTTTAGAATGTGTATATATACATAGGAATATATTCATGAGATCATAATATAGTGCATTTCCTACTCACTTGTGGGTTATATTTTGTGGATACATATTATATGGTAATTAAAATCTAATAACTATGTTTACATTCAATATTTCCTATTTTGGGTGAAAATATGATATATATTATTTGGTTAATAAATAGTTATAGAATCCTATAGTTAAGGATGATATATAGATGTGTAGATGAAAGTTTCATTTTGATTTAAATTTAAATTTATTTCAAGAAGTGGGAGGCAATTGCATTTTGGTAGAGGGCATCTTTATGTTGAATTTTGATTGTTTTGAGGGGGGACAAACTTTAGAAAGAAAAGATATTGGATTGGAAAAATAATAAAATTGTGGAGATGGTCTTCCTGAGAAATTGGAAAAGAGTAGTTTTGGATTGATTATGGAACATGATTCTTTGGCTGTGAATTAGAAAGAATAATTAGTGCCAATTGAGGGAATTTCATCTTCTACTATAATCAATCTGTCTCACACTCCTTTATTCCTTTCTTCTTGAATTTCATTCAAGCATTTCAAGGTATAGATTTAAGTCCTTAGTGACATTACATCAATATTGGATAAGTGTAACATTACATATATATATATATATATATATATATATATATATATATATATATATATATATATATATATATATATATATATATATATATATATATATATATATATATATATATATATATATATATATATATATATATATATCATCATTATATTTTAATCGATAAATATTTCCCTAGTATGCACTGCTTTATCTTTAATGATTGGGGGTGTGTTCCATGTTTTGTGGACTGGTTTTTTTCTAGCAATTGCTTGACAAGTCATCATTGGTCAAGCTTGAATGGTGTAAGAAATTTGAAGGGATGGAACTATTGATAAAAATCAAGGGAAACTAAGGAAGATACATTCTAAAACCTACCTAGCAATGGGATAAGTGAGTGAGGTTTAGGAGAGAAGGTATTGTATGTGAAAGTCCACATCCATCTAGGTGAATCTCCCTAAGATTGGACAGGCTACTTAAAGTGTTACTCTTGTCATCATTCACCATCGATAGATTCATGTTATCCATGGCCAGGCACTCCAATATTTTTAGGTTTGTAATCCACTTTCTGAACATCCTAATCTTCAAGCCCCGCAAACCATCTAGGTGGCACAAAGTTGTAATGTTCCCCAATTCCATGGGAATCTCAACTCCAAATTCACAACATAGTCCAAGCTAAGGAAAGTAAGCTTCTAGAGCTTTTCAATCTGAGGAGGTGTGGTAGTATTATTGAAGTCATTTTCACTCAAATCCAAGTGGCTCAAAGCTATAATATTACCCAATTCCATAAAAATCTCACCTCTAAATTTAGCATATGCCAAGTCAAGAAAAGTAAGCCTATGTAGTTTTTCCGACTGAGAAGGTATGGCAATATAATTGAAGTGATTCCCCCTCAAATCCAAGTGGCACAAAGTTGTAATGTTAGCCAATTCCATGGGAATGAGAAAAAATAGAACACAAGACTTCTCAAACTTGAGTGCTGAAAATCTAGGCTCAACTATTCTATTTATAAGCAACTCTACATTAAATGTATAGAAGACTATAGATTGCAGTTTGTTACATTATTAATGAGCGTAGTTGGCATGGGTGGTTGTAGGTGGCTATGGATGGCTATATGCGGTTGCATGTGTTTCATATTCTAGTCTGTATTGACCATGTTAGTTGAATGTAATTAATTTATTTCAACATCCCCCCTAAATTAATTACACTAACTAGATCTAAATATCCCTCCATAATCTAGAAATGATGGGTTCCGACCTAAAGCCTTTTTAGGTACCCATTTACAATCATTATTCAATATTCTCTAAATATAATTGTTGGAATTCACTAGAATCCCCCTTGAATGACAACCATGAGACAGTTAGGTGACTTATCGTAAGCCTAAAAGATGTTTAAGAAATAAAAACTTAGTTTCACATAATGCCTTGGTGAGTATATCAATAATCTGGTCCTCAATCTTGCAATATTGAAGATAAATCACATGTTGATGGATAAGATGCCTGATATAATGATGATAGACCTCAATACATTTTGTGTGAGCATGAAACAGTGGATTCTTGAACAATGAGATGGTACTTTGATTGTCACAATGAAGTAAAGTAGGCCTTGCATGATGTTGCTTAAGGAGTGATAAAATAGCCTATATATAGTAGGATCAACATCTTCACCTTCCATATCTTTTCTTAGCTTTAGTCCTAGAGCAACTGGAGTAGGAACACTCTTACTATCTTCCATTCTAAACTTTTTCAATATGTCTAGACCATACTTGGTTTGAGAGAGATAAATACCATCATCCTTCTGCCATACTTGTATGCCAAGAAAGTAATGTAGAAAACCAAGATCTGTCATCTCAAATGTATCTTGCAATTTTAACTTTAAGTCACTTATTTGATTCATGTTATGCCTTGTAATCATAAGATCATCAACATAAAGCACAATAAATTCAAATCCTTGAGGTTGAGCCATATAGATTTCTTCAACAATTTCACCATTCAAAAATACATTTTTAACATCCATTTGGTGAAGAGGCCACTTGAAATGTGCCGCCAATGTTATAACAGTCCTAACAGTACTAATCTTTGCTACTAGAGCAAATATTTCTATGTAATCAATTCCCTCTTTTTATGAATACCCTTTGGTCACTAGTCTTGCCTTGTGTTTTTCAATGCTCCCATCTGACTTAAACTTAGTTTTATACACCCACTTATTGTTAACCACATTCTTACCCTTGGGTAATTCCACCAAGTCCCAAGTTTTACTCTTTGTCCAAGAATCATACTCACTTTTCATAGCTTGTTCCCATTCAGGTGTTCCTTTAGCCTCATCATAAGTTTGAGGATCATTGGTCTTCATTATGGTGGTCATTAAAGCATAATTAATTTTTTGAGTCCTTTGATAAATATCTTGAATACTCTTGGTCTTTAGGGGAGGACTAGATTACTCAACTATATCAGAGATTTCCTTGGAACTTTCACCAATGTCAAAATTATTTAAAGATTCATGATTATCTATGGCCACTTGTGGAATGGGAGTGGATTTTCTCATATCATCAAACCCTTCATTAAACCTGATATCTCTACTTGTAAACACATATTCCACACTTAGATCATACAACCTATATCCTTTTCTTTGATCATCATAGCCCACAAAGATGCACTTAACACTCTTGTTATCAAATTTCCTTTCTCTAATCTCATCTGGTATATGAGCACATGCTTCACATACAAACACTCTAAAATACTTAACATTTGGTTTCCTTCCACTCCATGCTTCTTCAGGAGTAATATTTTGCAAACAACTTGTGGGAGATCTATTTAAGACATGAGATGCAGTATTAACAGCATCAACCCATAGAAACAAAGGAAGATCCTTGGATTGTATCATACAACGTGCCATTTCTACTAAAGTCCTATTCTTCCTTTCAACAAAACCATTTTGTTGAGGGGTATATCTAATAGTCATGTCTCTCTTGATCCCATGATACTCACAAAATTATTTGAACTTATTGTTTATATATTCTCCCCCATTATCTATTCTTATTCGCTTGATCTTATTTCCACTTTTATTTTCCACAAGAGCTTTAAACATTTAAAATTTGTTAAATACCTCATCCTTTTTCTTTAGGAAGTAAACCCAAACTTTCCTTGAAAAATCATCAATGAATGTCAAAATGTACCTAACTCCTCCCTTTGATGTGGGATTCATAGGACCACAATCACTATGGACAAGTTCAAGGATTTTTCTTTCCCTCCATGTAGATGTTTCAAAAGTGTCTCTATGTTGTTTACCATCCATGCATCCCTCACACACATTTATGTTTACCTTTATCCAAGGTAGTCCATCAACCATATCCATCCTTGAAAGCATAGCCAAACTTTGATAGCTTAAGTGACCATATCTTTGATACCATAAATCACTTAAGGTTGACCTTGTAGTAATATATAAGCTTTCTCATCAATAGATGCTAGAAATTTGTATATTCCATCATTCTCAACTCCTGTGGCCATGATCTTGTATCCATCATTAATATTCTTGATTAAACACTTATCTAAATAAAACTCCACCTTATAACCATGTTGAGTTATTTGACTCACTGAAAGAATATTTTTGGTCAACTTAGGTACAAGATTCACATTAGTTATTTCTAATTATTTACCATTATTTCTTTTCATTGAAATTGTGCCTATTCCTTCAATGTTATGTGAAGTACCATCACCAAGAAATACTTTGGCCCCTTTTGTCTCCTCTAAAGAGCTAAAGACATTTTTGTTGTAAGTCATATGTTGGATAGCTCCTAAATCAATATACCATGCATTACTCGAATCACCTTGAGTAGCTAAAGAAGCTACCACTATATGATGATTACCCTCTTCTTGAATACAATTGGATTGCCTTCTTTGATTAAATATCCTTTATGATTTCTTAAAACATTGATCATTTTTATGTCCTTCTTGTCTACAATTATAACATATGATAGAACTTTCTCCTTTAAAATTATTTTTATAATTTCTCCATTCATTTTTTATCCTTTGATAACTTTGTCTATTGTGATTATCCCTTGGTTGATTCCACTACCTTTGATTATTCTCTATTGATTCCCTTGATTAGTTCTTTGATTATAATTCTTATTTTTTCCTTTGATTATCTACCTTGATTATAATTCTTATATTTTCCTCTAGCTATAAATGCTTGACTTTTGCTAGACTCACTTGTAAAAATTTTAAGTCTTTCTTCTTCATTCAACAAAGCACCATACACTTCTTCTAGTTTTCTATTTTCAATTTTTCTAGTTAGTTCCAATATACAAATGAAATTATTGTACTCATTTGGAAGACTTTCAATTAAAAAATCTATATTTTCAGAGTCTTTATACTCAACCTTCATCACTGCAAGTTGATTTCTTAAGTTTTTCAATTTGGAAATATGATCATTCATTCTATCTCCTCCTTTAATTTTCAAATGAGTTAACTATCTCTTAATGTCCATCACTTTTAACATGCTAGTTCTTTCATACATTATTTTCAAAGTTTCCCATATTTCCTTTGTTATTTTTAACTTTTGAACATGAGGCCTAATCCTTGGATTAATTTTCCATAAAAGTGTAGCACATGTATTCAAATCCATTTTATCCCATTTTTCATGTTTGCTTTGATCTGTAGGTTTATGTTTTGTTGCTATTTCCCATAAACCTTTCATTGGTAAAATTAACTCCATCTTACATTTCCAACTAGCATGATTAGAGCCATCTAATTTTTCACTAACCACAATATTAGAGTTCTCAAAGGCAGCCATATTAGAAACACATAGTAACACTCTCAAACACACAAACACCAAGCCTCTCAAAAATATTGTTCCTTGATGTTGGCCTTCTTATGAGCCAAAAAAAAAGGACTTCAAAATAACTTATTGATTACAAGGATTTAGAGAACTTTACCAAACTCTTGACTTCAACAAAAAAAAGTCACCACTTTCCACTTTTCTAGTGCAGGAGCAACTAGGCTAACCTCCATTGTTTATGCTATTTTGGCTTGTATCTGACATTGGCCAAGTAAGAGTAGTGTGATTTTGTTTTAGACCTTAGAAGGTCATTTCTATTGTGGACTAGGTGAGTTAGTTATTAGGACTAAGGTCACCAATTAGTCATTGTTAGTAGTTTTTAAATTGCTTAGTCTTAGAAGCTTAAAGGTTAGATTAGAGTCTTTAATGTGTTCTAAACACATGTGAGATGTTAGAAAGATTCCATGAGGCCATAAATGAAGTTGGTTCCTCATAATGTAAAGGTTAGAGGTCCTAAGAATTAGGATAGTGGCATGAAGGCAAATATGCCAAATGTTGTTAGAAAGTTGTCATGACAACATTTGCAATAATGGAAAATATTGCATGCAACTCGGTAACATAGGATCCCCCTAAAAGATAGGAGTGGGAGATTGACCAACATAGCCTAAAAACATGGAGAATGGCATCTAATATCATTAGAGGCTCAAATCTCAAGATTAGAGATCATTGTAACAAGTTTGTGATTAGTAGAAAGAGCTCTGCAACTCTGTTTTGTGTGCATCCCAAGCTTTTCAATGTGACAGTGATATGTAATGGATTGAAAGTCCTAATTTAGTGATTGTTTTGTGTTCCTAGGATAGATTTAAGACTTTTTCATTCAGTAAGGTAGTTGTTTTGAGTTGATTTAGTACCTTAAATAAATTGATTTAGTTTAGAAGGTTTTCTTGGTCCTGTCCTGACCAGTTTGTCATTTCATGGCTCCCCCATGAAATCTAACCATGGGATCTTCATGAGGATAGATGAATATGTTAGGAGATCCATTGGGTTGTATATATCTAGGATTAGGAGTCATGAGGAGTGGGAATTCTATTTTTAGTACCAAGCCCTAGGTGAGCAGACAGTGCCCGGTTAGAGGTTTGAAGGTGAAGCTTTGAATATTTCTTGCAGGGAATGAAAGTGCAGTACAAGGAAAGTATAGTTCCAGGTGTGTTATGACCAATACATGTCAAGTTAGAAGATTTTTGAACCCACCAATCCATTTGGTCGAGGTTTGAACAAGAAACCAGTGAGGTCCTACAAATTAGGTCTTTTAGCCCTATTAGACCTAGATATTAGGAACCCTGTGTACAAAGGGCCTAGGAGTCTAAAACCTTTAGAATTCTTCATAAAATAAAAAAGGGTATCCAAATGTGGAATTATATTTCCTAGTTGTTTGGTAAGCTTTTGCAAGAAGTGGCAAAAGGTCTCTAGTAAAGGCTACAAGGAAATAGGCCTAATTAGGCCTCCTAAAGACCAAGTCTTGAACTCGATAAGGAAAGGCTTGAAGATCCTTCTAAATGGATCCAAATGGAATTGATATGAAGATAAATGAAGCATTAGACATCCCTGCAATGAATTTCATGAATGGAGAGAAGTTGGCACTTAGAGCTTTCTAAGTGTAGGAGAGGAATTGAAGTAACTAAAGGGTGTTAGTCTTTCAAGGTGAAGCACAAGGTGTAAGACTCTTGGAGAAGAGTTGAATTAGGTTTTAGTTAATCATCTAAGCTTGAGAAGGACCTCAAGGAGATTAGGTTCCTAGAAGACAAGGAAGATCTTCTTAGCAAGGTGTGCAAGAAAACCTTGGAACACTCACATCATTTTCATAACCACTTTATAGTATGAAATCATAGATCTTTGCATTTTTAACCCATAATCACACATAAGAAGCCCCTCTTCAACTTATCTAAAATAAATAAAAGACCATTGGATTTTTCTAAAGGGCATTCAACACTCTAAAAATTGACATTCTCAACATCTTAATTATAACTATTTTTCAACAACACCACAAAATAGAAAAACTTAATCAATATGCCCCACACATAAAATTTCCCTTTCAATATTTCATAGCTCAAAGATTTATTTGACCGATACACTATCCTCCAAATAAAAGCCTTTCACAAATTAAAAAATCTATTTTAGCTGCATCAATACAAACTTGTTCTACTTCTGTAGAAAACCACATTCAACTTGTTGTCAAATCTTACCTTCAACACTTTTCACTTTTCAGGGCCACACAGATGACTATCTTCAGCAACAACTTTTTGACAACAATCTCCTTGGGTATCTTCCTAACAACAATCTCCCCGAATTCTTCAGTTTCAATCTTCAACGCATATTCTTCACCAATCCTCACTCATTGCTTTGATACCATGAGAAAAAATAGAACACAAGACTTCTCAAACTTGAGTGCTGAAAAGCTAGGCTCAACCATTCTATTTATAAGCAACTCTACATTAAATGCACATAAGACTTTAAATTACAGTTTGTTACATTATAAATGAACGTAGTTGGCATGGACGGCTGTAGGCGATTATGGACAGCTATATGCGGCTACATGTGTATCATATTATGGTTTGTTCTGACCATGTTAGTTGAATGTAATTAATTTATTTCAACAAATCTCACCTCCAAATTCAGTACCCGCCAAGCAAAGGAAAGTAAGGGTTTGGAGTTAAGCCAACATAGGTGGTATGGCAGTACAATTGAATTAATTTCAGCTCAAATCAAAATATTGAAGATGTTGCAGCTTGATGTTCCCACTCAATTGACATGAATCCTACTTAACAAATAAACAAATTTGTCTACACGTGACTTGTTTTCGAAAAGTCGATAAATAAAGTTTGTTGTTTGATGATTAATTTAAAGTTTGTTGTTACGATATTTTCATTACATGGTATATTGATTTTTTATAGATAATTATTTTAATCATATTTGTATTATATTAAATAAACAATATTATTTTAGTTATTGAATAAGTTATCTGAGTAATTATAGAGTAATAAATTTTAAAAAGATAAAATAAGAAATAAAGAAAATTTTAATATATGCAAATGTGTAATATTTAAAAAATTAGAAATTAAGAAGTAACATATTATTTCATATTTATTGAAATAAATATGAAATAAGTATATTAAATTTTCAATAGAAAAAAAAGTATATTAAGTACTTATAGCTGTTGTTTTGTCTTTTGGATAGTAACGATTCATTTTGTAAGATCTGTTATGTGTACAAGGGTAAAAAAGTAGTGTCAAAGTGTCACCCAATACCTGCTTAATCATACCTCAATAATTATGCACTACAACCTCTTCAATAATTGTCAATTCTTACATGCATAAATTTTCTAGTTGTGCGTTATGGGTATTGATAAAGTTATAAAACTCCTCCAATAACCATTGAAAAATTCTAACTACTGCTATACATGTGAGTGACTATTGATACACGTGAACATGTGAAATTTATTAATGCATTTTTAGCTATCTTTTTTTTGTTTCTTTAAAGTTAGCAATTAGGGAATTGGGTGAGCAATGAGTGAATGGTAATTGGAACATGGGTAGTAACTAGTGCTCTTCCTCTAAGCAGTGGAAGGAATATATAAACAACCGTGTAATATACTTTGATAGTTTAGTTTGTGTTTCCTCTCTTATCTTTTTCTACTTTTATTGGTTGTCTCCTACTCATTGTGTCTTCAATGCCCCCAAAGAAATTTCTTCCCCCCTTAGTGCTACACGTCCTTTCTAATTTTCTTTTATAGCCCATTTTCACATGATTATCATGGAACATGACATCATAGGAAGAAATTGAGTCAATGAAGAATCAGTTGTATTTTAGTCAAGTTTAGATAGCACCAACAAAGAATGGCTTCACAATTGGAAAAATATGTAGGTATACAAAAGGGTTCTCCAATAATTAATTTCCTTACAACTAATATTTTATAAGAAAAATTCTTGTACAATTAATTTATGTTTTTACTTCACCTTAAAAATTGTGTTTGCAAGTGATCAATATAAAACATTTGCATCTATCTAGAACAATATAAATAGATACTATTGTTCTTTGAGCCATTTCATATATTATTTGAAATCAAATTTCTATGTGTGATTTTTTATTTATCTTTGAGTTTAGTTTAAGTTTATGTGCATATACTATTAGATAGCAATCTATAGTATATTCTTGTACTAGGTTTTATTTTCTTCATGATGGTTATCTATCTTTATATGCTCTATTCTTTCACAAAATTTCACATAGCTGACTTATACCTATTATGCATGCATCTATTTCCACTTAATCATGTCACTAATAGTGTTAACTTTTAGATGCTTAATACCTATTTTATAAAATGCATATTTTGCATGGAAAATAGTTGTCTTAATATTTAAAGACATTCATTTGAACATAAAATCGCATTCTATAATTACATCCATTGCTCAAGCATACAAGGTGCACAATTAGAACTTGAGCACTTAGTTACTATGGTAAATGCAATCATTATTATTATAGAATCACCACCAATGACACCTTCAAACTTATTACTAGCTACCCACCTTTAGTATGACTATAAAGTTTATCCTTCCTAGTGGTTAAGCTCAGAAAACTTTGCCTAGACATTTGGTAGCCTCCTTAAGATATTTTTAAATAATATTAATACTTGCCAAACCAAGAAAAGTATATTACTTAGTGAATCATATAAAAACCTTTTCACCCAACAAGATAGTGTTTCTAGATCAATAAATGAATCTATACACATGGGAATGAACTAGAGACATAAAATTAAATCAAATAATTTAAGTGAGCACACCTAGATTTCCTATTTGCATGTGCTAGAATACTTTTAATTTATTGACCATTAGAGTTATTCATATTCATCAATCCTAGAGGTAAGTATCATTATCCATCATATTTCATTTCCTACATTAATGCAACTAATTCTAAATTATCCACTATATTGATTTTCAATTAATTAAGCTAGGTTAGTTTATAAATATTTTATTGTATTATCTTCCATTGATCTTAGACATAATTTTACTTATAAAATTAGAAATACAAATAAAAAATTCATAGCATTCTTCTAGAAGGTTTATATTGAGATAAAGATGCCTCAACCATTGAGATTCCAATAATTTATTTAATCTATTATTGCATATTTTTTTGGATTATCTAGCATATTTTCAAAAAATGGGTGATACTAAGATAGGGCATGTAAATTTGAATTATTTTTGGGAAAGATTGATCAATATGAATAGGTCCCCAATGACAATAAGTGATTGAGAGTAGGTTATCTTAAGCCACATATTTCCTTATAGTAGTGCAATGAATAAAGTTAGTAATGTAATTTATATATCATTATGATCCCAAGACAAGACATATGTCAACAAATAATAATAGGCTAATTATTAAGATGGGCAAAGAAACTTTTAACTCGTGCTTACATCTATAGCTAAGGGAAGCATACACAAATTTTAACTTTATCATTTCTTATTAGCACTTCATGGAGAAGAAGAATTTGTGTAAGAATAAAATTTTTGAGGAATGGTTTGCAACTCCAAATAAACATATTGTTAGAAAGTAAAGTCCACCAAGATAACTGAGAGGGGGGGGGGGTGAATCATTTATCAGATAATTATAACCTTTATCAACTTCAATAACATTTAACCATTTAAGCAATGTAATTACCAATCAAAGAAAGATATTCATACACAATGACATAATAACACAATATATGTTGACTAGGGAACCTCTTGATCAAAGAGTAAACCCCAGTGGGAATGATGCCCACAAAAGATGCACTAATATGAATATTCCTTGTGAAAGGATGGACTCTGTTAGGAGTCTTATGAAATACATTAAGTACATATGAATCCCTGTTAGGAGATTTTGAATCCTTGTTAAAATATTCTAACCCTATTAAGAGTTATGGAAGACAGAAGGACCCACTACCCAAACAACTTTAGGGTAAGATCACTGAACACACTGTCCAAATGACCTTAATATTATTCAGCAGAATAATATGAAATATGTTACCTCCTCATTATGCCAAAATGCACTCAATGGTACACTAGATCTCAATTCCAGATCTTTGTACTTTGCATGTCTTCCTTCACAATTTCGCTTTCACAACTTCATTAGCTCTTTTCTTCGCTTCATGCTTACATTCGCATTCAACCATACCATGCTCACACTTCTTTCACATTAATTCTACATACAATAAGAAAAAACATTCCTTCCTTTATACCACACTCAAATAATTACAATGAGTCGGCATCTAATTACAAAATGAAACATTCCACATGCTACATCAAAATTACACAAAACTATCAGCTTCCAAATGCAATAACTCTCCACTCGAGTGACCTCAAAATTTGCACTGTGAACCACATCACTATCAATGTGTCTCAAACTTCCCTTTAACTACACAAAACTAGATTCCATCCTGATTAGGAGATATCATCTAATTTCCACAAACCGCTACTCAAGAACACTGCCTGAATACTGCTTCCACCAAAATGCTTATAAATTTTTCCGTACATGCCGTACTGACTTGCACTCTTAACCAAAGACATATAAAATATCAAAGAATATAAACTCAACATCACATATCACCAACTATAATATAACACGTGCACTAAACAAAACACTATCTGCTTCTCTGCTAGACTCTAGAAGATCACTATGTTGACATCAATGACAATCATACTCATGAATGCAACAACAACTGCTATAGAATGAATACCAAGCATTCATTCCTAAAAATCTCCCCCATTGGCATTGATGGCAACATAGATGAAAAACATCCAATGTTCCAAAAATCCAATACTGCAAAACTGTTGCTCAAACAAACATTTTCAAGTCCTCTTCATCAATCAAATCTTGCTTCATTTTCCTATTCAGTTCTCTCCAACAGATGGTACAAATGGTTTTTCATGTATGCTTCTCCCCCATTGACATCAATGACAGAAATCTCATCACTATGTCAACAACAACTCAATGTCAAAAGACACTATTCAGAAAATATATTCACAAGAGTCCTCATGACTCAGCTCAGATACACATACTCCCCCATAGAGGAACTACCAATATCCAGTCCAGAAGAAAAATAGGGCTCATATACCACTGGATGGATGCAACCAACTGCATCATTACTCAAAAGTAGGCTGAGGCATAACCCCAAGCATACCTCTCAGATAATCAAATGTATCCTTAGGCAAAGGCTTTGTAAATATGTCTGCTATCTATTCCTTTGTGCTTATGTACTCCAGTCTAACTTCTTTCTCAGCAACTTTCTCTCTTACAACATGATACTTGATCTCTATATGCTTTGTCTTAGAAAGGATTCTTAGACATACTGACTGTGCTGGTGTTGTCACAATGTATGACAACAGGCTCAACAAACTTTATTCCAATATCCTTCAGCATCTACTTCATCCAAATTATCTAGTTACAATTGTTTGCTGCTGCTACATATTCTACTTTTGCTGTACTCTGTGAAATACAATTTTGCTTCTTGCTTAGCCAAGAAACTAATCTTCCTCCAAGAAAAAAGGCTCCACTATTGGTGCTTTTCTTGTCATCAACACTACCTCCCCAATCAGCATCTCTATATGCACATAAGGTAAAATCATTAGATTTTTCATACCATAATCCATAGTCCACTGTGCCTCTTAAATATCTCAGTATCCTCTTCATTGTTGCATAATGTGATTCTCTAGGCTCAGCTTGAAATCTTGCCACCATTCCAACTGAATGTGCTATATCCGATCTAGTGTGTGTTAAGTACTGCAATCCTCCAATCATCGATCTATATTTCTTCTGCTCAACTGGTGGTGTTTCATCTTTGCTAGATAGTTTGTGTCCTGTAACCATAGGTGTTCCAACTGGTTTATAGTTCACCATTCCAAATCTTTTTAGCAAATCATTCAAGTACTTTGTCTGACTTACAAAGATACCATCATAGTTCTATGTTATCTGTAATCCCAAAAAGTATTTCATCTCACCAATCATGCTCATTTCAAATTCAGTCTTCATTTCATCAGCAAATTTGTTACTAGCTTCATCTTCTCCTCCAAAAATAATGTCATCAACAAAAATAACTATAATCAGCAAACCATTTTCAATTTCTTTTATGTACAGATTGCTATCAGCTATTCCTTTAGTAAATCCCAATTTCAATAAATACTTATCCAATCTAGTATACCAAGTTCTAGGTGCTTGATTTAGTCCATATAGTGCTTTCTTCAGTTTACATACCATGTCTCATTTTTGAGTCAAAGGAAAACCTTTAGGCTGCTCAATGTAGACTTCTTCTTCTAATTCACCATTTAGAAATGTGGACTTCACATCCATTTGATACACTTTGAATTTCTTAAAAATAGCACAAGCTAAAAAAATTCTTACTGCTTCAAGTCTTGCTACTGGTGCAAAAGTTTCTTCATAGTCAATTCCTTCTTGCTGCGAGTATCCCTTACATACCAATCTTTCTTTGTTTCTTACTATTTTCCCTTGTTCATTCATCTTGTTTCTGAATATCCATTTAGTTCCAATCACATTCTTGTCTTTAGGTCTAGGGACCAATTCCCATGTCTTGTTCTAGTTCTTCTCAATTTGATCTAGTTCTTCTCTCATAACATTAATCCAATGTTCATCTTCACAAGCTTTATTAGTAGATTTAGGTTCAATTTGAGAAATCAAACATAAATGTACCTTATTTCTAGTCATAACTCCTTTGTCCAAACTTTCAATAACTTGTTCGATAGGATGATGTCTAGATAGATACCTATTCGGTGTCATAGTCACAAATCTTGCTTCAACTATAGATTCTTCTCTAGATTCCTCTCTGGTTTCTTTTGCAAGACTCTCATTCAATAATTCACTGTCAGTCTCATAGAATAATTCAGTAGATTCAGTGTTAGGCTGAGGATGAGCTTCTTCATTAGATTCATAATCAAGCATTCTTTCCTAAATTTTGAACTTCTCATCAACTTTAACATTTGTGCTTTCAACAATAGTTTTAGTTTTCTTATTGTAACATCTATATGCTTTTCTCTTCAAAGAATATCCAAGAAAAATTCCTTCATCACTTCTAGGATCAAACTTTCCAATATCATCATCTCTCTTTATATAACATTTGCTTCCAAAAATTCTAAAATACTTAACTGAGGGTGCATGTCTAAACCATAATTCATAAGGTGTCTTATCTGTGTCTACTCTGATTTGTACTATGTTCATTGTATATACTACTGTATTCACTGCTTCTCTCCAAAATGTCTTCGCCAAATCATTCTCTAATAACATAGCTCTTTCTACTTCAGTCACTAACCTATTTCTTCTTTCTGCAATACCATTTTGTTCAGGTGTTCTAGGGGCTAAAAACTATATCTTAATACCATTCACTTCACAAAAAGTGTTAAACTCTCTAGAAGTAAATTCACCACCTCTATCAGATCTCAAACATTTAATCTTCATTCCAGATTCATTCTCAACTTTATTCTTAATGATCTTAAACTTATCAAATGCTTCAGATTTTTCTTTCAGAAATGCAATCCACATCATTCTTGTAAAATCATCAACAAGAATCATAAAATACCTTTCTCCATAGAATCCTCTAGTCCTGGTAGTGTAATACCCCAAAAATGGGCTATAGTTTCATTAACCTCTATATCGACACATCGAACAAAATCGACATCAAAGTCCTAACCAAAGGCACATCTGGACATCATCGAATCCTAATTGATTATCTTAAATTCTACATCAGGAAATATTCCTAGTAATATTCCTAATCATCATAATTATCTTTAATTTAATGATTATTTGGCAATAAATCTTATTTATCCTAAAGTTTGATTAATTGAATATTCTAAATATTTTATTAATTAGATTTAATTCTGCCACTTAATTATTTAATTGAAGTTAATTCTATTTATTCCTAAATTGTATTATTTAATTTTGACAATAAATCCAAAATCCTATGAATAATTGATTAAATTCTTATTTAATTAAAGAAAGTTGTCAATTTTTAATAATATTATTTTTAAATAAAAGTTTGATTAAATGATTGATTAACCCATAAATCAATTGTTTTATTTTTCAAAATCAGTTAAGTTAGAAATAAATCACTTTATTTATTTATTAATTCATAATTATCCATGTACACAATCAAAGAGCAGTTAAACTCCAAATTAGAAAATCAATGCAAGTTATTGATTTTTTGGAACTCAACATCATTTTTGAGTTTTAAAGTTGATCTAAACTTCTAATTTGAGTTAAAAAGCTATTTTTGCATGATTTGCATGTTTTTGTGAATTAAATTATCTTTATTTAAAAATAACTCAAAAATCAAGCTGAGTTATTTGAGTAATTTATGGCTTTCTTTCATGCACCTCCAAAGCCCTAGATTTCTATAAAATCAAGGCTCAGGTCATTCCAAAACATCTCATAATTTGTGAACTTATGCTAGTGAATTGCTATCTGGAGAATCAGATCTTCTTTGTGAATCAACCACATTTTGTGAGATCACTTTTGTTTTCATATTATTGTTAGATCATTTTAGCATATCAATTTCCATATTAGCATAGATTCATATCAATTTTTCATCATATTATTGCATCTAAAATAAAAAAATATAGATTAATTTGCATTCATATTTCATATCAGTTTTGCATTCAATTCCTTCATTTAGGTGTCGTCAACGTCACTGATCTCAATACAATCTGAGAACATCATACTCGCACCTATTAGAAGGCAGTAAATCACCTAGTTAGTTTAGCTTTCAATTCATTGCACGATTTCATTTTTGCTAACCTCTAATGTTTTACTAAAGTGTTGTGTCTATATATCAGGTACAATTTTCACACACACATTTCTGGCGCCCACCATGGGGCAACCCACCTTTACACGCTGGTTTTGATTTTTTGTTTTGGAGCTAAAGCCCTAAAGTTTCAAAGATTTAATTTTATCTCTCAAACGGCTTGGAGTTTTTCTCTAAAATTTTTTTGCAGGTTGGACACATATCAGGGAAGCTATAGTAAAAAATTAAGAATTTTCTAAGATGTTTTGAATTTTTAATTATTTTTTCTTGAAATTCTAGAAAAAATCAATATCTGACACAAATTAGCATATTTTTTAGAAATTTTTATATTTTCAGAAAACTCTTTAAATTCCACAGGGGGTCCATTCTTTGTATTTTAAATTTGGATGCAATATAATAGCTCAAATAGTCAATTTATAAAAACTAGTGTGTTTTGGTAAAATGGGTCTCGAGGGCACAAATAAAGAGATTTTTCTAAAATTTTTACATTTTTGGAAAGCTCTTTATTTTTTAGTAGGGGTCTTTGTTCCGAATTTCTATTTTTGTGGCCAAAATCAGATCTTGTTGACTAGGTCAAATGCAGCAAAAAAAATAAAATTTTGTGATGGGTATGCACTTATTTTTTTTACATGGTTCAATGAATGATATGAATTGTCATTTTGGTTAATTGCTGGTTATTATTTCTGATAATAATTACTTTTTAGAGCTAACCCTAGGGTTTTCATAAGTTGAAGATATGTTGCATATCTTGTTTGCTTGTTTGCTTGTTTTCTTATCAGAGAGTTTGTTGCTTGCTTGCATGAGATTGCTTAACAAAGATAAAAATCAAGTAAATATCTACTAAGCACGTCGTGAGGATCTTAGGTATTCTACTTGTTCTGATAATATTTCTATTTGGACTTAAAATAAATCTCTCATGTGTCTAGCTTGAGTGCTTCTTTTCATGCTTTTGTTTTACACACTTGCATAATTAATATTAGGTTGTGACACCTTAGGTATTCATTTAAGCAGTCTTAGATACTTGTGATTGATCTAGATTTTTATCTTGGGTTATTGGACCCGCTAATCCACCGGCCCCTCATTCCACCCCGTGGTTGCAATCTCAGCACCATAAAGAGGAGGGGTCTAGAGGATAGAAATGTTAATTGTTCCACCAGGCAACCCTTTTGGTGCTTTTTAGAACTCACTTGTTTTCTAAGTTTTAGACTCATTTTTAGCTTGTGTGAGGGGTTAATTGTTCCACCTTGTGGACTCACCTCATATTCTCTTTAAGCGTTAAGTGTTCCTCTTTCTGCTTTTGGGTACTTTCGGTAGATTTACTTTCAGAAATATATCTGTGCTCACATAGTAATTAGGCCCTATGAACACTATTTGTGATTCTTGAGAGATTGGATTCCTAGTGAAATCCTTCTTGATGATGGAATCCTTGTAGGTAGGGAGGATACTTAGTGCGTTTCATGTTCTACTTGGTTAGTGCATCTTCTCTTATTGATCAATACATTCTCTCTCTGAAGAGGTTGATATATCACGTGGGGTTGACATCACAGACCTTGGTGAAACAAACTTTGTCTTAGCATGTCAGATTAATTTTCTTACTTTGTTTGGGTTAAAATTGAAGAGGTGTCAAAACCTTGGATCTGGAGCCAAGTCCCCTTGTGGTATCATACTGTGAGTCACCTTTAGAGAGGGTTAACCATAGTGGATGATCCCTTCACAGGGAAAATTGCGTTGATGAAACCTCAAGCGGTAATAGCCATTTTAGACGTGGTAGTAACAAACGCTATATAAATGTCCTTGTGGAAGAAATATTCATAGGTGTGGTTCATTGTTGGGTTGTCAGATCTCCCTAGCAGCTCTCGATTGATTAAATTCTCAAACTGTGTCAAAACCCTGGTGTGTCGGGATTCGAGTTCACCCCTTTGGATCATAAAAGTTGCAGAGTCAAACCATTACTAAAAACCCTAGTGAGGCCAAATTTTTATTTTCTAGGGTATATGTGCATCATTGCAAAACATTTTGGAACATACACAATTAGCACTTTTGAGGATTAGAACGAATAAGTCACTTGATTGTTCATGTGCAAGGTTGCTTTTGCCCTTGTTCATTATTTTCAGACATGCTTGAAATCACTTGCTTGCTATTTTTCATGCTTGTTTATCTATCTGGTTACTGAAAATAAAAAAATCTATTACAATCCTCAAATCTGGACAGTACAATTTGCAAACAATTCGAATCTGAAAACTCAAAATTTGCAAAATCTAAAGTAAAATTCTTTTCTGGAGTCAAAAGTCATCTCAAGAGGTCAGAAAGTCATACAAGTTTCTATCAAGTGTCATTTCATTACTGCCCATCTGTCGTATGATAGAGAACCCAGTGTCGTACAAGTCTTTCTGCCAGTCAAATTCAAAAAGCCAAATCCTACTAGCAACTATCATATGATCCTTTCAATTGTCATTTCATAGCATACCCACTGTTGTGCGAGTTTTTCAACTGTCATACGAGTTTTCAACTGTTGTTTCATAGCATACCCACTGTCGTGCAAGTTTTTCAACTGTCGTACGAGTCTTTCAATTGTCATTTCATAGTATACCCACTGGCGTATGAGTCTGTAGAGTGTCGTTTGGAAATTTTTTGAAAGTTGTCAGAAAATTGTCAGAATTGCTAGATATTTAGCTTTTTCAGCCTATTTCCAGAATCTATCAAACAAATCACTGTGTTAGGAACAGAGTAGTAGCTATTGAGAATCTTATCATTTTCCAAAAGTGGTCTTTTGAATCCGATTCAGCCTTCTATTTAATCAATTTGAGTCTTTATCATCTTGTGTCAAAACCTTGTCATAACTATCAATCTTCTATCAAATCTTCAAAAGTAGACTAAGTGTTGTGAACTCGTGTCTGCTATCTTTTGGGAAACCTACCCATACATCCAGGGCATAGTATCCTTCACCCACATCTAATCGAATCTTCAATCAATCAAACCTTGACAAGGTTGCATCATCTGATCATCTTGATTCAATTCATTCTTCAGTTGTCTTCATCTTGTTCTTTTGTTTCACCCAGGGTTAATAGTGGAGACTAGAGCTTCCTCTCACAAGAAATCAGAAGAGGCACTTAACACTGGAACTTTGTCTACTCACGTAGGTCCAACTCTTGAGCAACTCTACAATTATGGTCTTTACGAAGACAATGGTCTTGACAACTTTCGATTAAAAACTAGTTACATTCCTCCTTCATCAACTCAAGGAGTCAATCAACAAACTCTACATCAATCTATTCTAGGGAGTTCTAAAACTCCTAACATGTCTCAAAGAATTAGTACACATAAGGAAGAAATTCTAATCACCACTATGATGAAATAGATACATGCTATGCAAGTCAAACTTGACAAGCTTGAGAAAGAAAACGAACCTAAAGTGTTCTCCATGGAAGCTTTGTGCCCTTTTCCATTTGATAAAGACTTGTACATGTCACCATGCCCCCAAACAGAATGTGAGCAGCGTGACAATCCTTATGATACCTCTTCCACGTAGAGTGACATATCCATCTTTGGAGACTATGATGACTATGATGATGGACAATATAATGATACCTATGACACCTCTGTTCCTAAGAGTCCTCCTCGTCGTGTGTTCCTGCTTACTGAAAATAGGATGTCACATTGGATGGATTGTGATGGTGATCCATATGATTCTGATTTTGAAAAAGACTGATGATTTTTGTGAACAATACCTTGATTACGATCCATCTACTACTGCTGAGGACTATAAAATGCATTGTGCTAGCTTGAACCATCAATATTATAAGAATCCTTCTCCTAAGGACTCTCCTACTGAAAATAAAGATTATCTTCTCAAGAAAGATAATGTTAATGTTGGACCTTTGTCTTGTGATGGTTCCCTTCCATCCCCTACTTCCTCCAATACTCATACATTTTCTAAAGTTTTTGAGTCTTTCAAATCTTTCACAGAACCTTCATCTGACACAAGCCTTGATACTTTTCATACAGTTCCCTATAGTTATCCTCTAGGGCTACCTCTTCAAGAAATTCAAGCTAACCTTCACTTGGCTGCTAATACTTTCAATAATGCTAAACCTAAAGAGCCTAAGCCTTCATACGCTACAATGCCTAATTCAGCTAGTTCTTCACCATCTCTGCAACAGTCTTCCATACAATCCCAACATGCTTTCATATCCTTAGAAGTGGCTCCATGTCAAGAGGACTCTAAAAAGGATGAAGAAAAGAACATAAAGAAAGATCAAGATCAAGAACCCTCCATGTCATCCAATCCTTTTCATGATGTCTCTTATCCACTTCAAGGTTCTTTTGATCCTGCACATCCTTTTTCATGCATTCCACCATGTCTTAAGTCTTCTCCTAAGCAAGATCAAGTTACTACTTACACTGTTGAGCTTATTGACAATCAAAATAACTTTACTACACTTGTGCTTTCCAAATATGATACTTCCATTAAGGTTGTTAAAAATGGTGTTGTTACTTCCAATGTTAAGCCTATTGAAAATCAAAAGAAAAATTATGTGCTTGTGCTATCCAAAGATCCTTGTCAAGATCAAAGTCTTCCATCTTCTTGTTCTACCACTCCATGTTCATTTCCACTTTCTACTCTTCCTAAGTCTTGGCAAGCTTTGAAGAATCCTATCAAAGAAGGTGCTCATATTCAAGATGTACTTGATTCTATTGAAAATTCTAATGCTCACTCTAAAGATGCTGATATCCTTGGTTGTCATATAGATGTTGATGAACTTATTGATTATCCTTTTGTATCTTCCACTTCCATCCTTGGACCTCTTCCACCACTACTAAAGGCTTCACATCTTCCTTCCATCTTGGGTCCTTATGTCCCTTCACTTTCCCCTCCTAACTCTCCTAATTCACCATCCATCTTGGGTCCTTACATCTCTCCATCTCCCATCTTTCCTCAAGATCAACATAGATGCATACCCTTGAATCCTTTTCATCCACTCACCCATCTAAACTAGTCATATCCTCCTTTTTCTTCCATAAGTCCCAAGTCTTTTGGAAGTAACTTGAATTTTCAATACAAGAAAAAGAAGCAATACAAGAATCCATAAAAAAAAGAAGATCACCATGTCTCCTCTAATAGACATGGAAACATAAAGTCAAAAGAGATATCTAAGAAAAAAATTACAAGACAAGTATGGGTTCCAAATCTATCATTAAAGATATTCTCTCTAGATCATCAAAAAGAAATGAAAAGCCTACAACTATATGGATTCCAAAATATCTCTTGAAAGAGTCTGGTGTTGAGCAACACGTGAAGTTGACATTCAAGCTTCCAAAGACTTCCACTTCATCTTCTTCCAAAAACATACTTCCATTCCAAGCGCCTAAACCGCAACCTCTACTATCCATTCACCATATTCCTTCATTCAAATTTCCTCCATCCTCTCGCCACCCTTCAAGGTGTGTGTTGATATTGATGTTGCCTTCCTTTCCATCCACCCTTTCACAATCTTTCCATTCATTATCCTTCTACCTTCTATCTTTTTTCCTCATTTGCCTATTCCTCCTATCTTCCAACCTCACTCACTTTACATAAAACCTTATCCTCCATTTTCTCTTCCATCTCCCTTTCCCTATTAGCATCTTTGAGCATATCATTTTGAATCTTTGGCATATCATGGTTTATCCTTTCAAGGAGCATTATCTAAAAAGCTTGCCTTCTTGCAAAATAAAAAATAAAAAAATTAAAAATGTGCCTTGGTGAAAACTTGGAAACAGGTGCCTTGGTAGCAAAAGTAAAGAGAAATAAATTCATCTTATGGTGAAAACCACTCCCTTGTGGCACCTTGGATAAGTACCATGATGAAAACCTGGCAATCAACATCATGCGTAGTTCTTCTACATATTTCATCCATTCCATCTTCTCTCTTTGATCTTGACAAAGTTGATCTATACATGAAGATTTGGCTATTTTTTGAGTTGTCTTATGATGATCTTGCTTTCATTCCTTCCATGTTTAGCCTTCATATCCATCTTCCTCTATTCATTTTTGCCTATCACTATCCTTTTCCCCTTTGGTCTTGATCTAATAAAAGAAAAGAGAAAGAGTAAAACACAATGCTTTGAAACCTCTTGACATGTCTAGTCTTTTGGACTACATCCTTTTCTTCTTTGGCTTTATGCTTTTGTGACTTATCCTATCCTGGCCTTTCATTACTTGTCCAACTGTGCTTTACATAAAAAATTTTCCCTAGCTTGAGTATTCTTGAGGAGTTTTCCCTTGAGGATTTCTTCCCTTCATTCTCCTTCATTCTCTTGTCTTCCATCTCTTCCACTAGCTTGCTAATCCCTCTTGTTCTCCACCTTGCTAGACATTGGGACTGCACGATATGATCTTGCTTGGGAGTTTGCAATGGAAAAAGATGTTATCAAGTATACCAAGTATCAAAATAAGTCTCAAAACTAGTATCAGAACAAATATCAAAACAAGTATCAGAACAAGTATCAGATCAAGTATCAGAACTCCCACTAGGGCTACACCTTTCGCTTTAGTTTATGGGTCTAAAGTGGTACTACCTATTGAGGTCAAAATTCCATCACTAAGAATCAAAATGCATGGTCTAGTAACTGATGATGACTACAGAGTGTCTAGGTTGCAAGAACTTGAACTACTAGATGAGCACAGACAAGCAGCGTATGATCATCTCAGAGTATATCAGAAGAGAAAGTCTAGAGGCTACATCAAGAAAGTCAGACATAGAGAATTTTAGGTTGGTGATCTATTCTTGAGAGAAAATCCTAAAAATCAATCCCATCAAGAATGCAAGGGGAAGTTTGAACCCAATTGGCTGGGTCCCTTTGTAATCACTGTTACTTTTGGCTCTGGTGCCTATCAACTCTCAACAACTGAAGGAGAATAGCTTCGAGAACTAATCAATGTTCTCCATCTGAAGAAATTCTACACCTAAGGCATTCAGTCTATGGTAAAATATCTTGAAAAAATGAACATCTTGGTGAAAACCTAGCAATAGGCGCCTTGATGATTCACAAAAAAATAAAAAAATTAGAAAAAATTAGAAAAAATGAAAAATACAAAAAAATGAAACAAAAAAAAAGTGTCTTGGTGAAAACCTGGAAACAGGTGCCTTGGTAGCAAAAATAGAATCTCTACCAAGATGGTGAAAACCTGGCAAACGGGCACCACTTGTTTCAACACACTCCATCTATCAATGCAATCTTGGTCTTTCCTAGCTTTCAGTCTTGCTTTAGTTTGTACATATCTCCTGGTTTGTTTTTGCATTCTTGTTATTCAATAAGTCAGTTTGTACACCAATCAACTCAAGCGTATGTATCCTATCAATGTTTAACACTTGGGGGCAATCACAGTCATATCCTATGGTCTCTAGTATATCTTAGACGTATCATATCTAGTCAAATTCCTTTGAAGCTTCATGTGAGTCAGTCAGTCAGTCTTGTCTCCAGAAAGGATTTTGCATCAACAATGCAATCAAACATCAAAACTCAACTAAAAATAATCTATTCTTTTTACATGCTTTTATCTCCTTGTATGCTTACTGATTCACATTGAGATTTTGCATATTATGTCCTTTTGAGCTCTTTGATAATGTCCTTTACAGGATTTAGAGAGTGATGACTGGGGGCATAATCTTTTCTTTGTTTTCTTCTTGTATGGGAAATCTAACAACTTTAGAAATTTTTGATTGAAATGGTGTCTGACTGTAAGAGCCTCTATCTCGAATTGGATGGCCATGCGTACCTCAACCATTGATACCCAAAAAATTCAAGGAAGTTTGATCTAACTATTGTCTTTTTGAGTGAGTTCTTTCTCCTACTGTGAAACGCAATCTTACCTAAGGATGTGAATGATAAAGGGTCACTACAGGTAATTCACACTGGATTTAGAATGATCTCTTGATTGTTTGATGTGTATGTTAAATGCAAGGCATATTTAGGTCATCACGATGTTTATGTTTTGATGCTTATACAAATTGCTATATCAAAATGGACATGATATTCAGGTCATCCTGGTGTTTGTGTCTTGGTTCTTATATCTAATCTGACATTCCAAAAAAAAAAACAATATTCATATGTCCATGGTTGCCTAGCCAGTGGGTGTTGTATTGATTCTTGCACATACAAATTGATATTCATATGTCTATGGTTTCATAGCTAGTGAGCATTGTATTGATTTATCCAGTTACCTAAAAGTTCAATGATGATAAAAAATTGACATATGATCAATGAGTAGGTCCTAGGTCTTAGGTTGCATTTCATTCTGCATTTCATTTTTCATCTTTGCATGGTCTCACAATGATTAAATGAACTTCAATGCTTAAACGATTCTTCAAATCGCATCTTCAAATCTAACAAGAGCCGAATCTGACATGAAGGTTCCTCCAATGAAACAACAAGTAGAATCCTTTTTCGGGATCAAAATCAAAATCTGAGATTGTTTATATTATTAACTACTTGCATAATCAACCTTCAATCATAGTAGAAATCCATTTTTCAACTTAACTAATTATCTTCCATCAAACTATCAAAATTTCAACCATGGTCAACTCATGGTCAAACCTAGTCAAACTTGGTCATCTAGACCTCTAAATGATGCAGAATGCATTCCTGAACGTGTTTAACCACTTCTCAAATCAATTAACATGCTTCTAAACTATCAACACTGACTTTTCTTGTCAGATTTCAATTTTAATCCTGAAGGGGGCATGGTATTGCACATCATTCAAAGTCTGTAATCTAATTTGAAATCATATCTTTGCTGAAATCATATCTTTCCTCAGTAATCAAGACAACAACCACGTCTAGTTACTGATTCATCAAAAAAAAAAACCTCATCGCTTGGGGAAAATAAATCATTGCTCAGGGCATATTAGATTCATTGAGATCCATATCAATCTGGTATTCTCTTAATCTTGTAAATTGTATTAGTTTTTGCAACTATCGGTTCAATTGTGTTATTTCCTTGATTCTTCGGTAACTAAAGGGTTCAGATGTGATACCTATGTGATTCTTCTAAGGACAATCAAGTTTGGAATCGGTCACTCACTTCTTTGCAATCATAAGGTTTAAAATCAGGCATTTTGACACTTCTTTGCAATCATTGGTTCATTACTTTTATAGTTTCCATTATCTTTGGTCATTCAGGACCTAATATCTTCGAATCTTTCAATCAATCTTTGTCTCATATCATAGTTTTGTTTCATATCAATTGCAATCTCATATCAGATCATCAGTTTCAAACATCATACATAGACTGTCTTTGAACCACTACGCTTCACACAGTAATTCAAAGAGGGGCAAAATGTAATACCCCAAAAATGGGCTATAGGTTCATTAACCTCTATATCGACACATCGAACGAAATTGACATCAAAGTCCTAAAAAAAGGCACATCTGCACATCATCAAATCCTAATTGATTATCTTAAATTCTACATCAGGGAATATTCCTAGTAATATTCCTAATCATCATAATTATCTTTAATTTAATGATTATTTGGTGATAAATCTTATTTATCCTAAAGTTTGATTAATTGAATATTCTAAATATTTAATTAATTAGATTTAATTTTGCCACTTAATTATTTAATTGAAGTTAATTCTATTTATTCCTAAATCGTATTATTTAATTTTGACAATAAATCCAAAATCTTATGAATAATTGATTAAATTCTTATTTAATTAAAGCAAGTTGTCAATTTTTAATAATATTGTTTTTAAATAAAAGTTTGATTAAATGATTGATTAACCCATAAATCAATCATTTTATTTTTTAAAATTAGTCAAGTTGGAAATAAATCACTTTATTTATTTATTAATTCATAATTATCCATGTGCACAATCAAAGAGCAGTTAAACTCCAAATCAAAAAATCAATGCAAGTTATTGACTTTTTGGAACTCAACATCATTTTTGAGTTTTAAAGTTGATCTAAACTTCTAATTTGAGTTAAAAAGTTGTTTTTGCATGATTTGCATATTTTTGTGAATTAAATTATCTTTATTTAAAAATAACTCAAAAATCAAGTTGAGTTATTGGAGTGATTTATGGCTTTCTTTCATGCACCTCCAAAGTCCTAGATTTCTATAAAATCAAGACTCGGCTCATTCCAAAACATCTCATAATTTGCGAACTTATGGTAGTGAATTGCTATCTGGAGAATTGGAGCTTCTTTACGAATCAACCATGTTTTGTGAGATCACTTTTGTTTTCATATTATTGTTAGATCATTTTAGCATATCAATTTCCATATTAGCATAGATTCATATCAAGTTTTCATCATATTATTGCATCTAAAATCCAAAAATATAGATTAATTTGCATTCATATTTCATATCAGTTTTGCATTCAAATCCTTCATTTAGGTGTCATCAAGGTCACTGATCTCGATACAATCTGAGAACATCATACTCGCACCTATTAGAAGGTAGTAAATCACCTGGTTAGTTTAGCTTTCAATTCATTGCACGATTTCATTTTTGCTAACCTCTAATATTTTACTGAAGTGTTGTGTCTATAGATCAGGTACAATTTTCACACATAGGTAGAACCACTCAAGTCTGTATGAACAATCTCCAACTTCTCTGCCAATGTGAACTTGTTACTAGGAAATGAACTTCTCTTCTACTTAGCCATCACACATTCTTGGCAAATCATGTTAGTAGGCTTCATAATTTTAGGCAAATCCCTTACTGCAAGTGTAGTACTCACTTTCACAATGTTATCAAAGTTTATATGACAAAACCTTCTATGCCATAACCAACTGTCATCAATTTTAGTAATCAAACATTTCATCTTAGTGAGATTCAACTGAAATACATTACCTTTGGTTCTAGATCTAGTTCCAATCAAATTTCCATCTTTATCCTTTATCACACAAGTTTTCTCAGTAAACCAAACTTGATATCCCTTATCAACTAACTATCCAACACTCAAAAGATTATGTTTCAATCCATCAAGAAAGTAAACATCATTAGTGTTAGTCTTTCCATCAAGAGTAATAGATCCTATACCTTTAATCAACTAGGTGCATTGTTACCAACTCTAACAACTCCTCCATCATAATTGTTAAACTTTATGAACTTCTTCATATCACCAATCATATGATGTGAACAACCACTGTCTATAATCCAATCAGCTTTCTTTTCAACTTGGGAAACTAATGCTTTTTCTTCTTTAACATCAGATTCTAAATTTTCTTCTTTAATTGCTACAAATCCTATTTCATCATTATTCTCAGTATCACTTTCACTCAAAGTTCTTTCTATACTAGGTTCAAGATCTTCATCATTAGCATAATAACATTCCTTAGATCTTCTAGGCTTGAAATTATTTTTGTACTTCTTAACTCTCTTAGGACATTTAGATGCAAAATGACCATATTCTTGACAAGTCCAACATTTAAAAATTTTCTTACCATCTGGTTCTCTTTTCACAAGCAAGGCAATACCTTCTTCGATCTTCTTATCTTATTCATTTCTAGATCTGCTATTGTTGGCATAATCTCCACTCACACTGGTACTTCTTGACAAAGTAGGACGAATACTAAGAGCACTAAATGCTATCTCCATTCTAGGTAAGTCTCCTGATAACCTTAGGTTCATCTCTGTTACTTCCAATCTTCCAAGAAGAGTTTCTCTTGTAAAGTTCATAGTACAAGGTATAACTTCTTCAATCATCTGTGTTGTCTGCTTAAATACAGGAGTCAATGTCCTCAAAATTTTCCATATCACTTCATTCTCTGTCTTTGATCCTCCACAATATTTTATCCCTACAACAATTTTTGACATTCTACCAATATAGCTTCTAATAGATTCATCTTCCATCATTCTAATATCTTCAAATGCACATATCCAATTATGTAATCTAGCTCTTTGCATGTTCATCACCTTCAAAAGTAGAGTGTAAAGCTTTCCAAATTTCATTAGATTTTTTAAAACATTTTACCTGACTGTATTCATTCTCTGGAAGTGCTATCAAAAGTGCTTCTCTTGCAAGTATGTTACACATGAATAGATCTACCTCATCTTTAGAACTTGTTTCAAGACTGTCTTCTTCAATTATAGTCCTATCATTCTTTGTAATGAAGCAATAACCTAGTCCTAAACACAGTAGATGTGTCTTCATCTTTTCTTTCCAGCTGTCAAAATTTACTCCATCAAATTTAAGGCTTTCTTTCCTGAAATTCGCCATGGATGTCCTTAAGCTGTTAAAAAAATTTTTCAAGGACCTAGCACTCTGATACCAATTGTTAGAAAGTAAAGTCCACCAAGATAAATGAGAGGGGGGGTGAATCAGTTATTAGATAATTATAACCTTTATCAAATTCAAAAACATTTAACCATGTAAGAAATGTAATTACAAACCAAAGAAAGATATTCATACACAATGACACAATAACACAAGATATGTTGACTAGGGAACCTCTTGATCAAAGAGTAAACCCTGGTGGGAATGATGCCCACAAAAGATGCACTAATATGAATATTCCTTGTGAAAGGATGGACTCTATTAGGAGTCTTATGAAATACATTCAGTACATATGAATCCCTGTTAGGAGATTTTGAATCCCTATTAAAAGATTCTAACCCTGTTAAGAGTTATGGAAGACGGAAGGACCCACTGCCCAAACAACTTCAGGGTAAGATCACTTAACACACTTTCCAAATGACCTTAATATTATTCAAAAAAATAATATGAAATGTGTTACCTCCTCACTGTGCCAAAATGCACTCACTGCTACACCAGATCTCAATTCTAGATCTCCGTACTTCGCATGTCTTCCTTGACAATTTCACTTTCACAACTTCATTAACTCTTTTCTTCACTTCTTGCTTACATTCGCATTCAACCATACCATGCTCACACTTATTTCACATTACTTCTACATAAAATAAGAAAAAAAATTCCTTCCTTTATACCACACTCAAATAATTACAAATGAGTCGGCATCCAATTACAAAATGAAAGATTCCACATGCTACATCAAAATTACACAAAATTGTCAGCTTCCAAATGCAATAACTCTCCACTTGTGTGACCTCAAAATTTGCATTGTGAACCACATCACTATCAATGTGTCTCAAACTTCCCTTTAACTGCGCAAAGCTAGATTCCATCCCGATTAGGAGATATCATCCAATTTCCACAAACCGCTACTCAGGAACACTGCCTGAATACTGCTTCCACCAAAATGCTTATAACTTTTTTCGTACATGCCATACTAACTTTCACTCTTAACCATAGACATATAACATATCAAAGAATATAACCTCAACATCACATATCACCAACTGCAATATAACACGTGCGCTAAACAAAACACTGTCTGCTTCTCTGCTAGACTCCAGAAGATCACTGTGTTAACATCAATGACAATCATAGTCATGAATGCAACAAAAACTGCTACAGAATGACTACCAAGCATTCATTCCTAACACATATATCTTAGTTTCTTAAGAAGTTAAATAGGTCCCATTTTTTGAAGAAATTTCAAACATCATAATCCTCTTACACTAGCTTAAGGCTAATGAAAAAAATCATGATTTAAAATAATCGATAATTTATTCATTCAAATAATTATTCATGGTGAACAATTCTTTGATTTGGCCAAGATTATTAGTGATTAGTTTCATTCAATGATAATCCAATTCCCACTCAATAGGTTCTTCTATGTGTCTTTTTTTTACGTACTTGTTTTTACAAAGTTACAAACAATTTTATACCTAGTAGAAATAGCCAATTAAAAGATAAAAATCTATGATCATTGCACTTAGCTACTATTGGATAGAATTTATAGGAGTTTCTGAAGAGTGAAGGATGCACTTACTCTATGAATTGTAAGATAAATCCAAGGTGATACAAGTTTAATAATATTGCTAGAGTCTATACAATTAATTAACACATGGAACTTATTTCATCCAATTTCATAGATTTACCTACATTGAGGTTGAGATATTTATTGGTCTCCCTTTAAAATTTTCTAAGCGTGGAAATTTTTTTCCCTAATGAAATATGTAGGAAAGTAAAAATGATGCCAAGAGAAAAAAGGCCAAAATATAGTTTCTTGTTTGACTTGGCTACTAATCATGTATGCCAATGTCTATTTCCTTTAACATTGAAAAGGATCTGGTAAACTTTTCTATGTAGTTTTTAGAAAAGAGGTTCCCTCTTGGTCATTATAATTAAATCTTATTCAAATTGTGCATAGGAGGAAATAATACACCGACCTCAAGACTAGTTAAAGTCCCGAAGAATGGACCTATCATTGCACCACCTCACTTCTACTAGTGTTTTAGCAAGCTAGGGGTTTTAAACACTAAATGTGATAAAGATAATTTGATGCATTAAGTTTGTAAATGCACATAGATTAAGTGATTAGAACAATTAAGATGCTAAGTATGGGAAACATGAATAAATTTAAAAGACTAAAAGATAAAAATGTTTTGACTTTTGGAAATGAAAAATGTAACTATTAAGAACATCGAGCTTCACGAGTTGATTGCCTTGGATGCACATGTGAGTCAAGGATGACAATGCAGGTACATGATGCCAACGCATTACTTGTTCATTCTTCGAAGGAAGAGTAGAGAAATAGTGCCACAAAACAAACAAAATAATAGCATAATAATGTAAAAATATAACTATGATAAAATAAAATAAAATATTTGATGAAAGAATAACTAAAATACAAAATGTAAACAAGAGATAATAGATTACTCTAGAATCGATGGCTGATGGAGTTGATGATCCAAACTCATTTCTCTACAAACTTGCATAGACAAAAAGAAAAAAAGGTTAGGGTGGCATTTGGAGATTTTCCTCATTCAGATCTTTGCTTTGGTGTTTCCACCTCCATAGGAACCAAAATCAACATGATAAAAATAGTGATAGATAATTATATTGAAGAAGTAAATAGAAATAGTGCAAATAAGAAAAGATGAAGAGACACAATATTCTATCAAAGACATAATAGAGAGGAAAGTAAATAACTCCCCTTCACCACAATGAAGCCAAGATCCACAAGATGAAGGAAAGAACCGAGCATGTGACCCAAAATGAGAGTCCCCAAGTGAGAATCTTGTTAAATCTATGAAGAAATCTTGAATAATTTTCCAAGACCCAAGAAGTGAATAGTCTATGTATAGAGTATGTGTAGAAGGCCAAATGAGGATAAACAATGGAAATTTAAACATGTTGGGCCAAACCTATGCATTAGTACATAGTGTATTTGGGTGTTAAGATTATATGGTGGCAATTTGTAACACTCCAATGATAGCTTGCATGTTTGAAGATTCATGAATGAGTGTACATTACATGGAAATCTCCATGGAATGCACACAACCTATGTTTTCTAGGTAGCATGGTTGAGATTTCAAGGGAGTGGTGATAAGGCACAATGAATGGGCGCAAAAGGTTGACATAAAATTTGGTTTTTTAGGATAAGGTAGGGGCATTGGTAAATGGAAAATTATACCAAGGTGAAGATTTTTATATTAATTTTTTCCTCCACTTTAGCGAGTATATTATATCTAAAGAGATTCAAGCTAAAGTAAGCTCGATCTTACCTGACCTACCTATGGGGATTTTGTCAAACATGGTTGACCCCAGCCAGGAAGTGTTGAATTGTTGATGAGCCACATCCAAAATACAACATGTAGATAATTGTACTAGATGGTGAAGGCAACTTGTAGACACACAATCATTGATGGTATACTAATATGCATGACAAATTGTGTTATGCTAGCTAGCCATATAATAGGGAAATTTTGATTATGCTCTGACATGCATCACAAAATCTAGATAGGCATGTCATAGGGAGGTTTTAGATAGTTCATTGAAATACACATAAAAAACTAGATATGCATGCAAGGTGGCTTAGACATGTGCTAACACACATAGCAGGAGCTAGACAGGTGTGTAATGGGGTGACTTAGATTACATTGGTCTTGTAGCATAAGATAGATAGGTATATGATAGGGAAATATTTGATGAGATAATAAAGTGGCCCCCACAAAAAGCACACATAAAAATAAAAAGTTATAAATTTTGTTAGAGAACCCTATGATTTAGAGATAAAATGATCATTAGATAAAAAGATAATGAGAAATTGTATCATCTTAAAATGGAAGCACTTCCATGTTAAGACTATTTAGCCCTCCTCAGGGGGTGTTTTGGGCCATTATCATGTTGTCCTCTATTTTATGCCCCTTTTCCATCTTCTGTGCCTGTTTAGGTCTCTGATTAGGCCTCCTTGGGCACTATTTTCCCCACCTGGCATATTTTCCAGGGGTCTCAACCCCTTGGGTCAAGGTCGATATTTCCCTTGAGATAGGTCAGGGTCAACCTTGACCTTGACCCAGGTCCCCCTTTTTCATTAAAAAGTCTTCTAAATGCAAGGGGAAACTTGAAAGTTCTTTTTTCTACTTTTGGGTCAGCTTCTTTTGGATTTGAAGCAATGACTCTTAAAGGACATTTAATGTGGGTCCGTTTCTAGGGGTATGAGCCTAATAGGAATTTATTTCTCATATGTTAGCCTCTCTAGAAGTTTGAGCCCTAGACTAATATATAAGGAAGCCTTCTCCTCTCATTTTAGATCATCATGAGCAAGCAAGGAAAGAGAAAACAAGAAAGTAAGAAGGAGGATTATTTCTATGCATAATCTATCATCTAATTTCAAGCATTCAAGTTGTCCATTAAAGATCAAGGATTAAAGAATTCAAGCCCTAGATCTATCCATCATGGTGGTGTGATCTTTCTTCAAGATCCTTTGTGTCTTCTCAAGATCTATTCATTCTTCCTTCACTTGGTGGATTCCAAGCATACAATCATGGAGGTTTTGATTTACATTCATGGTTTTTGATGTTGAGTCTAAGATTTCATATTAACATACTTGTTTACATTTCAAACACAATTGCATATCTATTGAATATCATAGCTTCATTTTTAGGTCTTATACTACTTGCTAGCATTCTCCATTTCAATTATATTTCAAGGTTAATTCCAAAACTACGGTTTGACCAAGGCAAACCCCTCATCCAAAAAATGAAACCATTTTTGTTGTAGGAATAGGTATGAAACAAAAAATTATGTAGAAGATTTGGATACCCTTTTCAACAAACTTTCAAGATTCGGGAACAAATTTTCCATTGGGGTAGTGCAGGTCAAGGTCGACATAAAGGGGTCAAGGTTGACCTGGCTCAGAAAAGAAAAAGATTTTTGGGTTTTCTCCATCTCTATATATTCATTCCAAATTCGGTTGCAGAATTTACAGAAACTTAGTAAAGACACCAGAAAACAACAATTTCTAGATCTTCTATATTTCAAGATAAGTGTTTCATTTTATCCTAATCTTTATGATTTATTATCTTACTTTATAATTATGAATTTAGACCCCCTTTCCCTCATTATCCATAACTAGTTGATTCCTCTTTGTATTGATTTTCTCCTTTCAGTTAATCAATTGGGACCTCCTTGTCTTGGATTATGAGGTAATATATGTCCACAACATTTTCAACACACCCCACCCACATAAACATCATATAGATATAAAAATATATTTATTTTTATATCTTACATTTTGGTGAACCCACGATAAACAACTCTTTCTTTTTGGTGTTGGATGCTTTCTTTTATATACATTTCTTGCATTTCATTCATTATGAAGATCCTTAAGATGCTTTGGTGTGTGTTTATTTTCCTCTTTATTCTCCTCTTAGCATCTCTTTATAGTACTTATGATATTTATGAGAGTATCATCCATTTCATTATGTTTGTCACTCTTCATGTTTCACTTGCTTATGATATTATGAGATTGACCAATACTAGCCTTCCTACTTTCAAAACTTTCATTAGGAATTTGTGTGATAGACTTATTGCTCTTTTGGATTATGTGAAGGATTTGGTAGATGATACACCAGTTCTTAATCTTCCTAATCCTAATCGTATCCTTCCTAATCTAGTTCCTAATCCCAATCCTATACTTCCTAATCCAATTCCTAATATTATCATTCCTAATTCTCCATCTGCTATTCCTAGTTCTTCCCACACTTATGATGGGGTTCAAACTATGGTTCATGATGTAGATGTGCAAGAATTCTTGGATTTACCTTCCCCTTCTTATCCGATCCATGATGATATTAAAGGGAAGAGAAAAGAAACTTCTTCTAAACCTATCATTCCACCTTACATGAAGTTTTCTCATGATCACCATAAACAATCACCTCCTGTAGAAGCTTTACAAGATATGTACACTACATGATATAATATGATGGCTAAACAAGGTTATAAGGGTTTAGGGCTTGGTGTTAATGAACAAGGTATTAAATATCTGGTTCATCTATCCCCTAAACAATATATGCATGGTCTTGGCTTTCCACTATCTCAATTTAAGGTGGCTGATTCTGATCATCACCCTTCTCTTCATGTTATTCTTCCAACATCTTCCTTAGAATACCCTGATACCCCTCAAGATGTGGCTAATAAGGTGTATGTTCAGCTAATGAATTATAAGAAAGAAATCTTTAAACCTATGCCGAAAGATGCTCTCTCCAAGTACAAATATCCTTTTCACTATAGTAATACACATTTACTTGTTGATTGTGTGCATTTCAAGATGTATGTTAGAGAAAGAGCTGCTTTAGGAATTATATCTCACTCTCATGAGGTTTTACAATTCCTTCATAATTTTGATACGGGGAATACCCCTCATTCTTCTATAATATAGATATTTTCTCCTCTTATCTCTTGACTAGGGGCAAGAGGTATTTCTTCCATTTTTATAGGATCCATTATGCTCTCAACAGGTATTTTGTTTTGAACTTAATTGGTTATTCTTTCTCTATTTTATCCCTATGGTTTTGTCTTATGATATCTTTCCTTTTCTCATAATCATCCATAGATCTCTTCTAGTTTTCATGATATCTTTTCTAAAGACATTTTTTTTGCAAAGGTATCCCTTGCTTTCATCCCTAGGGGGCAAGGTTTTCCTTCTTTCTCTTTTTCTAGGGATCTACATTCCTTAGCTTAGTGGCATTTGTTTATTATGCAACATTATTTCCTTATATTGGCTGATGTTTTGGCTATGGATATCCTTTTATGTGAGAGGTTGTTTTCCTAGGTCATCACCTCTTCTTTATTTTTGTAAATTATGTTCTTTATAAACTCTTACCCTTTCTTTGGGGTTAGAGTTTGCTTCCTTCGTTCCAAGATTCCTCTTCCTCTTGATTGCAGGGGGCTTTATGATTGAATCTTTGATCCCTCTTTCCTTTTCTTTGAAAGATTATATTTTATCCAAATCACTCCTCTATGGTGGGGGTCTTGTTGATAATATCTCTTTCTCTTTGAGGATCCTTTTTCCATAAGTGACATATCCTTTTTCACAATTATCTATGTTTTTCGATGTAAGGGTCAATACTCTTCACTAAGAATATAGTGTACATTGTTGTTAATAGGATATCTCCTTACTTTGTGAAGTAGGTATCCACCTTTCTCTTCCTTATCTTGTCTATGAGATAGCCACGATAAGGAGGGGGGAATATATAGGGTCTTCCTTATGCTATAGTTTTCAATTTTGCAATATGCTAAATCCTCGGAAGGTAAAACACATAAGTTGCTAAATCCTGAAGAGACACACATTTTAAATTTCAAATATGCTAAATCCTCAGAAGGTAACACACATAAGTTGCTAAATCTTGAAGAGACACATATTTTTAACTTCAAATATGCTAAATCCTCGGAAGGTAACACACATAAGTTGCTAAATCCTAAAGAGACAAGCATTTCATATTCCATAGTGATACAAGAATATGAATCTATGGGTATTCCAAAAGCTGTCAGAAGACACATTACAACTACAGATCACATTTTATGGGTGAAATATTAGGTTCAACTACTTGTTGGTCTCTCCCTCCTTGGTAATTCATGGTAAGGTGGGCATCTTATTGGGCGAGGTAATCACTCTCTCTCTTTTCTCTCTTTCAATTTCATGCTAGTAGGATTATATCATGAAGATATGTTATTTATAGTGTTTCTCTTGTCTTTCTTATGTATTCATTTATGATTTTATGATAGCTTTCCAAATATGATATTAGTATAGGAAGCATTTCTTAGTAAGGTTTCCTTTGCTAGTTGATTTGGGTTTGTTTTTGTACTCACCCCTCTTTTTTGTGTCTTTTAGCTTTGTCTTTATTTTCTCTTTGTTTTCATATCCTTGTGCATGTATGTTGAGTTAGAATCCTTTTCCTAGGGGCTCATTTCCTCAACTAAGTGATGTTCTACCTCTTTGTGATCCATTGGAGTCTTTCTTCTAACTTTACCGTGAGTATGTTTGATTTCCATACTCCTGCTAAAGTGGGGGCTTAATGTATTGTCTTAAAATTTAAACACTTCCATGTTAAGACCATTTAGCACTCCTTAGGGTTTTTTTTAGGCCATTATCATGTTGTCCTCTATTTTTTACCCCTTTTCCATCTTTTGTGCCTATTTAGGGCTCTAATTGGGCCTCCCTGGGCACTATTTTCCCCACCTGGCATATTTTCTAGGGGTCTCAACCCCTTGGGTCAAGGTTGAACTTGACCTTAACCTAGGTTAGGGTCAACCTCGACCTTGACCTAGGACCCTCTTTTTCATCAGAAAGTGTGTTGGATGTGGGGGAAAACTCAAAAGTTCTTTTTTCCACTTCTGGGTCAGTTGCTTCGGGCTTCGAAGCAGGGACTCTTAAAGGAAATTTAATGTGGGTCCATTTATAGGGGTATGAGCCCAATGGGAATTTATTTTTCATATGTTGGCCTCTCTAGAAGTTTGTGCCCTAGACTAGTATATAAGGAAGCCTTCTCCTCTCATTTTAGATCATCATGAGGAAGCAAGGAAAGAGAAAACAAGAAAGAAAGGAGGAAGGTTATTTCTATGCATAATCTATCATCTACTTTCAAGCATTCAAGTTCTCCATTGAAGATAAAAAGAATTCAAGCATTCAAGCCCTAGATCTATCCATCATGGTTGTGTGATCTTTCTTCAAGATCCTTTGTGTCTTCTCAAGATCTATTCATTCTTCCTTCAAGGTGGATTCCAAGCATACAATCATGGAGGTTTTGATTTAAATTTATGGTTTTTGATGTTGAGTCTAAGCTTTCATAGTAACATACTTGTTTACATTTTAAATACAGTTGAATATTTATTGAATATCATAGCTTCATTGTTAGATCTTCTTCTACTACTTGCTAGCATTCTCTATTTCAAGGTTAATTCCAAAACTAGGGTTTGACCAAGGCAAACCCCTAATCCAAACAAAAAAACCATTTTTCTTGTAGGAACAGGTACAAAACTATGAATTACAGAGTAGATTCAGATACCCTTTTCGACAAATTTTTGGGATTCGCGAACAGATTTTTCATCAGAGTAGTGCAGGTCAAGGTTGACATAAAGGGGTCAAGGTTGATGTAACTCAGAAAAGAAAAAGATTCCTGGGTTTTCTTTGTCTCTATGTTTTCATTCGAAATCTGGATTTCAAAATTTCTAGAAACTTAGTATAGACACCAAAAAACAATAATTTCCAGATCTGCTACATTTCAAGATAAGTGTTTCATTTTATCCTAATCTTTCTGATTTATTATCTTACTTTATAATTAAGAAATTAGATCCCCTTTCCCTCTTTATCCATAAGCAGTTGATTCCTCTTTGCATTGATCGTCTCCTTTTGGTTAATCAATTGGGATCTCCTTGTCTTAGATTAGGAGGTAAAATATGTCCACAACATTTTCCACACTCCACATATCCACTCCCCCACACATAGATATAAATATATATATATACATCTTACAGAAACATAGATACAGAAACCCTCCCTTAGAATGGACCATGGTATTCAGAGGGGAGAATGAGAAGTTTTGATGCAGGAACATCCAAGGTGTAAGAGAAACCTTGCATCACCCAAAAATATTATCTAGTTTTTTTAATAAGGGCTATTTTTGGCAAGGTTACTATTTTAAGAAAGTTTTCTATTTTTAGCAAGTTCTCATTTTAACATGGATTATTATAATTGCCTTTGGATATATAAGAGTACTAGTAAAGTTCCATGGCAAGATCAAGTCTATTTTTGAAGATATTGACTTTATATTTGAGTGGGATGGTACAAAAATTTTGAACTCATTTTTGAAGGCCTTATAGGCTCCAAAAGGGGTAAAGATTTTCTTGTGATGGTTATTCATGGCCCAAGTTGTAGATCACTTTGAGAGGTTTCTAAAAAGTGGTTAAAGTAGCCAATTACCTACACTGTTCACAAGTTATGGCATTCACAATTTGTGCTACTTTGGGAGGAAAAATAAAATCCCTTCAAATGTTCCAATGAGTGTATAAACTCATTTGGGGGCATATTCTTCGCATATTCCAATATAGGGGAAAATAACATAAAGTCATTTGACCTAAAAAATGGGGGTTATAGTTTCTAGAACCTTCTAGAGTGGTTAAACTTCCCAATATAAATAAGACACATAAGAGTTACCATGACAACTGTGATCATGCATATGGAAGCTATGTCTTGTAGATTGTTGCAATAAAAATTGTAACATGTTTTTAGCTTGTTCTTTTTTAATATTGTAATTTCATTTCATTGAAGATAATAGAAATAAATTATTTTTGCTCCTTGCAATTGTTCGATTCTTCCAATTTCTCTATTTATTTCTTTGTTCTGTTGTGTGTGTTTGGGTTAGTAAGGGGAGTACCCTTCGTCAAGTGGTATCAAATCATAAGTTCCTAAGTGTCTATATAGATTGTTGAACATGAGAAAATTTTTACCTGTATTGTGGTTGTGAGTGTAAGAGATAAGTGTAGAAAATGCCTCCACAAAGGAATCGTGGTAGAAGAGTTGCGAGTGTGACACAAGAGGGTTTTAGAGTCCTCCAAAGACAAGTGGAAGTGCTACAAGAGGATCTGATATTAGTGAAAGAGATGAATGTGAAGATGAATATGAAGAAGGCAAATTTGAATAGTAACAAGAAATGATGAAAGATCTTGATGAGGCTAGGCTTTTAAGCATCATTTCCAATATTGGAAAGAGAATAAAAATTGAAATTTCTACATTTTCTAAAATATTAATCAAGAAGAGTTGATTGGTTGGATCAATAATGTGGAAGATTATTTTTAGTATAAGAAGTAGAAGACCTTGAGATGGTCAGGTTTGTAAAGGCCAATATGAAAGGTCATTTTAAAATTTGGTGGAAATAGGTTCAGTTGGAAAGAAATAGAAGAGGGAAGGAGAAGATAACAAGATGGGCTCAAATGGTGGAAAAATTAAAGAGATAGATCATTCTTATTGACTATGAGCTTGATTTTCTAAAGAAAATGAAAGGATTGAAGAAAGAAAGAAAATCTTTCTAGGAGTATACAAAAGATTTCTATCAAGTCCTTATTAGAATGGGTCATTCTAAAGACAAAAATAAGAAGGTTTCCTATTACATAAATGGGTTGAGGATGAGTATTCAAGAAAAGTTAATAATGACACTTGAATGTTTACCACTGAAGATGCACATCAATTTACTTTGCAGGTAGAAGAAAAAATGAACAAGAAGTTTGAGAGAAAGTAAAATGTAAGAGACAATGGTGGAAAGATAATTGCACAACCTTATGGAGGATGAAATGAAGATCATAAGAAGAGTGATGAATCTAGTAGTAGTCAAAATCAGAGGGGAAATAATTCCTATCATCCTCATGATAAAAATAATAGAGAACATAGAGGAAGAGGAACAGGGAAAGGACTAGGAAAAGGAGGTTTTCGTGGAACATGTTTCTAGTTCAAATAAGAATGACATAGAGCTTATGAGTGTCCCCAACATCCAAGAAGCACAAATAGAAGACTAGATGATAATGCACAAATGCACATGTAGATAAAGATGTCAAGTCTACACATTTTGAAGATTCTAAAAGAGGAGAGGTCCTTGTTACCAAAAGAGCCTTTGTAAATGATGAGAAGGAACATGAGAAAATGAAGAACTTATTTTTCACAAGATTTAAGTGTAACAGTAAAATATGAAATGTCATTATAGATGATGGTAGTATTGATAACCTTGTTTTAGATTGAATGGTTAATAAATTCAAGTTAGAGAGAAGGAAGCATTTGAATCTCTATTGGATTTCTTGGTTGCAGAAGGACCACAAGGCTTTGGTCAATGCACAATGTTTAGTAAAGTTTAAAATAGGAAAGTATCATGATGAGGTGTTATATAATATTATTCTGATGGATGTTTGTCATCTTTTGTTAGGGATACCATGATGATTTGATCATCATACAATACAATATGGGTATGAAAATACCTATTCTTTAACAAATGGTGGATTCTAAAACAAGTTAAAGCCATTGAAGTGAATAGAGGAAAAGGTATGTAGGAATGCAAGAATATGTTTAGTTGATGGAAACATTTTTCTAGAAGGCATGAAGCATGAGCATATACATGTTTTTCTTTAATTCTAAAAGTTGCTAAAGAAGAAGTAGAAGATTTACCTTTGGAAGTTTGAGATTTTTTGGATGAGTTTCAGGATATTGTATCTAATAATGTGCCTAATGGATCACCACAAATAAAAAATATTACTCATCAAATGGACTTGATTGTTGGAGTTAGTTTTTCAAATAAGGAAGCCCATAGAATAACTTTAATAGAGAGTGAAGAGTTGAACAAAAAAGTAAAAGAGTATTTGCAAAAGGGGTTAATTCAAGAGAGTTTGAGTCTATGTGATGTTCTAGTTGTACTAGAACCAAAGAAAAAAGGAGAATGAGGGATTTGTATAGATTCTCTGGCTACAAATATGACTACTATCAAGTTTAGGTTTGTCTTGCCAAGGATGGATGACATTATGGATTATTTGAGTGGAGCTGAGTACTTCACAAAGATAGATATGAATAGTAAATATCACCAAATATAGATTAGAGAGGGAGATGAATAGAAAACAACCTTCAAGACAAAGGAGCACTTGCATCAGTGGCTAGTCATTTTATTTGGGCTAACCAAAGTTCCTAGCACATTCATGCGGCTCATGAATGAGGTATTAGAAGAATTTTTGAGTAAGCTTGTTATTATTTACTTGGATGAAATTTTGATCTTCATTAAGACATTAGAAGAGTATATAATTCAAATTTATAGGTTCTTTGAGAAGTTAAGGGAAAAAATATTGTTGATTAACTTGAATAAGTGTATTTTTGTGAAGAAAGAGTTAATGTACCTAGGATTTTTTATCCCAACATATGGTCTTAAAATGGACCTAGAGAAAGTGAAGGCTATTCTTGAGTGGTCTACTCCAACTAGTACTACTGTGGTAAGATCTTTTCATGGTTTGGATAGCTTTTACAAAAAAATGTCAAAATTTTTAGTAGTATATGTAGACATCTAAATAAAATAATGAGACAAGATAGAAAAGATTTTAAATTGACTATAGGAGTAGCAAAGAGTTATGATTTTAATAAGGTATTTCAAGTAGACTGTGATCATTGTGGAAATTCCATTGGAGATATTTTAAGTAAAGAAGGTAAACCCATTTCTTATTTTAGTGTGAAGTTAATTGATACTAGAATAAAATATTCTACTTATGATAAGGAGTTTTATGCTATAGTTAAAGAATTGAGGAAGTGGGGATATTATCTTGCGCCTATAGAGTTTGTTTCATTTACTGATCATCAAGCTTTACAGTATTTGAATAGCCAAGGAATTTTGATTTGAAGGCATTTAAAATGGGATGATTTTTTGAAGAGTTGCACTTTTAGTTTAAAGTAAAGGAGTTGAAAGTCTAATAGGATTGTAGATGCCCTAAGTAGGAAGTAAATCTATTGATAGAGATGCAAATCAAAGTTTCTAGATTCTAGGAACTCAAGAGTTTGTATCCTAGGGATCCTTATTTTGGTGAGGCTTGGAGAGCTTGCAAAAAACCTACAATTGTAGATAGGACTAGATGGTTGGATTTTATAATACAAGATAGTAAGTTATTCAAAGGTAGCCAAATATTTATTCCAAAGAGTTCCATGAGGGAGAACCTAATCAAAGAGAAGCATATTGGAGGATTGGCTAGACATTTTGGTCAAGATAAAATCATTTTTATGGTTAGTGAGTATTATTATTGGAAACAATTATAACAAGATGTTAATAAGTTTGTATAAAGTTGTAGAATATGTCAAATGACAAAAGAAACCAAGAAGAATATAGGGTTATAAAAACCACTACCTATACTAGAGAGGCCTTGAGAGGATATTAGTATGAACTTTGTTCTTGGTTTACCAAAGACTCAAAGAGGGCATGATTCCATTTTTCAAAAAACTGGTGAGACTACAATGTCTTCCCAAAAGCATAGTTTTAGATCAAGACATTAAGTTTGCTGGGTACTTTTGGAGGACATTGACAAAAAACTAAAGAAAGATTTGAAGTTCATCTCATCACACCGTCCATAGACTAATGGAAAAATATAAGTTCCTAATAGGAGCTTGGTAAATATGCTAAGATGCTTAGTAGGAGATAAACCAAAGGGATGGGATCTAATTTTACCATAGGAAGAATTTGCATACAATAATTATTTCAATGGGAGCACTAGTAAATCACCATTCTAGATTGTATATGGAAGTAAACCTATAAAATATTTAGAACTAAAGAAGTTTGTAAAGGAAAAAAGAGTAGCGTGGAAGCTAAAGACTTTGCAGAAAACTTGAAGAATTTACATGAAGAGGTGAGAAAAAATATTCATAAAATGAATATTCATTACAAGGCTAAGGTAGATCAAAAAACAAGATAATGAATTTCAAATTGGAGATGAAGTCATGGTTCATTTGAGAGAGAAGAAATTTCTAGTGACAACATTTAATAAGTTAAAGATGAAGAAGCTTGGACCATGCAAAATTCTGAAGAAGCATGATTTAGGAAATGCTTATGAATTACAATAGCCTAGTCAACTTGATATTTCACCTTTGGTTAATATTTCAAATTTGATAGAGTATCATGAAAGAATTATTGAAGATGAGATAACAAAAGCATAGTGAAAAAATTTAGCACCTACTTCATCTATAGAGGAGATAGAAGACATCTTTGATAGTCATGTTGGAAGAAGCACAAAAATAAATGAATATGGAGAGTACTTGACCAAATGTAAATGATGACCTATTCAAGATCCACCATGGATATCAAAAGAAGAGGTTGCCTCCTTGGTTTTCCCCTAAACACTGAAGATGTGACAGGGTCACTTCTCAAATTATCTTTGGTATCTAATCAGGAGCATCTAGGGTGTAAGAGCAATCTTGCTTCACCCAAAAATATTATCTAATTTTTCAATGAGAACTATTTTGGGAAAGGTTACTATTCTTGGAAAGTTTTCTATTTTTAGAAAGTTTTCCTTTGAACATAGATTGTTCCAATTACTTTCCTATAAGCTCATTTTGGATATATAAGTATGCTAGTAAATTTTCATGGCATGACCAAGTTTGATTTTGAAGATATTAAATTTTATGTTTGGCTCGGTTGGTACCAAAACTTTGAACACAATTTTGAAGGAAAGTTTGATATTTTTAGCAAGTTTTCATTTGAACACAGATTATTCCAATTAATTTCCTAAAAGTTCAATTTTGATATATAAGTATGCCAGTAAATTTTCATGGTGAGATCAAGTTTAGTTTTGAAGCTATTGAATTTTATGTTTGGGAGGGTTGGTACAAAAAATTTAAACCTAGTTTCGAAGGCCTTAGAGTCTATGAAAGGGATTCAAAAGTTTTCAATGACTGTGCCTCATGATCTAAGTTTTAGAGTGTATTGAGAGGTTTTCTAAAAAATGATTATAATAAGCAATCGGGTACATGGTTCACAAGATATGTCCTAAAGTTGTGGTACTTTACAAGAAAAAATAAAATCTCTTGAAATATTCCAATGAGTGTCAAAACCCATTTGGGGGCATATTCTCAACATATTCCAATGTAGGGGAAAATTATATAAAGTTGGTGGACCTCAGAAAGGGGGGTTACAATTTCCATAACCTTCTAGGGAAATTAAACTTCCCAATATAAAGAATACAGATAGGGGTTACCAGGGGCAATTCTATCATGCATATGGTGGATCTGGCTTGTATATTATTATAGTGAAAATACCGATGTGGTTTTGGCTTATTATTTTCTAAATATTGCAATGTCATTTTATTGAAGATAATAGAAAGCAAGTGTTTCTTTTTCTTGCAAATGTTCAATTATTGTAATTTTTCTATCTATTACTCTATTGTGTTGTGTGTGTTTGGGTTAATAAGGGGAGTTTCCTTCATCAAATTCTAAGGAGATAAAAGACATTGTGGCATGTAGATATATAAGATGTTTCCATAGAATGTCACTTTGTGACAGGTGATGCATAATTTCCACTATGAGAGATAAACATTTGATATTTATATACCATAACATTAAGGAGTATTTATACAATGTCATTTGTAGTCCATTTGAGGACAATTAATGTAGTTACTAAATAATAATTATACCAAATAAACAATGTAATATAGTAGCTACAAAGTTACACCAACATTCCCCTTAATACATTGATCCTAAAAAAATCAAATTCACCTTACCTTAGGAACCCCGCCCCCTTAAGGCTTACATAACAAGACATTTTGATTACATAATATGAATACATATTTTTGATAATATCTTAATCTGAAGTAGAAAAACCTCAAGAAAGGCTCCATCAAGCTATATCTTGACCCTCACAAAGGTGTATCTTTGAGTTGTGTTCTTAAGCTCTCAATCTCAAACTCTCAAATCACAGTGTCATGAATTATTCAACAATGATCCCTAAGAGATGTGACAAATATCTATCATTGTCTAGTGACCATGAAAGGGTATACTTTTTATCATATACTCTGAAGCTTGCTAAAAAACAATCCATATTGAGCATAATATAAAATCCCAAACATGTCTCCAAAATGAATCTTCACAAGAAATGCATTCTTCAAATTTTTCAGCATTAGAAAGAAAAATAAAATAGAAAACCAAAAATTTCAAAAATTCTTCTCAGGCAAAACACCATCCCAAAGAGAGAATCTAACTTGAGATGATGGAATTTCGTCTATCCTCCAATATTTCCAACCTCCAAAAAGACCCTCTTATAGTTTATGCATTTGATTTCTTTGATGATTCTTTGGAGGCCCCATCATGTCTACCAAATATAACATCAACTATTGCACCTCTAATGGGAATCATATAATGCTTTCTCTTATATTCAACTGCTAGATGATAGTCTGATAGATTGCATAAATTTCTCAAATATTTTACTTTAAAAAATACAATTGGAGAACTCAAACTTTCCATGATATCATATGTATGTGATGATGGAACACCACCAGTGTGTCTCATGACCACCAAAATATTAAGAACCCTTTAAGATTGTTGCTATAAAAAATAGAACATTGCATTAATAAAACCCTTCAATCAATGATGAACCCGCTATTTAACTTTATATCTCCAAATGAAAACACTCCCTTATGTATATGACACCTCTTTTTTTTAAATTCAAATTTTAATTCTTTTATCATCTAAGACTTCATTCATCCATCAATGATAAATATATCAACAAGATTTGATGAGAAAGGAGTATCTTCGCCATTGATTAAGAAAAATATAATAGAATGAATAGTGGACAATGTATTTGAAACCACAAAAAATATTGATATCTTAATGCTTGATGCCTTAGATGTTCAAAATAGGAGAAAGTAGAGACATTTACAAAAATTACACCAACATAACTCCCATGACAAATAACACACATCTTTCACAA